>CM076576.1:629083781-629683781 GCA_034641835.2 Pinus albicaulis | reverse complement strand
TGATATACTAAGATTCTAACTTCTTGTAAAAATATAGTATTATGACTTGAACTTAGCTTTGATAAATTCTTTAGAGTAAATTTTACTTTTTTTTACTCTAATCCAGGAAAAACCTCTTTTTTCCAGATTCACATAATTTCCACCATTCTGCCCCAATACCCTATACCAGGTTGCAGTCCTCTTCATAGGTACTAATTCTCATCTCTGCATTTTAGTTTATGTATCGGCTCTGTTTTTAATTTATTACAACATTCATATTTCTTCAATTCTTTTAAATTTCTGAACTTAATATCTCACTACTTTCATGTGCAGGAGGAATTCTCATCATTCTAGTTCTTGGACACACTTAAAATTTTAAATATTAATTCTACTATAACTTGTCTATATTTTATAATTTATTTTATTCCGCTTGGTGTTACTCTAACACAACTCATATTATGTGTAGGTATTTTATATTTCATTCAATATCACTTCAATTACCTCCATTTACAATTAGAAGAGGTGACAAGCCATCTCGTCTTCTTCCAGGTCGGTCATACAAGTATATAGATTCTAACAATCTATATACAGTATTTACAAATTTCAACTCTACATTCTATAGTTATTAATTGGATGAATTTAAGTCAAGATGTAAGTTGTAATTTATATTTTTAACTGAAGTGTGCAATGGTTATATATTCACCTCTAGAAGAGGGATGTCCTATATATAAATACTGTTATATGAATTTGGAAACATTTCTCTTTTGAATACTTATATGTCTATACCTATATGAAAGTACATAGAAACATAATTATTTGTTTAAATTCTGAAGTATGTTTATTTTGCAGATCTATAATTTCACTATTATAGTTACAATTTATCTCTAAACTATTTATGTATAATTCCAATATATTCTTATATGAATAAAATATAATTTTTTTAGATCTATTTATCTTTTCCCCTTACTTACAGTTATGATTATGGCTACTCTACAATGGGTTATCTATCTGAAATAAAATTTATAACGGAGACCTAGCAACATATTTAGAATCTACTCTCCTGGTTTACAAATTCTGTATGTTGGTCACAATAATTATTTCAATCTATGTAACCATACAGAGTAATTAACTATACCTTCTATAGTTACTAATATGTTAAATACACATGGAAACTCTTTAATTCTGATTCAGCAAACTATTACACATAATTTATAAAATAACTACATGTGTAAAAATTTATGTCACAATTCATCAAATAAAACCATATCTAACTACATCAGTACTACATAAAATATACAACAATATAAAACATAACCTCACAGAATGTGCATACCAATCTGGTAAAGACTATTTTCCACCCAAACTTGAGCTTAATCCATGGATCCCCCCTAAGCAGAGACCAAAACTTCCATAGTGTAGGCAACCTCTTGTCTAACTAAGAATAAATTATTTAAGCTTAATTTCCCTCATCATGTTTCCATAACTGCGTCTAGTTAATTTGGGATGTTGTTTCCCTTAGCCTAGGCTTTACTTTTGTTTTTTCCACAAAAGCTTCTGTAAAACTAGTTTTTCCACTTTCTAGTTTTATTCTTACCTCTTATCAGTAACTTTCTACTTTATTGAGGTTTTTATTAGATCTTTTTCTACCATCTAATAAAATTTATTTTATTTTATTTTTCTCCAAGGAATTTTGGAGAATTTTGGGAAAGTCTTGGAAATCTAGTCCAACCTTTTGTATTTTGAATTATTCATCTCTATTTACTCTGTCTTTACATCATGGTACTATTTCCACATTTATATATTAATTTCCACAATTAATATACTTACATTTTTTATTTCTAAGGTCACCCTGACCTTCATGTGTATTCTCTATATATATAACGACGAAAATAGGGACATTATAGTATAGTAATGCATAGCCATGTGTCTTTGTATGTTTTTGTTGTTATTTTCCCTCTCGAGGAGCTTATCGAATTGGAAATTCACCCTATCAAGCCAATATTCCCTATCCTCCTCAATTTCTGCCAATATGAGTTTATCAACTTTCATTTGAGTTCTTTGTGGAGTTTATTCTTTTTGTTGGTAAAGTTCCCTTTTGAGGCATCTTTTCCTTGGCCTCTTTCTCCCAACTTGCTCTTCCTAATCATCTAAATCATCAATATCAACCACTACATTACCTTTTACATCAAATTTTCTCAAATCAACTTTGGGCTTATTTAAGAGTAGTTGATTTACCTTTAATTTCATATTCTCTTGTTACAAGAATGAGACCAAGAAGTTAGGCTTTAACAAGATATCCTTAAGTTATTTGATCTTAGCATCCTTCTCCATGATGATATACTCATGTGTTTTGTTCTCTTCATTCACCTCTAATTCTGCCATGTCAATGTCATGATAGAATGGTTCCTCATCGTGAAATGGTGCATCGTGATGTGATGAGGTTCCTTGTTCACCTGATGTAGGCTTGGCCCTTTCAACAATATCTGGAGAAAACACAAGCCTCTTACCTATGACATATTTTTTCGTCACCTCTGACCTAGGAAATATTTTGGTGGGTTTGCTTGAGGAAGAAACCTCTTCATATGCTGGTGAAGCCAATGGTGTAGAGTGACAGCCAGATTGAGCTAGAGAAGACAAAAGAGAATTTGAATATAAAAAGTCATCCCATGACAAATTGATCTATGCTAATTGATGGAAAACCAAGACCTTCACCAAGCCATGGTAAAACAAGCTAGCACGGTGATTCTCTCCCATACTCCTTACCTTATCCACTATCTTTACCATACTCTTGTAAAGGTAATGAGATATGTTCACGATTTTTACACCCGTGAAATGGATCAAGAGTCTCATATGATACTGACATAACCTTGATTATCTTCCATCACATGTGAATTAACTCATGATAAATTTCATGAGAGTGGTATATTGTTTCCAGCAAGTTTCTAAATGGAAAGATGTGTGTAGGAGTTTCCTTGTATGTTGGCTTCAAGTATATTTTGTAGCTGTCAAGGTCAATGTATCTACTCTTGAACGAGTTTTCTCCACTACTTGGAATCCCTATGGCTGAGGCAATTATCTCTGTTGAAAGAGTGAACACCACCCCTAAAATAGTTACTTTATCTCTCCTCAATCTAGTGGTAAAATTATTGGTAAGTCTATCATGAAAACCAAATTCCTCAACCTCTTGGCAAAATCCAAGGCAACTAGCATCTTGAAATGTTTTCTTGAGGAAGGGTGAAGACATGATTTCACTTGCTAAATTGGGCTCATACTTACAGATCTAACCTCGCTTGTGCCTCTTCTACTCAGTGGTTTCAGAATCCATTGCTAACCCTAGCTCAATGGGAAAGGGAATTAGGGTTTAGTGAAGGGAAAAATAGGGGATTTGGGAAATTTTTGGGAATGAAGGGAGATGAAGGGGTTTAGGGCTTCTTAAATTTTTGGGAAAATTTATGGGGGTAGGGATAGATGCTAGTAAGTAGGGGAAAGTGAAATTTGAGGGAATGGGTAAGGGGAAGGGGCCTAAAAAGAGGAAAAATAGTCCTAACCTAGAAATGTCTAGTCTAGGATAGGGTTTGTAGGAAAATAGGGAAAATAAGGAGTAGGAGGTGGGGAAAATGATTATGTAGGTGTATAAAAAGTGGGGGAAGGTGAGTGAGCTACAATATTATGGTTTCTTTCAACATTTTTTTAATGTAAACATGAAATCAAGAAAATGTACTAAGAACCCTAGAAGAGAGAATTTTTCATTCCAATCACAAAATGAAACAAAAGAGGTGATTTGGAGGACCCACTTACATATCTCTGATACACTGGAACCTTTTTTCTGATGAATAATCCACTTGGAGTGATGATTTGTGCCAAATTTAAGAAAGCACAATGCTCAGGTAAAAGCATAGCAAAAGTGCACCAAATGCACAGTAGAAGCACAACACTGAGGAGAGATGGCACGCTTGGGAAAATAAATTTATTTTCTGAGGGTGAGAGTGAGTTTTCTTGGTGGAGAGAGGTTTCTTGAAGATGAAATGAGAAAATTAGAGACTCATTTATTCTTTTGTAACTACAAATCAATTTTCACCTTTGGTGGTTATGTGGCCCCACCAAGATTTTCACTTTTGATTTGAAACTTCACAGCTTTAGAACCTTTGAGAAAAATATTAAATAAATGATTGAAATCAAATTACACTTTAAAAACTTTATTGAACATTTTTCAATATTACTACTCGTTCATTGTTGAATTCAATGGTGAAATGTCTCATTTTTTTATGATTTTGACCCTAAAACCTAATTGTAATACTACTGGAATGAGATGAATGATGACCATGGTGATGTCATTGAGATGGTGATGGAGACATTTTCAGTTTCCGACTCATCCAAATGACTAATGGAAATGACCAAAACATGAATTTTGAAAGAGTAGTAACACAACTAGACACACTAGCGAGTGACCAAAGTTTTATTTGAAGACCTACTGAAATCATAAAAAATTGACTTAAGTACCTAAGAAAACCTTGTAAGAGCATATTTGATCACTAGTTACTAGCAAAACTAGTAGACACTAACATCCTTTAGTGCTAAAAGGCCATATTGTGACACAACCATATATAGTTGTTAAGTCTAAGGAAGAGTAAGGGCAATAGATTTGAAAACTTAATTGTTATTGGGTGAGAACTGAAGGCATGGAACACTAGTATAATTATTTGACCTACTCGTTGACCAAGAATGAGGGTACTTTCATAGAGCATGAAAGACTCCAATCGAGCAAGATCAAGGAATCATGGGCACAACCTGTCCATTTGGAAAGAATTTGTCTCACATAGGAGATTGGAGTGCACACCATGTGACCAACTGAGGAGTGAATTCCATATGAAATTCATTACGTACTTCAAATAAAATGGACATCGAAATCATAGGAGATAGGTGATAAAGCACAAAGTTGAGGACGAGTAATCATTGTGAAGTTGCTTAGAAAATGGAAAAAGAAGGTCGTTCGAGGTTGAAAAAAAGAAAATTATGCGTCAACATGGTTATAAGGCAAGGAAATACCTACTACTAAGTTGTGCACTTTGTATTGATTTAGAAATAAAAATAAGAGAAGAGATATAATTAAAAAAAAAAGAGAAAAAAAAGGGAGGGAGGAAAGGAAGAGTTGAGTTTGATTCATAGGTTGTTTATATAAAAAAGGGGGGGGGGGGGCGGCGGCGGTGGCGCGGCCCTAAAGGGGGAAACATTGGGTAAAATTTGTTGAAATTATTTAGAATTTTTATATAATATCCCCATGAAATATTAGTATATTCTTGCATATTTTATTTCTTGGTTATGGGAGAAGATGGACCATCTTGAAGAAACCTTGGAAAACACCCAAAAAATTCTTGATGAACTAGTGATAATATATGGTACTTTACGTAGTAGTACCACCTTAGATCAGAATAATGGTGAAAGCAACAAAGCTTTCTAAAAAGTATTCTATGTCATTCTGCAGCAGAAGCACCCATGGGAAGTGAAGGATGGACAAGGAAGAGGGGCTAAGCTCTTCACACTTGGATCTGAATTGCAACAAACAAAGTCAGACATAGAACTTCATAAGTTGGAGGAATTATATACATGCATTTCCAAGGTGGGGCAACAAGAATGTAAGAAACTAAGTTGGGCTCTGAAGCCATCTATTTTTGCATTAATACAACCAACACTTTGGGACCATCCTTGTGAATAGGTCAGCCTCACAATTGCTTCTTGTCTTAGAAGGGTCATAGCTCTAACATTGCCACTACTACATTACAATAATGATCTCATGATAGACATACTATAGCTAATAGTAGAATCCTTTCAGTGGTTGAATACCATTATGCTTCCTACCTTTCAGAATCGGTGCAAAATTTTAAAACTCATGGTAGAGTTCATCTTTGGAACCTTTATACTAAATTTGGAATGTGACGACTTAATATTTCAGTTACTACAAATATTTTACACCAAAATTAGAACATTTAATACAGACCATGTAAAAAAAACATGAAAAATATTGTCTCTATTATTATAAGGATATGTTGACATTTACAAGATCCTATATCCAAATTTTTGACCATTTGGAGGAAGGAACCATGGGGATCACCAGCTTCCTATGATCTAGTCGAGAAGTAGGTCAGGAAAAATAGAAAATTTCTTAGAAGGGTGTTGACTAGGAAAGAGTTGAGAAGGATTGATGGAGGAAGTAACAACAAAATTGATAGCAAGAATGAACTGAGGAGAAGACTATGCTTTATCTGCAAGGGACCTTGGGCCCTTAACCATTCATGTCCAAGTCATGAGGAGTCAACAAGGGCATAACAATTAGAGACTTATGTAGATCATGGGGATTCATCCATAGTTGGGTTCACCTATTTTTAGAATAGATCCTATGAAAGATCCAAGCCGTCAAGTATATATGTTGACCAACAACACCGATTTTTTCAAAGAAACTTGGAGGACAAGCCAGTGATAACCAGTCAGCCTAAAAAAGTAAAATGAGAAAGGAAGGAGGTAATTCCTCCTGATGATGTGGTAGGTGAGTTTATAGGTATCCAATATAACATCCATAAAGAGTGGGGGAAATCAGGTGTAGATACAAATCCCCAGTACATCCATGTTTGACAACCAAAGAGGGTGGAAAAATTATCCCCACATGTGGAGAAGGCCATGAATAAGACATTCAACGGGAATAAAATGAGGACTCAGTAGTAATAAACTAACATGATGAGCATGAGGAGCAACATGACATCCATAATGGGAAAACTGAGCGATTCACAGGGAGCCGGTCAAAGTGATTTTAATGGAATATATCAGTTTTGTTGTGCTAAGTATCCAAATAGTAATCAAAATGTGTGCATAAGGTTCTCTGAAGTTTGCAGGTGAAACAAATGATTTTAACTTGGTTAAGCAGATTTCTGTGTGAGGTTAAAGCATGTAAATTGCTTATAAAACACTATACAACAGTAAATAATAGAGAATTAAACATCACATGTAATAATACTCAACAAATTTGATGAAGTAGTTCACCCCTCCTGGGCTACATCTACTGGTCCAACTCCCAATGGCATGTCCCTCATATCTTATTGCTCAAAAATGGTAAGTACATGTGAATAAAAGCCTCAAATGGTTGCACTCTCTATAAAAATAGCTTCATAATGCTTGAATTAGTAAAAAATGACTATTCATTTGCAGAAAACAAAGAATGGATGCTCAATACACTTAAAACACCCTAGTGGCCCTAGTGGCTTCTTGACATTTCTTGAAGCTAAACCTACGCACTATGACCTGTTATGGCTCTAAAACCTGTGCCAATGTGTTCAAAATGTTGAGAATACCAAAAATTGACTATCCATGCATCAAAATTGGTTGAAAATCCAAGGAGTTATGGCGTAAACAAGAAAATTCCCAATGTCCCTTAAAAAACTCCACTAAATGTGGAGAACTGAAGATAACTGGAGTTAATTTAGGTAAATCCCCCAAATTTGGGGTGCGATCCTCCAAACCCGTCGGAGAGGGATTGGATGAAGGATTGTTTGTGATCCAAGTGAATTCATCGAGGGAAGGATTGATTGGAGGATTGTTTGGGATCCAGGTATCGAAGGGTCCATTTAGGTTCATTTAGCATGGAGGCATGGAATAACACACTGGGTTGTATGGGATCCCAGTATCAATGTACATATGATTATTTTGTGGATAGTTGTGTATTCCTTGACGGAAAGTAATATTTTGGTGGGAGGATTTGTAATATTATGTTTTCTAGACATGGTCAAATTGGACGGAATCTACCCATTGTACTTACCATGGTATTCTCCTTCATTCTTCGGGGGAAAATAATAAAATAAGGTTTCTAGAGAGTACATCAAGCCTATAAAAGGGGATAGGAGCTAGCCATTGATATCATCCTGAGTTATTTATCTATTTTTCATTTGTTGAGAAATTGGCAAGGTCAGTTCTAGTTTGATCCCAAGGTCGAAAACCCCGTGGGAGTAATTTTTTTGGTCGATCCATCGACGACCTATGATTGTGTTTCAATGTTGTTATTTCTTATTTTATTAGCAGCCTTGCATGCCATTTGCAAGGGTTTCTTGTATTAATTATTCTAGTATGTATTATTTGTATTAATTAATTAAATAAAGTTTCTTATTTTCCATATCCCTTATGTGTTCTTGTTTTTATTGAAGGCTTATATTAATTAGAACACTATAGTGTGCTAGATCGGTCGAAATTTTTAATATTTGGGATATTACATTACTCTTAAAATTTCTACCAATATCCTCTCTATTTATCAGATTTGTCACTTTGGTGATGTGAAGACAATAGAGTTTTAACTTTTCTCTTCATGATGTAGTCATTAAGGAAATAAAAATTCAAAAATTGTTGTTTTTTCAGAAGAGTTCATCATATTTCTCGGTTATACACATTCATTGCTTTTGAACCTTCTTTAGGTTCCTACTATATTGCACATGTTGATTTCTTGAGTATATTTTTGCGTAAAATATTTAGACATGTGAATTATAGGTATCTGCAACAGTTGAGACCACCAAATTTGGTGCTTGTTATTCCTAAAGTTTCTTACATCAATATCCTTTTCCAAAAGTTAAGGTTGTGTGTGTTATCAAATGTTGTAAGATGGTATGTAGCGATCTCATCCCATTTCTGAATAATTCATTTTCAAGGGGTAAGTATGCACTCACCTTTACTGATGACTTATGTCTTTCTTGGTTGTACTTTCTTAAGTAGAAAAGTGAGGTTTTTGTTCCTTTTAATACCTTTAAGGATTTTACTAAGCATCAATTATCCCTTACCATGAAGAGATTGTTGAGAAAAACGGGGGGAGTATGATAGTCATGAATTCAAATATTTTGTAGAAAATATGCTACTCAACATCAATGTGTACACCCTTCAGCATAATGACATTTCTAAAGAAGAAATAGTCATTGAAAGAGTGGCCAAATGCAAGAACACAACCCCTTCTTTCTAAGCTAGAATAATGAATTTTGCAAATTAAATTCAGAATCACATGCTTCGTGGGGAAGTGTTGAATATGAATCCAAAGGAAGGTTGGATAAATTTTAAGCCCAATGTTTCTTCTTTCAGAGTATTTGGAAATCAAGCATGCACCATAAGTCTAGCTGGCAACTGCAAATGTTTTTAGACGATCCAATTGCTTATTTTTGTTGGTAACTATGAAAATGTGAAGGTATATTGGATATTCGATGACATTTATACAAATCCTTGTTGAAAAGGGTTGTCCACTTTGCTGAGTAGTTCAAGTCAACCATTTCTTCTACATCTTCCATAAATTCTCTTGTAAAATATGGTGAAAAACCCAAACAACTTGATCAAGGACCAAATTTGAAAACGAGACTTTGTGAACTAAAAAGGCTTAATAGATATGGCTATGAGCCAACTGATTTTAGTTATTTTTCCATCAACTCATTTTGTTTTTCTAAATCTACAATTACAAAATTCCAAACAATCTTTTGATTATTACAAAATGTCATTTTGTTTCGCTGACGCTAAATCCATGTAGTCTTTTGACTACAAAAAAATTGGTAAATGCATGTTGTATTTAAATACTATGGAACCAAATGTTCTCGCCATTCTCCGTCACTGAATCCCCAAATTTGTAACAAACGCTAAATTCTCACTGGAAATATGATACATAGGACTGCCAACATTTCAATATAAAAAAATACTAACCATAAGGGTATTAGTCACGTGAGAAGCAGTAATCATACATTCAAGTATCTATACAATTATATACAATATATTCTTAGCAATTATCGGCCAAGAAACATTCTGGGAAAGAAACCATGAAGCTCATGATTGAAACATAAGAAACCATGATGATCCTCATTGAAACATATAAATACAATCATGGAAATATTTAGTGGCTATTGAAACATACATGTTTCCATATTTTTAAAATATACTTGTGGAAGAAATGAACATAAATGTAATATTGCATGTGCATACTTATGCCAAAATAAGACATGGTCGAGGCCACAAATAGGAGTAAAGTCTCATAACGAAATCACACAATTTGATATAAAAGAAAGAGCGTTTGACCCTAATTTCAATTATATACCGAGAAGATAGTTAAAAAAAATCCATTTATACGATTATAGCTTAGCATATGTGTGATTCTTGCTTAAACTCATAATTACAGAGACCTAGATGGGTACATATTAGCACCTAAAATCTATAACAAGATAAAATCTTTTAATTATTACAAAATATCATTTTGTTTTGTTGAAACTACAATTACGAAAATCAAGTTTTCTGACTATTACAAAATGTCATTTTGTTTTGTTGAAGCTAAATCTAAGCAATCTTTTGACTATTACAAAATTCCATTTTTTTAGCTGAATCTTCAATTACAAAACACAAAACATTACAATATATCATTTTGTTTTGCTCACGCTAAGTGCAGTGTTCTCACTATTACAAACTGTCATTTTGTTTTGATAAGGCTAAATCCATCCATTCTTCTTACGAGAATTTTTTTTTGGTAAATGCATGTTGTAATTAACTACTATGTACTCAAATGCATGTTTTAATTAACTACTATGTACTCAAAAGTGGTATTGGCCGTGGTTACATGCACAGTTATCTATATTGATTGTAATTTCCCAAACAAAACAAAAAAAACTAATAAGCATCTTTTACATCTAATAGTATAGGTAGAGAATAAAAAAACTATTGGTAGAATCAAATCATATCTGTTCTTCCTCTAAATTCTTGTTTTGCACCTAAACCACCTCAACTTGATGCAAAGATCAGTCTGAAATAGATGTAAACACACACATATGATATTAAGGAAGACATAATTCAGTGTATATGTATATAACACCAAATCAGTCTAAACACTTAAACTCTACAAAACCCATTATTCTCTTATATATGGAAATGATAAATATACACATGAAAATGGTAAATATACACATCACCATAAGAATTATGCTAAGTCAAGACCAAAAATATGAAAACATATTAAAATGCATGGCAATTAAAATAATATTTCGCTTAGACAGTTAAACTCTAAAAGGCCCATTGTTCTGTTAGATATAGAAATGATAGATATGCACATCACAAATTAGATATTTGGGCCATTGAGATTCCAAATTGACTCATACAATCGTGTGCTTTCCATGAAGGCATATGCATGGAGACAGGACACCGATAATACCATTAAAACTTTATTTTACGATGTTGAAGCACGTTTCTCCAAGAATGCAAATCTACTGTATTTATCATCTGAATCAAAACAATGGCTTCTGTAACATTCAACATTTAATTTAAAATATATTCTACTCATTAACTCCGTCAAACGCAACTATTCTTACTCAGAGATCCAAAACACAAATTACTTAACTTACAACATTACAAATATATAAAGATGATTGTAAATTTAACCCATTGACACCGAAACTATCTATAAGAAAATGGCTACATGGAAAAGGAAAAACGAATAAATAAGAAAATGGCTACATGGAAAACGAAAACCGAATAAAGATTCTGCATATACAGAGTACATACTCTGTTTCCTCTATTCCACCAATAAAATTTCAGTGATACAATTTCCACATTAAAACTATATAGAGTTTGTTTCAGATCCAAACCATTCAACCAACAACTCATTACTCCTCAGAGATTTAAAAACATGTTTGAAAAAATAACCATTATTACACACTCGTTTTAATACTCAATTTCCCATAGCATTGACTCCTAGAAATATAAAAAGAAATTAAAAAATAAATTTCATGGATGCCTCTGCATCACAGAAATCCCAGATTTTGGGTGAACATAGCACACCAAATTTGTAGATGAGCAATATGTTGGAGAGAATGTGGTTGACTGATTTTCTTTAATGGAGAGTGAGCTTGATAACAGTTCGCTATATACAGTTCATATAGCTGCACAAATTCATATCCTCAGAATCTTTTGCCCCGAATAGGGAATCTGTGCGACTCTTGCTTAAAATCATAATCAGAGACACCCTGACCAGTCCATATTCACACCCGGAATCCATAACAAGAGATAATGGAGTTGCTATCAATGAAAACCAGGAAGGGAGCGGTGAGCTTTACATGCAGGAATAACCAAACATATCAAGGTTGTAGCATAGCCGACCACTTTTCATCAGAAGTCATTGAAGCTAGTTACCTGGACCGGAGAACTCCAGCAAGAAACCCTACAAACGGAGTCACCATTAGCAACCCAGATATGGTGCTAAACCCAAGAAATGGAAGTACAGGAATGATTTACCTGGAAAAGATCCTGCAGTATACAAGCCCATCGGAACCCTATTGATCAGAAACCATAAATATAAACTGTTCAAGGTAAATGGTTGGTACCCATCAGATAACAAAGAAACATTTGGGCTTACCTTGAAGGACGGAGTCACGACTCTGGCAGCTTTTGTCCTGAAAATTCCACAGACCAAGCAATTACCAGAGAACCTGGGGAGGATTTCATAAGGGAGGATGCGCAGGGGAGGATTTCATAACTGATTAAAACATGTGGAATCAATCTGAGGGCCTAACCTATTTCTATAGTCTAATCCCAAATTAATGGCACACGAAATCACAAATGGGCATGGATACCACAACAAAAATACCTCACACACCAATTTAATTTCTAAACTAATATAATAACTTTTTTTAACTACCAATAAGTATAATCAAAATCAATATTGAATATGCTTGTGCATGTGAAGCAAGATGTGCTTCGGTAATGTAAAATCATGGCAACCACCCACATCATAACATCATATGAGAGGATGCGGTCTGTAACAATAAAATTGTGATTTGATATAGAGGGCTTTCCTCCTTGGGGATTGATCAATGGTCAATGGATTTAAACAAAAGTCGGAAGACAATGGCATCATTCTATTAAATTTTTTTAACAAAATATACGAATTTATTAAATATTATTTTTTTAATATGATTATCAAATCTTATTTTTTTATTAAACTGAAATTTCTAAATTGAAAATCAAATTGATAATCAAATCCTATAAACCTAAATTCCACTTATGATAGAAACCCTATTTCTGTAAAGTTGAAAATTTCCAAATGGAAAATCAAATCTATAAGCAGAAAATCATGATAATGAAAATAAAAGGAAAAAAGAACCCAATGTATAACCCAAATTGACTTTCTACTTTTTCAATTTCCGTTTATTCTCATTAATTCATCTTTAAGGTGACATAATACAACTGGTATGAAATAGATAATCAATATAATTCAACCACATGTCATGGATAAATACAAGCTGTTACATAATGACAATCATAATATATTTTCTATTTGACTATCAAAAATACCATGAATCTATATTTATTTTATTTTGTTAAAATATAAAACTAAAAATACATTGAAATGTAGAGAATTGACAATATTAATACAATTAAAAAAAATGCGATGATATTTTTCTTCCAATTTTTTTAGCATTATATATTTCTAAAAATGAAAAAAAATTAAAAGACAAAAATACCTGTAATGTCTACATATTAAAATAAATATGATTCAGACATGTAAATAGTTATATATAATCGTAATAGTTAGAAATTTCTAAATAAATTGTATAAAATTCACAATCAAACTTCTTAAAACAAAAATAAATTCCAAAAAACCCCTCAACCCAACTCATTACTCCCGTAACGAGTAGACTATTACTATAAATATTTCACCCATTTATGAGAGTTGGGCCCAACTTAGATGTTGGCTAGAGATTCCTTCCCCATCACCTATGAGCAAAACGAGAGTTTCAAAGTTAAATTGTTGATATACATTTTTAATTGTTAATATACCTTTTAGTTTGACTACTTAAAAATAATAATACATTTTATGCACATATTTAGATAGTGTAATCTATAGTTTCAATATATTTTATTTCGACTATTAAATTAAATTTATTATATTTTATTTTATTTAGGTAATGAAAAGTTTAAAATGATTTTTGTTTATTGTTTTTCATTTGGAGTTCTATAAGGATTTGGAGGAATTGTCAAGACTGTTAATAATGGTCGGAATTAAGGCAATTTTTTTTTTTAGAAATCTTGTCGTAGCAGTTGCAGTGTTTGAATCATATTTTTTTTATAATGGAAACGGATTCAACACCATCAAAAACCTCAAGAGCACCCAAAATCTTGAAGTTGTATATCTATAACCTAGATTTGCAAATATCCCTACTGAATTTTATTAAAATACTGTGAAAATTTCCATGATTTTTTTTTTAAATATTGCCACAATTTCCATGATTTTTAGAGCAAAAAACCAGGCTAGTTAGACTATTGTATTTGATTTTCTTTATGAAAAGTTTGAAATGATGTTTGTGTTATCAAATATATTTTTAAAATAAAAATGATGTTTTATTATAATTTTTTTTTAAAGTTAACAAGTTTCAATGTTAGAAGAGAAATTATAGTTAAAGAGATGATAATACATTGATTAAAAAAATGTCGATTAGATTTGTTTAAAATGATATTATGAAATAAAAAATTCAAGGCAAGCTTTCAAATCTAAAATTTATAATTTAGTTCTAATTGTTATATTGGAGGATAAGGTTGAAAAAGTTATAGAGAACATGGTACATTGATTAAAGAAATATTGGCTGAATTGGTTTAATAACCAAATAATTTGGAACTTTTTTACTGTAAGATTTCAAATCTAAATTTTATAATATACTTTTATTTTATTTTAAATAAAATAAAATTAATTTTGAGAAGTTTACTTTTTTCAATTAAAAAATTTGACATATTATTAGAGTGATATTCTTAAAAATTATACTTTACTAAAGCATAAAAAAAACCCTCATACATATAATGTAAAAACTAACATAACCATTCCTAAAAAAAATTAAATGACGTTTGTTCTCATTTAGGTCAAATAATTGTCTACTGTGAAAATTCAAAAGATTTTTCAAAATGATAAAGATTTTTATTCTTCATTTTCAAATTGCTATTTTCCAGTGTTATGGAAAAGGTAAAGAAATGCTACTTAATTTGCTTACTTAGATATTATGAGAATAAGTGATAAGAAAATTTTAATAAGATATTAAATATAAAATTAATAATTTAATTATTAAATGATTTTTCAACTTTAATGACTGTTTTTCAAATAAAATATTTAAAACATATTAACAACTCTTTGCTTAAAAAAATAAATTAATCTTAAAAATATAAAAATTCAACCTATTAAAATGGTTAGTAACTCAAAATTCAACATCCATAAACATTGGAAATAAAAATAAAAAGATATACATTTTTCTATTACATCATGAAAAACTTGACTGAAAGAGATTTCTGAAATAGAAAAACAGAATAAGGTAAATAAGTAAATTATTAAATATTTAGATCTGTGAAATAAAAAAACAAGACAAGGTAAATTAAGTAAATCATGAAATACTACACATTTAGATCGTCCACAAAATATAAATGAAAAGAGAAATTAAAACAATACCTGCACTCTTTTTGTTCACCGTTTTTCCTCTTTCGCTTCCCTTTTCCTTCGATGGACAGATCTCGCCATGAAATGAGACTGAAGAAAGTGGAGTTAACCAAACTATATATATAATGGTTTCAAGCTTAATTCAAGATTATAAGGGAAGTGACTGTATTAACCCTTTGACCACTTACTATTCTATGGTGATAATGTCAACAATTGTATTCAGTATTTTAAAAGGTGAATTACTGGTGAATTACTTCTTTCAAATATTATTTATAAATTTAAATGTTAGTTATTACTTTTTAAGTATAAAGAAAACAGCTAAATTTTTTTAATATTAAGATTTAATCTTTAAATATATAATAAACCTATTTTAATTTTGAAGACTAAGATTTAATGTTTAAATATATAATAAACCCATGTTAATTGTGAAAGGGAAAATTTTTAATTTCCAAACAAAAATAAAAAAATTAAAATTAAAAACATCAAAAAGTGTGATACATTGATTTATAAAATGTTGACTAAATTTATTAAATAAAATATATCAAAAATGATAATTGAGTAAAAAAAATGTTCTTTAAGTTTAAAAATATATTTTCCTCTAATAAAATTATTTAAAATTTTATATAAAATTTTATATATATTTTAAAGAAATAAAGAAATATTAAATTTTATATTTACTTTGAAAAAGTACACATTCACTCATTTTGCAATTTTCTTTCTATCTTGAAAATTCACACCATTATAACTAGAGAGAAAGTAAAAGTAAATTTTGTTTTTTAATTATTAGATATATATTTTTTTAATAATAATAAATAATAATATAAATTTTAATTTAAATATTTAAGATTTTATTTTTTATATATTTTTTATATTTTTAAATGAATTATTTTAATGAATTTTATTATAGATTTTGTAGACATAATTTTAAAATTAAATTACAATAAGAGCTAGTTCAATTGGTTTATCACTAAAGCATTTTGTTAATGAAAAGTCACATAGTCAATTCTAGTTGAAACTCTTGAGCTCAGGCTTGCATCTAATGAGTGCCTGGGAACTAGGGTGAATTTATTGGATCTGTGAGATGGGAAGTCACCACTCATCGGTTTGGGTGGATTTGCCTAGATAAATTTGGTGGAAAATTATCCATTCTAGTATATCTACCATGGTAGTTTTTGTGGATGTAATGACCATAAATATCCTATGTCCACAAACTATACAAAAAGATATCTTTTTTTTTTAAATATACAAAATTAAATGATTCAAATATTTCTAAGTCTAAGGTTATGTGCCCAATTTTGATATGAGGTGAAAACATAATGTAATGAATTGGAAATATCATAACAAACTTAAAATATTATTATATTTTGAAAACACATGCTAACCAAAAAATTGTTAGAACATATATGAAGTGAAATTTTTCGAACTTACGAGGTTTGAAGTTGATATTCATTATAGGTCATTAAGTAAACATTCATTATAGGTTATTGAATTTACCATATAACCATAAATACACTCATCTAAAAATTTAAGATTTATCTTGGTCTAGAGAAATTTCTTCTTATGTTGACTACCCATCACTATATAACCATAAATACACTCATCCAAAAATTTAAGATTTATCTTGGTCCAGAGAAATTTCTTCTTATATTGACTACCCATCACATGTCAACAAAGCCAACCATCACATGTCAACAAAATATGATCATCCAAGTCTGTCAACACCCGGTTTACTAGAGATTGGCTCCCATTAAACACTCAATAAAATACATTTGAACTCTCTGTAATTATAACTATTCAACTTGAATTCCTTTTTAAGTATAACTATTTTGATCAAAGTTGTTAATAAAAAGTCATAGGATCGACTCTCCTCTACTTTTTGCCTTAAATTTAATAAGTAGAATTGAGAGTATATATATATATATATATATATATATATATATATATATATATATATATATATATATATATATATATATATATATATATATATACAAAATTACATGATTTACATATATTTCAATTTGTTGAATAGAGAAAAATTACTAAAATTGATTGTATGATTTGATTTAGAAAAAATAAAAGTATTACTTAATTACCAAAAACAACAAAAAATTAAAATGTTTTGTTAAAAGTTCTCGATCTGCTCAATTCAGATATGATATTTTCAAGTCATTACATAAAAAAATTATGTAATGCATTCCTAAGTATCATATCAAAATTTAAATATTTAAATATTATTATGTTTTGAAATGCACATGATAACCCCAATAAATATAAATGTTTACAACACAAGGATGTGGTTATATTAAGTGAACATTTATTAGTTTACTCAGCTTTCATTCTAGGTTATTGAGTTTACCAAATTAACATAAATACACTTATTTGAAAACTACTCAAGGTAAAAAGAATTTTCTTCTAATATTAACTACCCATTAGTAAAACCAATGTTAAGTTTCACAGAAACTAGCTCCAATTTAAAAATCTATTAAATATATTTGAATTCTCCTTAACTATAGTTATTACTCTCATTCCATTCTTTAAAAAATTGTTAATTATATGGTTATTGAAAAAAAAAGGAAGTAATTATTATAATTATACAAACACTTCAAAGGATGTTGGATCACACAGGAATTTTGGACGTGGAGGAATTTCCAAGACTACAAAAAGTCCTAAGGAATTTAGGACGTGGAGGAATTTCCGAGACTGTCAAAAGTAGTTGGAATGACGACAATTTATTTTAAGAAATCTTGGAATGACGACAATTTATTTTAAGAAATCTTAGAATGACAGACAATTTATTTTAAGAAAATTTGTTGGCAATGTTTGAATCATGTTTTTTTTATAGTGGAAATAGATTAAACACTATAACAAAACCTCAAAAACATCCAAAATCTTGAAATTTGATATCTATAACCTATATTTGCAAAAATACTTTTATGAAAAGCTTGAAATGATGTTTGTTTTATCAAATATATTTTTAAAATAAAAATGATATTTTATTATAATTTTTTTTTAAAGTTAATAATTTTCAATGTTAGAAGAGAAATTATAGTTAAAGAGATAGTAATACATTGATTAAAATTTTTTTGACTAATTTGTTTAAAAATATATTATGAAATAAAAAATTCAGTGTAAGCTTTCAAATCTAAAAATTTATAATTTAGTTCTAAATGTTATATTGGAGGTTAAGATTGAAAAAGTTTTTTTTTTGTAAATATCGTAGGACCTCTCTATTGACTATAAGATAAAGAGCAAGTTGTTATACATGAGCATACAATACTAGTAGCCTCAACGTGCCCGTAGGAAACCAGGTCTATTGGCCATCTCAAAAATTTATAACCCAACCAGTAGAAATACTATTTCTTCCTACGATAGACAGCTAAAACACCCTGACGATGTCCATAGAAATGACAAATGAAATAGACAGGTAACGTAATATCGACAAGAAACATCCAAAAAGGAACAAAAAAAGCAATTAGCCAGCTAAAGAGTCGATAGGAGCTAGGTCTGTAGCAGTAGACCCTGGCAATTCAACTTGCCACAAGTTGAAGAGTTGTTGTTCCATCCTATCCAAACGAGCAGAAACTTGGCCTTGCAACTTTGCCATGTCGTGCATTTCCTATTTCATCTGATGAATCTCGAACAAGATCGTAGAGCTGAGCTGGGTTTCCTGTTGGCTGAGCATAGCTTTTTCCAAAACACACTTCATCTTCCAATAAGTTTTGACACACTGATGAAATAATGACACTCTACCTCTAGTACTACCTGGATCAGTGAGAAAGTTGAATTTTGCTTGTTGATGGAGCAGGTCAACCTCCTCAACATCAATGGCATGCTCCCAGCTGTGGATAACCTCCCGAATCTCTAGTGGAGTACCTTTCTCAAAATATTTGGCTAAAGTTTCCAAAGTTTGAAAATGAGTCTTCCGCCCACATTTGTGCGTCTGTGCTGCCGATGGGGATGGAACTTTCCTGCCCTTACCCTTAGCCATGACTAGCTGAAAACACTAGTGAGATGTAGTCGGTAGTAAAAACCTTGTGGAACAAACAGGAACGAAGATGGAAACCTTAGAGTTGATTTGATAACCCAAAAAACGAATCATATAAAGATGTGGTCATAGCTGAACATGGCAGAGCAGCAAAGCACAAACACGAAGCCGAATTTGCGCAGACCAATTGTAATATGCAGCGAAAAAGAACCAGTAGCCGAAAATAACCATACCAACAGAAGATAAAAGCTGACGAGATCCCAACCAGGGAAAATGTAGAGCAGTACAAGTAGTAATCGTGCGAATAATGTTAGCCAGAGAAAACCCAAGAAGACCGATACAATAATATTGCAGAATCATATAACATAAATTACCAGAGACATCCCGAAAACTAGAGAACAAAACCAGACTCCTAAAACAAGGGTTTATGTGAAAGTGAATCCCTTGAACCAAAACATAGGGGTTAAAGAAGCCAAGAAAGAGCACTCATTGAGCCAGAAAATCGATACAAGAATGCTTGACCCAAGAATCCAATAGGAAAGGACGCAGAGAACTGAGGGAGATAACCATAACATACCAAAGGTCCCAGAGTTACTGCGCCTGCGCCAACCATGTCCTCCACTCCAAACTGTGCTGTTGAGGCGTATGGAATCAGAGCTGTTCTAACAGAGGCAAAGAAGAACCATCACAAAACCACCGACTAACAACCTGCCAAAGAAACCGCCACAAAATAAGTTGTCCGATTCCCCATCTCATACCATAATAGCTAGTCATAATGATTGCACATACAACACATCATGAATGAAACATGACGATCAACTGACATGACACCCTTACACCCTATTGTGTCACATTTACATGAGCCCACCCCAATCGGGATCGCTATTGCTAGTGAGATCATTGGCAACAATTAATTGAAGATAATGTAGTTCAATAGTCCAGATCCTTGCTGTTGGCGTCGCATCCAAAGGTCGATCAATATGCTTGCATCCCCAATTAGCTAAATAGTCTGCCGCCGCATTACCTTTTCTTGGAATGTGATTCAGAAGCAAATACTGAATATTTGGTAGGAGTTTACTTATGTCTTGAAGAAGAGTTTCCGTTCTCCAACTGTTACTTACCTTCTCACAAGGGGAGCCATCATGCAACTTAGAGAGTGCTGCTGTAACCATAGCCGAATCACACTCTACAATGAGCCTCTGATAATTTTCACGTTGGGCAATCAACAAACCTTGCTTTACCGCCATTAACTCTGCCTGATTGTTAGTAGCATAACCCAAATCAAACGCATAAACGCGACATACAGCTCCTACATAGTTGCGAAAGATCCCTCCAGCCCTTGCTGGACCAGGGTTACCTTTCGATGCACCATCATAGTTGAGTTTTATAACCCGATTGAGGGGCATGCCAACGATTTTCCACTATCGGTGTGGGAAAATTATACTTCCAAAGGTGGCAGTGTAACATCTAAGGTTGCAAATTTAAACAAGCAATTATGTGTGCCTCTATACCCTGCACCTACCAATCTTCCTGCGTCCATTGTTCCACTAAGATCGTTTCATGAATATTGTCAATCACAGTCTGCCAGAGATGGCTCGAAGCTCTCTCTTCTGCTCAAAATATTCGATGATTGCGCTCTTTCCAGATATTCCATAAAAGAAAGCCAATAGATAAACACCAGGCTCTATTTAGCACTTGATAGTGGAAACCACCTTTGCGCCAATTTTTTAGAGTGAGAATAATATTCTCAGGATCTCGATCTGTTTGACGAAATAATTGAGAGAGCTTCGTCCAAAAGGTCTCAATAAAGGGGCAGGTATTAAGAAGATGTTCAATTGTCTCCTTAGCAGCGTGACATAAAAAACAGCGAGAGGGACCAGCCATGCCGCGTTTTTGCAGATTGTCCCATGTCAAAATCTTGCGATGACTTAGAAGCCAAAGAAAATAAGCAACTTTAGGCCAATGCTTGGTCTCCCATACTTTCTTCCAAAGTAATCTGTCAGTTTAAAGAGAACATAGTACATTGATTAAAGTAACATTGACTAAATTTGTTTAATAACAAGTTATGAAAGAAATAATTTGAAATTTTTGTACTATAGGATTTCAAATCTAAAATTTATAATATACTTTTAATTTATTTTTAAAATAAAATAAAATAAAATTATTTTTACTTTTAAAATTACGAAGTTTACTTTTTCTATTAATTTTTTTTACATATTATTAGAGTGATATTTTTAAAAATTATACTTCACTAAAGCACAAATAAAAACCTCATATATATAATGTAAAAACTAGCATAACCATTCGAAAATTTTTAAATGAGTTTCTTTTCATTCAGGTCAAATTATTATCTATTGTGAAAATTCAAAAGTTTTTTCAAAATTATAAAGATCTTTATTCTTAATTTTTCAAATTTCTATTTTCTAGTGTTATGGAAAAGGTAAAGAAATGCTAATTGATTTTCTTACTTAGATGTTATGAGAATACATGAATAATTTATTTGTTGAATTATTTTTCAACTTTAATGATTATTTTTCAAATAAAATATTTAAGACATATTAGCAAATCCTAGGCATGGTTTTGCAATGCATAGATTAACACCTCAACTTGGCTAAAAAAATAAATCAAATTAAGCCTGAAAATACTTGAAAATATGGATGATGCAAGAATTCAACCTATTCAGACCATTGGTGGCTAGGAACTCAAAGTCCCTAAGCATTGGAAAAGAAGGCCTAAAGGTATACATTTTTCTATTGCAACATGAAAAATTCCACTCGTTAATGCATATCCCTACCTTAAAGAGATTTGAGAAATGAAAAAATGGATACCTTCACTGCACAAAGGTATATTCAATGTAGAAATGGATACATTGAACCTCAAAAATGTACTGCACAAAATTTCGCCTTCATTGTTGAGAAGAATGGATGATGGGGAAGGTTAATTTGTGTAGTTCTTCACCCATTCACCA
Source organism: Pinus albicaulis (assembly GCA_034641835.2). Lineage (NCBI taxonomy): Eukaryota > Viridiplantae > Streptophyta > Pinopsida > Pinales > Pinaceae > Pinus > Pinus albicaulis. The sequence continues at coordinate 629,661,386 of CM076576.1, read as the reverse complement.
CCTACTTTCCAATGGAATGAAGGTGTGGATTTTTTACACTTAAGAGAATAGGTAGTGTGAGGGTTGAGGTGCACATGAAGGTGTATATTATAGATAATAATTAAATGATTTCTAAATACATAATGGATGTGCCATAAATATTTGGTTGTTTGTCCTTTCACATGTGTTTATTCATTCCACATATTCAATAATACTTGGGACATTTTCTATTTCCAATGAATATTATATGCATGAAATGTTATGATTTTGAAAACTTTGAAATGAATATAATGTTATAGATCGATGTTCATCCACACTCATGGAAATATTTCAAGGTTCCTCAATAATTATAGGTGCTCATTATTCAATGAATTTTTTTATTTTAGGAACACCCCAATGAAAAAAAGTTATTTATGAGATGGAAGTATTCAAGATTTTTTGTTACACATGGAATACCCATTATGTCTCCTAAAGTGAAACGTTATTAGAAACTATAATTTATGTAGACCATTAATTGATAATAAAAGGAAGTTTGCATTAGGGACCACCTCACATGTGCCCAAATTGTCATCCTTTTAGCACTCATCCAATACCTTTTTGAGTACCATTTTCTATTTCCATACCAACCATCACTTAATTTTCCCATAAAGTTGCATTTTATATCAACATAGAGTTATCTCCTAATGATTTCATTTTAACTTTCATTATTATGTATTAAGGAAGGAATTTTATTTTTATGCTAATAATTGAAAATTCATGAGAATATTTTGAAGAAAATCCATACTTATACCTTTGAAACAACACTAAAGGAGAGTTGGCGCATTACTCTTAATGTTTTTGTAACACCTTTAGGTTGCAACAAAAACCTCTTATTTTTGCAAAACCCTAGTATCTCACTGTTCCAAAAAAAAAAGTGCAAGTGCCACATATCTAGTTGTAATCTCAATTTGGGTCAACATTTGAGGCCTTTAACTCATATTATAGTCAAAGGATATATCCAAGGAGACTTGGAATAAATTAGGGTTTTATTATGAAGTGAAATTTTATCATTTGTAGTCTCATTATATGGGCATCAAAAGGATTTTTGTAGGGATTAATCTATATAAGGGTCTCTTAGATTCCATAACCATCTCAATAAGGAATATAATTCATAAGAAATATTTGGATTATGAAGGCATCCCATTTAGGTTTGGGCATTGTCATACTCATAGAAATTTGGGGCTGGACTATTCCTTATCATGGAAACAATAGAAATGGGTTCTCAAATATTAAAAAAAAGGACCTACCTACCTCCCCAATGAAGTCTTCTCCTTTGGTTTCTCTTGGCATTGTTATTCCTCAAGAAACCATATAATTCTGTTTTTCCTGAGAAATGATTTGAAAGTGAGTTCTTTCTATTCATATATTGGTCTTGATTTTTTTGAGAATAGTATTATTATTGAGCTCCCATCTACTTCAACGGTTTTATTGGAGGTACCTCCCTCTACAGGTACAAAAATCATAGTTCCCCCTCTTTCTTCCATTTCTAACTCATTTATTATTTGTTCCTCTGTTTTCACATTAAACCCTACACCCCATGGTGATTCTTTGAAGCAGCTGGCAAGTCTCTATTTTCATCTCCCCTCTCTCCTATTTTCTCCTTTTACCTCATTATCCTCTATAATAATCCTTCTCATCCCCTACCAATGGAAATTAGGGTACCGAGGTGTGATGCTTCCCAACTAAAATGGAGTGAGGGGTGTTAAGATGATAGTTCTATGGGAGCGATTGGATGATAAAAGTGCACGATAAAAAAAGGAAAATGACGCATTCATTCCAACAAGTTGTAATGATGAACTAAGGCTTATATATCTAATATAAGCTGGGAACATGGGCTATAACAGATGCATCCTAATACACGAGGTCATAAGAGAAACATATGGCTACAATGTATTACAAAACATGTATCAAAATGCGAGGAAGGGGTCAATGCTAAGTTATTGGATAAGATTGAAATTGATAACCATTTTTCAGTAATAAGATGATCATCAATGAGGCATGGATATGCATTCTCAACATATAGAGAAACTGAACATGGCCACCAACCATTCATTGTATATTCATGACATCAAATTCTCGTGCATGGATGCAAGATGTACATGATTGATCCATGAAACAAACTAAAAGATCATAGAAATCAGTAAATATAATGTAGATCTGTCACATTATACATTAGTATGACAATGTAGATAGAGAATAGATGTTCACGAAAGTAGTCCTAAAAATACATAAAAATGATACATAACTCTAATGCACCTTGCAAAGGGTCGCATATAAGAGTGAGATGTGCATATCCCAAGTTATTCTACGCAACCCTCATGGTAAAAATCTACAACATGTGAATGAATGAGATAATGCTGAGCATGGTATAAAATGTTTGATTATTAGTCGGTAAGGTATACAATTAAATGAATGAATTCATGAGGTAAAAATTACATAGGGATGATAGAAAAAAAACATCAAGGACTATAAATGGCCAGTTGAGGTTTAGACCTTCCTTAAACATGTAATGACATGGCACAAAAAATAGCTGGAAGATTAATGAGCACCACATGATATTGTAAGACAACACAAGAGGCGTTGAAGAAAAATCCATAATGAATAGAATAAAAACTAGATAGAGGAGTGAAATGAATCATATTTATGGTACACATACAAGGCAGGATGAATCCCACTTGTAAGGTAATAACACAAACATGTACCATGTTCAAGGCTGACGTAATTGACACCACCATTTTTACTGTTACAATAAGCAAAGTGATTTCCTTTTTTTTTGTCTTTATTTGTAGGTATATCCTTCATATTTTAGCAAACATGAAAGAGAAAAAACGTAAAATCAATAGTATATTTTTTCTTCAATTTTAACAAGCCCGAAAAATGGATAAAAATATACTCGATACGATGTCTTTTTATGGTTTAAAAAGCTCAAATAAGAGGTAGATGTTAGGCCCCTATAATACTATTGTATCCCCTTATTGTTATTGTTGTGCCCATGTAGTCCCCATATTGTTACTATTATGCCCCATATAAGCTGTAATATCCCCAAATTAGCAGTCAACTAACTAGGATATTAATTTCGATAAAATTTTTATTTTCCTAAGTTTGACAAGAAATAAAGGGGTGAGGGGACCCATGAATACAACATTATATTAGAAGAATTCTCCTAAAGTCACTTGAGAAAATATTTACTTGAAAGCATTTGGCCCAGGAAGGTGAAGTGGCAGGGTGAGGGAAGAGGTAGCCTGGAGAGTGTGGGCCCATGACAGCACAGTGAGAGAGGGATAACGTGGGCCAAGAGGGACAACATATTTTGGTGGGCCTCGGATGAGAGCAAGGCTCTCAAATCATAAAAAGGGGAAGAGGCTTCTCATTCTCGAATTCTATTATGCATCTCTAATTTCTGTCTTTTGACATTGAGCACACTTTTTCACTTGAGTGAAGTCTACAAGTTTTGTTCATCACGCTGGGTGTCTCTGAGCAGAGATCCCAACCTGATCCCTATGGGACTTTGAGTGCCTGCTTGAGTGAGGAGATCTATCCATCATTTTTCAGGAGGGAGCCATAACATATTCAGCCATGATTACACATTTTCTTGGACAATGTAGTCTCTTGGAGGGATCACGCAGTTTTTGGTAGAGGCAATTCTAGGAGTGAGGAGTTATCAGGGATTTTAGCCCATGGTTAATGTGGAGGGACCATCCCTTCACTATTAATCATTTTGACACAGGGGGAAGCCACCATTTGCAGAGGATCATTGAGGGCCAACACATTTCATTGGGATAGCATTATTTCCCAAGGAGAGTCAAATTCTGGGGTCAACCATTCTGGATTCCTTTTTGGGCTTTTCTGGGGTATTGGATGAGAGGTCGCTCCCAGAGTTTCAGATTTTTATGAACAGGGGAATAGTCCCAAAGAGCTATTCCATTTCAGCAGTACAACAGCAGCAGTAGAAACATTCAGAGATTATGCAGTCATTGGTTGAGCAGTCATTGGTTGAGAATTTCTAAGAGTATTTCCATCTTGCCGAGTGCAAACCAAGGTGCCATCATTGTGATCACCATTTTACTCATTGTATCTCTCAGTTACATAATAAAATGGCTCAGTGTTTCTCCATATTTTGCATTATTCATGTGATATCTCTCTATTTGTTGTAGACGCTTGTTTATGTTGTTGTGTATTACTGTTTATTTCTATTCAGAATATTACATGAGCCCACTATTGTTACTGTTGTGCACTTACTTTTTTATTATTATTACACCTAGGATAATATTGTGACCCATTGGAATCCTATATATAGAAAGGATGTTTCTTCATTTGTATCATCCAAGAATTTTTCATTTATGTGATGTAAAGGAGGTTTCCCCCTCGAAGAGGCTGATTTCTAAGGAATTGATATCTCTTTTATTCTATTTTTGAGTTGGTTTCATAACATTTGGTATCAGAGCTTTGGATTATAGGATTTCGCTGCTTCAAATAGGTCATCGTGGAATTTTTGCTATAAATTTTTTTCTACGAAGGTTTAGAAGCTAAAAAAAATACCCATTTACCAAGAAATCCTAAGGACCTTTGTTTAAAACTATCAGATCTTGGTTCGCAATATTCTTGAATATATTATATGTGGGTGTTAGGGTTTTTACAGGTTCTTGAATTTCATCATAATGAGGTGATCTTGGGAAAATCATCATAACTCTCTATCTAAGCATTGGATTGGAATTATGTAAAAATGGACCGAAATCACACAAACTGTAGTGTTTTGGGTATCGATTTCAAAGCCAAAAGACAAAATAGTGACACGTGGCACACCATACAAGTGCGCTCTTCTGAACCAGTCCATAATTAGGTCGTTGTGAGAGATTGGGCATAGCTGTTTCTTGAAGAATCCAAATCAGGCCTGAAATATGGCATTGGAAGAAGATTCAAAGGGATACTACAGGTCTGAAGTTAAAATCTTGGGGATCCAAAATCAAAAACATACAACAGGATCAATATCAAGCTCCTCAAAATAAATAAAAATGTGTGTATCTTTTTTATTTTAAATTGCACAACATTTGTTTAAAAATGAGTTTGAAGTGATTACAAGGGCATATTGAAGCATATATATTAGTATTGATTTATATAGTGCCTCCCAAAAAAAATTCCACACCCATTAAGCCCTCAGAAAACTCTGCTATGATGCACGAAGAGGAACAATTGAAGTATGATGTATCAAAATTATGGTACCAAGTGCAACAAATTTTGATCTCACAAAGAGCAACCAAATATCAAATAGATGGCTTAAAAGTAGACATGGAGGCTAAGGTGGATTTTTTGAAGGATGAAATGAAAGTTAATATGGATGATCAAGTAGTGGAATATCACATAGAGCATCAACAACAAGTTATCCAACTCTTAAATGATAACCTAACTTTGGTGCAAAATCGAATGAAACAACACACAAATCAACATCGTAGTGAAAGAATTTTTTATGTAGGCGACTGGGTATTTTTACGCCTACAACCATACAAACCAATTTCTATTAAGGAAGCTAAGAAGTATATAAATTATTTCTAAAGTACTATGGTCCTCAGAAGGTGCTAAAAAATATTGGTACCATGAAATACAAAATGGAGCTTCCTGCATCTTCCCGAGTGCATCGAGTTTTCCATGTTTCATGCTTAAATAAGATTATAGGTGACAAAATCCTAGTTCAAACAATATTTCCAGAACTTGACGAGGAAGGAAAAAACATATTGGAACCTAAAGCAGTCACAAAAACGAGAGCTCAACAACTACGAAATCGATCAATTTCAGAGTATCTCAAAAAGTGGAAGAACTTACCCACTGAAGATTCCACATGGGAGGATGAGAATTTTATACAAAAGCATCCAAAAATAATAAAGCGTTGAGGAAAACACTTGTTTTAAGGAGAGGGGAATGTTAGGTCCATATAATACTAGTGTATCCCCTTATTTTTATATGTAGTATATCCCCCTTATTGTTATTTTTGTGCCCATGTAGTCCACATATTGTTATTATTGTGCCCCATAGAATCCCACTATTGTTATTATTGTTCTCTTACATTATTATTATTATGTTGCCTAGGATTATATTGTGACCCATTGGAATCCTATATCTAGAAAGGAGGTTTTTTAATTTGTATCATCCAAGAATTTTTCATTTATGTAATGTAAAGGAGGTTTCCCCCTCGAAGAGGATAATTTCTAAGGTGTTGATCTCTCTTTTCTTCTATTTTGTGAGCTGGTTTCATAACAGTAGCATATTTCTAGACATAGGGTGTTTTTTCCATGAGGTTTTAACAAGAAAAAAAATTGAGGTAAAAGGATGCTCAATACCCTTCAGTGTTTAATGAGCATGAGAAGGATACAACAAAATCTCATCTTAGAGAAACATGTTGTATAAAGTGTAGAAAATTATTTCGAGCTGATATAATCACCCTAAGTAGAGAGAATTAATGAGGTTGGCAAGGTGAACAACTCAGTGTAGAGATCCCTATAGGATGCATAAACATACCAAGTGAATTTTAGCAAGAAGGCTAAGGGAACTGTGATAACAACCATGAAAATTAGATTAGAGAAAATTGACAGGCATAAAATTCATCAAAAGGTAGAAGGTGATGATGGAATCCTCCAGGGGTATAACTAAAAGATGAAAGAGGAGGACATGAGGCTTAGATTTAGATTCATGGTGGGTAAAAGCAAGGGATCCAGAGTGATAAAAAGTGCAACATGGACACCAACATTGCAAAGAGGTGCTAAACTAGAGAATTTATGGGAAGAAAAGATTTACTACATATATAAGCTATGATGTGAAAATACAAAATTGTTAATGTTGAAACCTAACACGATCATACCTAAGGTGCAATGAAGATGTAAATGATGGTTAATGATGCAATAGAAATGGCAGTGAAATACATACCCCTATATGTCAGGTTCAAGAAAAAATTATAATTTAGTTCTAAATGTGATAATGGACATTAAGTTTGAAAAAGTTAAAGATAACATAATAAATTGATTAAAGAAATTTTGACTAAATTCATTTAATAACATGTTATGAAAGAAATAATTTGGAAAAGTTTTAGTGTACACTACAAGGAAAAGACCCTCTAGCAGAGGTTATAAAGGATGTTTTTAGTGTTATAAAATTGGCCAAAATTGTCAAAAAAACTTATGCTACCACATCCATTGCTGGTAACAGAGGTTTTGGCGGAGATTTTAACGGAAATTCAACACAAATAAAAAAAATGGGCGGCTGGAGGTTATTACAGATGTTTTTCCATTGGTGCTCTTATCAAGTCTGAACGCACTGGTGTGTATCGGTAGACAGCGCACCGGGGTGGTCTAAGGAGAATGCAACACGCCGTTAAGGAAAACAATAGCACCGGGCCTGGTGTTGGTGATACAACGCACAGGGTCGTTCTTATTGGTCTTGGGATTTGAGTGGTGCCCATAGGTCATATAAGCGCACTGGTGTGTGTATCTTTATGAGGCATTGGTGCTCTGTATCAAAGAAGGAACTGAGATTTATAATTGGTATCGGTATTCGTGCGGCGCACATGGAATCTACAAATGCACCGGTGCTTATAGATACATAAATGCCCCAGTGCGCAGTATCACACAAACACACCGATATTTATAACTGGAATCGGTATTAGTGCGGTGCCCATAAAATCATAAAGGCACCGGTGCGTATAGGCACATAAATGCACCGAGTTTCATTTTTCTTTTTTTAGAAACATCTACCTCTGACAGTCCAATTATTGTGATTCTTTTAAATTCATTATTCATCAAAAGTCAACACATCTTATAACAATATTCTTATTAATTACATTTTTATTAATGCATTTGAATGTGTTGTTTGGATTAATTTGTTATATCATATCAGAATTATTGCGGTTTTTTTAAATTCATTATTCATCAAAAGTTGACACATATATATAATATTATAACAATATTCATATGAATTAAATTTTTATTAGTGCATTTGAGAACGACAATGGAGAATGCAATAGAATAAATTAAAACAAATATTATGATATGATAAATAATGTCTTATATATATATATATATATATATATATATATATATATATATATATATATATATATATATATATATATATATATATATATATATAAGACAATATTTATCATACAAAATGGGACAATTATTCCCATCCCTTTGTTTTTCAATTGGGACACTATGTCCATTACATTAAACAAAATGTTTGATTTCACAGACATATTTCAAAAAATAAAACGCCTTGCTTTGATATCCAAATCACATAGTGATCATCATTCTTCGCTTCAACTGCTATCACTGCCAGAGCTACATCCATCACTTGGGTTATTTTCAAGAATGTTGTGTTCACGACGTTGATTTTTTTCTTCTTCTTCATTTTCCATCTACAAACATAAAATTAAACTAAAATGACTGTATATACATTGGTGAGAATAATGAAAATTCCAATATTAAAGAATATACATCAATGTAAATCAAAAATAAAAATGATGTACCATAGCAACAATTGACTCATAAACTATACACATTCTTTCAAAACCATGTACCATGCCATCTTTCAAAATTTCATCTGTTGGCGTAGTTCCATACTTTGTTTCCTGCAAGTTTTATACCCCATAACAAATCATATATTTAATATAAAAGATGTTTTTGTTCTATTAATTATAGACGGTTCTAATTAAAACAAGATCAATAGATGCTTACAAATTCCACAATTAAATTCCGATATGCCAACATATACTCACAACCCATATTTAACCTAATTTCAATCAATTCGTCTGATGATTCTTCTTTGTATGTTAGCACCTATTTGAAGACATTCAATGATGATTTTTGTAAAACAACTTAAAAAATACAAAAATGAAATCTAGTTAAGTTCTTATAAGGAAGTAACAATTACTCACAAACTTAGAGATCAACCATTTTTTTCCTTGTCGTCTTGTTTTATGTGCTGAATGGGTTCCATTTTCTTTTTTTTTTCTACAAGAAAATTCTTGAAAATTAATATTTAATGCTAAATTTTTTATTTATTGTACCTAATGATCGAAAAATTCAATGATTACATATTACATTTGAAACACATTGTTCTATTCGTTCCACTATATCCCTCAATTTTTTCTAAAAGTTTTCCCCCCTTTTGTTAACTTCCAGCACCACTCCAGATGAGCCAAGGAGCAATTCATTTTCATTTGCATGTTCTATTTTTTTCTTTTCTTAGAACAACATTCCTCTTCTGAGTTGTTGGTCCATGTATAACATTAAACATATGTGAATTAGTAGAGTGTTTGACACATGTTATCTAATAATTTTAAGTATATTATTAATGATAATTAGAAAAAGAAACTCATATTGGATCGATAGTATTGTTTCATTCACTTGATTCATCTTTTTGCAATTTTTCCATTAAACTTTTACGCTCTTTTGGTCGTAGATAAAAAATAATCATCTCGAGCTTCGTTATTTTGTGGCTCTTCATGATACACAGTAAACAATACATATTAGCTAAAGTTACATATAGTTCAAAAATAATATTTTTTATAAAGAATTTACAAAGAACTTGCCTTTTTTGCTTTTCTTGATCTGTTAACAGTATTTTTGTTACTTGATATCTTGTGAGTCATTTATTTATCAATATGAAACCTGTAGCATATCATTCATTAATATATTTATAAATAAACTCTCAACTTTTTAGATAGAAAATAAATATCGAGACACTGGTGCACCTTTCATGAAATCTACATCGCTGCCTGTGCGTGGATATATTAACAACGCACCGCCAAACAGTATAATACGCCATACAGTGCATTCGGTATTATAAATGCACTGCAAAAATAGTGTAATAAACCTAACAGTGTGTGGGGTATTATAAACGCACTACAAAAACGGTGTAATACACCGTATGGTGCTTTCCTAGTTAAAGAGAGCACCGGTGCCCTATTTCAGATTTGGCACAAAAATTAAAAAAAAAAGGTTTTCAAATTTTTATAACACCTAACTTGCGCGGTGTGCTGTAATAATACAAAGCACTGGTGCGGTGGAGTACGCAGGGCACACCGATAAAGGAAAATCCATTTTTTCAAAAATTCGCGTAATTGCCGAATGGATTGGGATCCGACTATGCAAGTCGTCCCGTGGGTTGGACGTCAATCTAAAATGAAAAACCCTAATTCTAAAATCACAGAAATAGGGAGAAGAAAGGGAAAAAAACAAAAAAATAAAGGGTTTGGGGTAAAAATGGATAAAACTACAGGAAAAAATAAAAAACTGCAGAAAAAAGTAAATAAATAAATAAATTTAATCACGAAATGGTTTAAAATTCTATGATAAAGGACTTGAATCACCATAGTTTTGGTTTCTGATTGTCTGAATACTTTTGTTGGAACGTATTTCGCCATCCATAGTGCCCTCGTGCTCTCTTGCTCCAAGTCTGTCTCCTGCAAAAATCTGACCAAAATATTTTAGCAAAAATAGTGAAATAATGAAAAGTCTTTAGTATTTAAAGAATTATTTTATCAAATTATATTTTCGAAAATACTTTGCCACCCATTTTTCAATTTTCCGTTTCTTTTTTTAACTTAAACAAAATAGAGTTGCGTTTTTTTTATTTGCGTTTATTCATTTCCGGTGCGCGTAAATGTGACGCACTGGTGCATTTTATTAATACTACACACCGGGGCCTGTTAGGATAATAAGTGCACTAGACTTTTTAAAGTTTTTTTTTTTTGTATGTAAGATCATAAAAAAAATGGTAATTATAAAGTACATGAATTTATTTTCATTATTTTCTATACTTTATATATGTAAGATCATAATAAAATAATGATAATTATAAAGTATATGATTTTATTTTCATTATTTTCTAAAATTTATGTTAAAAAAATTCATATTATTCTAGATTTGCTATTTTACAATTACTTGCAAATTTACAAATTTAAATATTTTAATAAAATCATTTCACATTAATACAATTAAAATTTTCACATTAATAGAATTAAAATTTTACATACAATTACATTAATTAAAATTACAATTACAATTTTACATTAATTTCACATACATGAATTACGATTAGAATTACAGTTACAATTTTAATTTTACATACAATTACATTTACAATTTTACATATAATTAGTTTTACAATTGAAATTACAATTTTACAAATATTTTACAGACAATTCAATTAAAATTACAGTTGCAAATACAATTACATTTACAATTTTAGATAGAATTACATTTACATTTACAATTACAAATTTACAAATATTTTACATACAATTCAATTAAAATTACAATTACAAATACAATTACAATTTGTGAAATTTACATACAATTAGAATTAGAATTACAATTTTAGAATTTTTCATATATACAATTACAATCATTTCACTATAAATTAAATATTACAATTACAATTAAAATGTTACATTAATAAATATTTTACATACAATTACACTTATAATTACAATTAGTACAAATACAAATACAATTTTACATAGAATTAAAATTAAAATTACAATTACATTCATGACATAATATTTAATAAATATCATGGTCATTTAATAATATTAAATTAATTAATAAACATCATCACGATCATGATAACCATGATACAAACATCATATTCGACTAATAAACACATTCAATTAACATCAAATTAACATTATATATTAACATCATCACAACACAAACATCAAATATACATCTCAATATAATGTCAAATAACTCATGTGCCTATCACATATACACATCTATCTGCAAGCTAAACATTAAATGAACATATCTAACATGACTAACAATATGCGCCACATCATGATGATCATCAACATGAAAATCAAGTACAACTGCAACATGAACATAAAATACATGGACCATATATATATATGTATGTATGTATGTATGTATATGTATGTATGTATGTATGTATGTATGTATGTATGTATGTATAATGTTAAAAATATACAACTGTAATATAAATCATGTCATGGATCAAGCACTGGTGGTAGTATAACAACATCAATAACACTAGTAGAAGTGGATGCAGCCTACTCAGTAATGTTGGGTGCAGCCTCGACAGTTGATGGTCGACTAACCTACTCATGATCATGATGATCACTAGTACTGATTGATGCATCCACTAGTGGTAGTACAACATGATCAATATGAGGCGTAGTAGTAGTGGAGGCGGCCTGCTCAGTCAATAGTATTCTAGCCTCGGTAGTCGATGGTCCAGCCTGCTCATGATGATCGTGACTAGTACTCATGGTGGATGCTGTAGGCTGCTAACTGGATGTGGCTGATGGTCCAGCCACATTTCCATGATGACTAGTATTAGATGCTGGCAGTGGAGCCTCATGCTGATCATTAGGCGGGCTGGGAAGTGAACGATCACGAGATGCATTTGAGTGGATGCTGGCATATTGTCCATCATCACATGCCACAGCTTGACTATGCCTATAGCTATGGACAATCCTCCTCAATCACATAACAGTTGTCGTAGCTCCTACGACATGTCACATCAGGCCGTACATGTCACGCGGCATGCCTCTGCACATTTGTATCAATCTATCATTGCCCTGTATCTCTTTGTAATGAGCGGGCCTGATGCCCGCATCTGAAATCAATCCACAGAGTTGGCTGCCAAGCTCCATCCGGTATCTAGTCTCTGGTCGACCACGCCTAGAAAAAGGCAGTAACGGTGTATCATGAGGCTCATGAGGATCAGCACATCTCTCTGCTATGCCACCGGCCTCATCTTGATCTAGCACATCAGCCATCTCCTGATCATAATCATCAAGATCGACACCTGGATCATGTGGTGGATCCGAAATCTCACTGCCATCAAAAGACCCAATGTCTGCAAAATATATACAAGTACACAACAATAATTAGACAATTTCATTACATAATTTAATAAAAACAAGTTAAAGAACATATTAGAATAAATATAAATAAAACAGTAATATTACCTCTATCATTTGGCAGCTCATCAGGAGTGAAGAGGATGTTGGGAAACCCTCACCAATCTAGTCCAGCATAAGGACATGGGACCACAATGAAGGGATGCAACCTGCCAACGTTTGCTATTAAGTCCAACGAATCATGTGATATCCTTGCTGAAAACATAGTGTCTCCCCTCTCGGGTATCATCTGCCCCCACATGCGCATCTGGGCCTGCAACATCGACCTACACGGCTGTCGAACAAAACTAGGTCTCATCTCTGGAAACCTCTCAAAAAATAAACAAAACAACTATGAAGCAAAAGGGACGTTGAGCCTCCCTTGTGCATGAGCATGACATCTATTTAAGGCCATACACAACTATCGCAAAAAAATGGCAGACCGCCTGACAAGTCATGGCTGTTGTACTAAAGAATCAACGTAATACAAAAGTGAGCAACTAATGCGTTGCCCGTCACTGGTGTTGTGCAAAATGATCGAAGCGATAATAGAGAGGCACTACACGTCCTGTCTACCAAAAGCACCTATACGTAACTGACCTCCAGGTACCTGAAACTCTGAAGGAGACACTACATGTGCTCCAATGTATCTCTGGGAGTAAAATAACTAATTGTTCTGCTTGTTGTTGTTGTTGTTGCTCCTGTTCTCTCTGAATCATTTCCATATTAAACAATATTTTTTATTAAAACATTAATGTATTTATAAATATACATATATAATTTTTTTTGAAAAAAAACATACATACAAGTCTGTGCTCCATAAAAATAGTCACGCATCAGTGCCGGTGTGTTATAATATTTTAGCGCACCATCCTTGGGGCCGCAAATGAAACGGGCCACACCAGCTTTGGTGCCGATGTCTATTTTTCAAGCACCGTGGACTGTATATAATTCAGAATAGAAGTGTGCTGACTGAAATATATGCCCCGCGCATATAGTCATGTTAGCACACCGAATTCATGACAATGACATAGTTGACGGTGCGGTCTTTTACCCGGTTGCATCACTGACCCTCTCAGAATGAAAAATGCAGTGCGTTGACATAAACCGGGGCGGCAAATGTAGTCAATGCATCGCACTATGATTGTCGGGGTCAAAGGTGCGCCTAGATAAATGAGCACACCGCCTTTTTCATTTTTATTTTTAATTTAAAATTATTTGGGGTACCTTCCGGCACCATTCCGGAAACGGTGAGGTTACTGTTGCCACCGGTAGTGGTGCTGCCTAAAAAATTTATAGGTAGCACTACTACCGGTGTGAGCCGAACAGCTTGAGCGCATCGCGCGACAAATTTTTATTATTTTTTTTTTTTAATGGTTATTTCTAAGTTTATTTCAATATCTAATCCAGTAAAAGGCTTAATTATAGAAAAACTTAAAAATACCTTTACATTTTGTAGTCAAGGAGGCATATTGTTTGTAAAATTTGGAAAATAAAATTTGACCACTGTTTTTCAAAATGCAAGCTGCAGATTGGTTGGCAATGCAGAGTAGCAGTGTGTGCAACAGGTGCAATGAGAGCACTAATGGCAGGGCGGCTCAGAAATAAGGAAATAACACTGGGCTTGAGAGCTCTGGCGCACTGAGGAAAATGAATAATGAAGTTTTTTGGCCGTAATTTTTTTTTATTAACCCCGTTCTAGTGCACGGGGTTTTATAAGCGCACCAGTGCGGTTAAATAAAACTGCATCGGGTGATATCAATTTTGGCGCGTTGTTTATAACACGCTGGGGCATTTCCCTAACCGCGCACCGGGATGTTTCAGTTTCAGTGCGAAAATTTGATGATGCACTAGGGCGGCGTAATGGTAAAGCACCAGTGCATAATAGTCGCAAAGCACCAGTTTTTTTGCCTTAATTTTTTTTTATATATAACGTTATTCCAGTGTGTGCTGTTTCTGGCGCACTGGTGCTCTTAGAGAAGAACACACCAGTTCATTTCTGTTTTGGCATGGTTTTTTATGATGCACCGGCGTGGAAGAGTATTGATGCCTCGGTGTGATACAATAATTGGACGCCCTAATGGTGTGTACTTCACACATGTTATCTAGTGTGCCAATGTTCAGTGCACACTGGTTTGTTCTATGGTATCGTGCATATCGGTAATTAATAGCTCAAGAGCAGTAGAAAACTGAAAAATCCAGGTTTTTTGTCGTTTAATTTAACCCTTTACTAGTGCGCGTTATTTATAGGCACACCAGTACTATTTTCTGCAAACGCACCGGTCGGTTTGTGTTTTGGCGCTCTTTTTATGATGCACTGGTGCGGTTTCTGTCTACCGCACCGCATGGTTTCGATATTGGCGTTGTGTTTTATAATGCACCAGCACGGATGAGTTGTGAGGCACCAATGCTCTATTATATTTTGACGTACTGGGCATGTGTGTACGGAATGCACGGTGTCCGATGTGCCAATGATTTTTGTCGCACCAGTGCTTCTTTTTTTTTTAGAGCACCTGGGCGAGTTTTAAGGATAAGAGCACCGATAGGAAAACATCTGCAAAACCCTCTGCCCACCAAGCTTCTCTAGTAACCTTCGCTAGAAACGGATGTATGGGGTATTTTTCTTTGTGGTTCCTCAAAAACATCCGCTAGAGGGTCTTTTCCTTGTAGTGGTAGGATTTCAAACCTAAAATTTATAATATGCTTTTAAATATTTTAAAATATAATTAAATAAAATCATTTTCACGTTTTACAACTAAGAAATTTACATTTTTCAATTAAAAAAATTGACATATTATTAAAGTGATATTTTAAAAAAGTACAATTCACTAAAGCATAGATAAAAACCTCCGATATAATGTAAAAATGAATGCAACCACTCTCAAAAAAATTTAAATAATGTTTGTTTTCATTTAGGTCAAAATATTGTCTATTCTGAAAATTCAAAAGCTCTTTCAAAATGATAAAGATCTTTATTCTTCATTTCACATTTTTATTTTACCATGTTATGGTAAATATAAAGAAATACACATTGATTTGCTTACTAAGATGTTACGAGAACATGTGATAAGGATATTTTAATTAGATATTAAATCTAAAATTAATAATTTACTTATTGAATTATTTTTATACTTTAAAGACCTTTTGTTTTAAAATAAATAAATTATTTAAGACATATTAGCAAATCCTAAGCATGGTTTTGAAATTCATAGATTAACATCTCATCTTTGCTACAAAAAACCAAATTAAACATAAAGATATGGATGATGCAAGAATTCAACCTATTGGGAAGATGCAATAATTCTACCTATTATAATCATTAGTGGCTAGGAATTCAACCTCCCTAAGCATTGGAAATGAAGGTGTAAAGGTATACATTTTTCTATAGCATCATGAAAAATTCCATGCATTAATATATACCCCCACCTTAAAGAGATTTATGAAATGAAAAAATGTATACCTTCACCCCCCACAAAGGTATATTCAATGTAGAAATGGATACATTGAACCTCAAAAATGTATTGCAATATTTTTTACCTTCACTCCTGAGAGGAATGGATGATAGGGAAATTTAATGCGTGGAGTTCTTCACCCTTTCACCACCTATTCTCCAATGGAATGAAGGTGTGGATTTTTCACCCTTACGAGAATATATAGTGTGGGGGTTGAGGGGCACATGAAGGTGTATATTATAGATAATAATTAAATGATTTCTAAATACATAATCGATGCTATTAATATTGGGTTTCTATCCCTTTCACATGTGTTTATTAATTCCACATATTAAATAATACTCGTGACATTTTTTTTTCTCAATCTACTTGATCTAATGACCTAATTATTGGTAAGTACAAACGTGGAATTTCCATGATTATTATGTGCATGAAAGGTTATGATTTTGAAATCCTTGACATGAATAGAATGTTATAGATCAATGTTCATCCACACTCATGGAAATATTGCAAGGTTCATAAATAATATAGGTGCTCAGTATTCGATGCATATTTCTATTTTAGGAACACCCCAATGACAAAGAGTAAATTATGATATGGAAGTCTTCAAGAAATTTTTGTGACACATGCAATACCTATTATGTCTCCTAAAGTGACAAGTTATGAGAAAATATAACTTATGTAGACCATTAATTTCTAAGAAAAGGAAGTTTGCATTAGGGACCTCTTGACATGTGCCCAAAATGTAATCCTTTTAGCACTCATCGAACACCTTTTTTGGTACCCTTTTTTATTTTCATACCAATCATCACCTAATTTTTTCGAGATAAAAATCCCTAGGGTTAGGGTTGAGAACCCCAAGAGATTGAAGGGCATCTATCGAAGGGAATCTATCAACAAGAAGAAAGCAACCAAGTAGTCCTAAAGCATAAACTACTAAAGTGGGATGAAGATAGAGAACCCATAGGTCATTTGTTTGAAATCATTCCCACATGGTTCAAACCCTATGCTTCATCCAAAGCTTCAAAACGTACAACGCATTATAGAGAAGCATGTATACTAGAAGTAGTTCAAAGACTTTAAAAACATGAATGTTAGATCATATAAGCATAACGATATAAATAATGAAATTATACATAGTGATATGATAAAATGAGTTACAATATAAATATCATATCATTTAGGCACAAGATAGAGCTTCTTTATTGATATCAACAAATAAATGTGGCAGAATACAACTTGATTCGACCACAACTCCGAGCAGAACAATCCTCCAGATACGTCTAGCCCAAGCCTCAACAATCTTCTTTAAAGTGCATACAAATAGTTTTGATATAAAGGATATGAACATATCTATGAGGAAACAAGGGTTTCCTATAAATGAGAGTCCAGGAGGCATGGGGAAACTCATACTTGATCAGGGACCAATTTACTATAAGATCAATATCCTATATCTCTCCTCCCTTTAGGCCTTCCCATGAGGTGTATTTATACCACCCCAAAATAGTTGTTTTAGTTGAGATACAATTAGGCCATGGGTTCTTGATGGTTGGGTTCTGGTGTAACCCATAAAGCCCACCAAAAAATTAGGATTTTTATATTTTTTTCATATTTCAAATTAGATACGTGGGTTATGTATAGATGGACTCGAGCGTGTACACGGTTTTTGAAGGGCATAGTCACGTATGGAATTAAAAATAATATTTTTTAATAAAGTAATAAAGTCTAAAGGGAAAGGGTTTCCCAAGGCCATATCTTAGAGCATCAAGTCTACAAGAGTGTTGAATGATGTTATAACACTAGGAAAAATCCTAGGCATAATACTTATTGAGATAGAGCCCATTTCCATTGAAATAAAAAAACTCATAAGGTCCTTTCGTCAAGAAATTTTTAATCATGAATGCACCGTAACTCATAGGTCTTTAATTGCCTTCCTCAAACACGTCTTTGTCTTGGTCATAGACTAGGACAAGGTCACCTTCATCGAAAACCCTAGGACGTAGATTCTTATCATATTGGGTTTTCACTCTCTTCTTACGAGCTCCATTGGTTGTGGATGCATCTCGATGCTACTCATAAAGATTTTCCAAATGAACGAGGAATTCTTCTAGACTAGATGTGTCTCGAAGAATTTCAAATACTAATTTAAAAGAAGGAAGCTCACATTCCACCAGGAATGTTAATTCCAAACTGTAAACTAATTGAAAATGAGTCAACCATGTAGCGGTCTTAGCTGACATACGATATGCCCAAATCACATGATATAACATGATGTGCCAATTGGATCAAGCCTTATTTATTGTCCTTTCTAGGATAAATTTCAAGGATTTATTCATGGCTTCAACCAGACCATTGGCTTGAGGATAGTAAGGGCATGAATGCTTCTACCAGAAACTCAATTTGAGAGCCAATTTAGTCATATTATTATTTTTAAAATGACTACCATAGTTAGTAATATTCTCCTTTGGAATACCAAAGCCAGAAATGACTTGGTTTAATAGAAACAAAGTTGTTGTCTCACTATCCTTTGCGAAAGTAGGCATAGATTCAGCCCACTTCGTAAAGTAGTCCACCGCTATGATAATATACTTGTGATTCTTTGAAGAAGGTGATTTACAAGTTGTAAAATCAATACCCCACTTTGTGAAAGGACCTACGGTGATAACAGGAAAAAGAGTAGCTGGCTGATCACGTATTTTCGAAGTATAATCCTGACAAGGATGGAATTTTTTGACTGCTTCAACACAATCTTTGAAAATTGAAGGGAAAACCTAGCCTGCATGCAAGATTTTTTGGGTTGTAGCAAGCTTAATAGATGACCACCATAATCTCAACTCTAGCAGTCATTCAACATTGACTCAGCTTATTCTATGGTTAAACAAAGTCTAAGGATTGAATCAATCCTATGATGTATAAAGTACCACTGATAATTGGTGACATTTCTGTGCTGATATTTTGAAAAAGTGAGATGAATCTTCGAAGTCTGAAGATATATTATGATACATCCATACCAAGGATCTTGTGAACAAATAAGGAAGATATTCTCATTAGGAAATTATTCTTCAAAACCAACTTCTTCTTCATAAGGAAACTATGATATTTTTTCCGCAAATACTAAAGATTTCTTAGCTTTTGTTGACATGTACTCGAGATCAAATTCTTTTAAAATAAAATTCCATCTGTTATATTTCCCCCCAATGACTCGAATACTAAGAACAAACTACAATGGGTTGAAATCAGCTAAGATTTCTTTTTTCTAAGCAGAATATAATACCGAAGTTGTATGACAATATTAAAAACTTTTGAAGATAATTTCTCTATAGGAGAGTATCATAGTTCAGGACCGACCAAACCTTGGCTTAGATAATAAATCAAGTGTTCACAAATAGAATCATCCTCCTAAACTAGAACCATACCTATGGTTTATTCCACCCCAACGAGATATAAGACGAAATCCCTGCTATAATCAGGTAGAGTCAATAAAGGAGCAGAGGTCAATGATTTTTCCAAAGAATCGAATGAGCGTTGAGAAAAATGATCCCATACAAATGGAACTCCTTTATTTAGCAATCTCATAAAACCCTTTGTAATATCAACATAATGATGATAAATCTCCTCAAGAAATTGGCTTTTCCTTGGAGACTCTGAAGTTGACGGATAGTGGATGGGAGAGGAAAATAAATTATTGCATCAACCTTGAAGGGATCAACATGAATCAATTTAGTAGATAAAATGAATTCCAATAACTGACCAGATGTGATAGGAAAAACTCATTTATTTGGATACAACCGGATTTTGTAATTACGACATCGTTCAAATATCAAACGAATATTCTGAGGATGACAAATTCTCTTTTTAGAACGAGTAGCTAGGCCATCCAAATAAGCTTTGATTATATTCTTGATATCATGGAAATCATAGGACATGGCCCACTGAAAAGCTACTCTAGATTTTTTAAGGCCAAAAGGCATATTTTTGTATGCAAAGATACCTGAGGGGCAGATTAAAGATTCCTTATGCTGATCTTCAAGATGGATATTAATTTGATTGTATCCCTAGAAACTGTCCATGAAGGATAAATTTTCATTTCCCGCACATTCATCGATACTGTAATCAATAAAAGGTGTGGGGAAATTATCTTTTGTAGAAGCCTTATTTAAATCCCTAAAGAAAATGCATACCTAGATTGTTCCTTGATATTTATCACCCGGGACTAGATTCAAAACCCACTCAGTTAAAGAAACGAGGTATATGAAACCTTCTATTAGTAGCTTTTCAACCTCAGCTTTGATAGTTGTCGCTTTCTTAGGGTTTACTGGCCGAAGTTTTTTCCATATAGGCTTATAATTCTCATAAGTCTTCATCTCATGTTGGACTATTGATGAATCAAGTCCATGAATTTCCTCATAAGGACAAGAAAACACATCGTGGAACACTTTGAAAATATCGGTATATGTATGAATTTCTTGAGGGCAGCTCTAGTCTCTGATGAAAACATTCTCAATTATATTTGTATCCCTGGAGATGTTCATCGGAATAGTTTTTTAAATAACAAACAAGTTACCTTCAGCAATAATATGTGCTAGAGCCAAAGGTCTTAATATTGTATGACCATTTATAGTTGAATAAGGACTAGACAAAATAGATTAAACTTGATGCAAATCTGGGAGAAAATATGAACGATGATGTAAGTCATCTCATAGTATTTATACACATGTCATTTCTTCTAGGATTTCCTCCTCAGATGGTAAAACAATATGAAAGTAGTCCATAGAGGAACTAGTGTCAAGATTCGAGGCCAGAGCCACATCTCCATCCAAATCCTTCGGTGAAAGAGGAATAGGATCATAATCTACAGTGTTAACTATCAATTAATAAAAAAATTTAGCTTCAGACATGGGGTATTCCATTCCACCCACTTTCCCATCCTTTAATGGGATCATAGAGGAGGTTAAGGGCCAAGGATATGAAAAATAATGAGTTCTAAAGAACCCTCTTCGAGAACAAGCCTTAGATGATGAAACAACATTGATTTGAGCGATAGGAGAAGGAAAATAAAAAGTACCCATCAATGAGGAATACATTCCAACTCCTGAATTATACACAGGTGGCTTGGAATTCTTCACGAAGGGAATAGTATAATCACAATATGCATTGGATTCTTTAGTATAATAATCCATATGATCAACAGTAACAACTATCCCTTCATGGGGAAAACATAGGATGCGAAATAACGATGATACAATGACATACATTTCATAAATCCTATTTCATCCCAATAATGATTATAATCCAAATTAGCATCAACTATTTCCAGCTCGGTATTAACCACCTTGGCCCCTGTTGGCTTGAGGGGTCCTGACCCAGGTTCAGAGCTGTAGGTAAACCAAGAAACCCTCCAACTACCGGCCCTTTCGGTAGTGATCTCCTTTTGCACACTAAAGTCTCACCCGAAGTAGTATGGGGGTGCTGGAACCAGGTTTCCACACCCTCAGGGAGATATTAATGACTGATCCTTGGTAAAAGCCTACAACTAGCATATATAGATGCACACACAGAGACTATAATTATTACCAGAATACCAAAACATTTCTATCACTTTGGCATAGATAAACAGAACAAAAGCCGATACAATTCATAGTACATCAAAGGCTCATTCAGATCTATAATGTTTCAGCATTTAATTGTAAGTTAACCCAAAATCTTGCTTAGTAGCTATAGCAGAACACATAAATAGTATCACAGAACTAGGGTTTTCACGGTGTAGATAACAGATCAGGACCAAATATTTCTCTTACTTACATAATTAAACACATTAATTAGCTATGCACATTCATCAGTAAGAAATATATAGTGTGATCTTATTAAATCATAATTGTAAAATAGCACAAATGCATAACACATGAAGTTCGCAAAAATAGTTCCTTCTATTAATGCTTCATATCTTTCAATACATCATATATCCTTTAGAAACCCTTACAAAACCCTTACTATCCCTTCCGTTCACACAGCCAGTGGAGTCCACACATAGCCAAGACTAGGTCTCTAGGCACACATCTAGTAGGAGCCTTTTACCCAACCCTAAACCCAAAATTGTTACAGACCCAAATAATATTTGACTATCAATATATCATAGCTTCACCAAACTACTTAGCTTAGACAAATTATAACTATTTATAATACGCATAGTGCACATATGTTATGGTCTCAAACCATGGCTTGGAACCCATACTTTACATTTAAGCTTAAATATATCCCAAAATTGGGACAAAATCCCTTTGACTACCCTTGCACAACGTGCACATAAAAAACATACAAAAAGGAGCCTTGAAGTTTGTGCCTCAGGGGGGCCTACTCCAAAAAATCCCCAACAGAAACATGGGACTCATCCAAAGTCATTGAGGCACTATGGATGTATCCTTGGTATTGTCCTAAAGTGTCTTAACAGAATTTTGGAGAGGGAGCACCTGCTCCAGGCTCTACGTTGTTGCACCCTGCACCTGTTGAAACATTTTTTCTATCATGGGCCCTTCAACATCAATCTCCACACCGCGTGGGGTCTGGTGGATGAGCTTGTGCATGTTTTCTAGCATCTGTGAAAGTTTTAGTGCTTCCACTACCCATGGCTAAATTATTTTTGTGAGCACTTGTTATTTTCGGCGCAAATCGACAATTTCACCCTGTGGTTTGCAACCTTCTTGCAAATAAGCAAGTCTTTGTTTAACCACTAATGTGGGCACAACTTATGCATATCTCATCAAAATTATGCTCTTTGGTGCTAATTGTGCCACACAACTACTTCATGACCGAATCATTATCGATAGATTCTGAAATCATTTTTAGTTGTCTAAGGCCAACCTGGACAACTTCCAATGCAGACTTATACTGGACCTCCATGTCTGTCTAGTGATCCTTCTGTGCCATAGTGACTATATTTGAGATCTCATTGAGATTTTCCTATATAAATGTCAGGACCTATTGTCATGTTTTCTTTGAACACTTCTTCTTTTTCCTTGGTGCAACCTTGGGTTGCCCAATACACTTTGTGCCTTTGGAGGTAGCTCTATTAGTTTCTCTGGGCGCTAAGCCATTATTTTCTATTACTGCAGTAGTCTCAACAATTTCTTTTTTTGTCGTTTGGGTAGGCTCCTTATCAGCAGGCTTATCATTTATAGTGGGCGGTACTGTGTCAACGGGATTCTCAGTGGCCTTCTATGTTGATTTATCGGTGGGGGTGCAAGGCTGGGTAATTCGCCGCGACTCAGATCAAATCTTCTTTGGTCACCAAGTAAGGAAAATTATACCATAATCCTTCCACAACACCCTCCGTGCGGATATGGATACTGTGGAATGTAGCCTTGAAATCAGCTACAATTTTGAACTGCTCATAAAGGGTGGGAGACATTCATGGCTTTGACTTCATTGCCTGGTATAAAATTCTATCGTACAATACCCAAAATATTTTATTCTCCTTTGCTTGTACTACATCCAAGGAATTCCATAGAGTGGCATAGCGCACAACATTCCACATGGG
Source organism: Pinus albicaulis (assembly GCA_034641835.2). NCBI lineage: Eukaryota > Viridiplantae > Streptophyta > Pinopsida > Pinales > Pinaceae > Pinus > Pinus albicaulis. The sequence continues at coordinate 629,637,469 of CM076576.1, read as the reverse complement.
TATTGCAAGTTCTGGAAACTGGGTATCTTTAGGGGTCTTACACCCAATCAATGTGATTAACAATAAGAGCCAAGAACACCGAAAATGCTTGCCCTCCTCTTGCACTTTTTACACATCTGTGAGGAACTCTTTACAAAAATATGCGTACCAGTTGTAGATGATGCCTTTTTCACATCTCCCTGCGAGTGCAATAACATGTGTGTGCACTTCCTTTTGCTGACACTTGCACATCATTTTACAAGATAAAAGTACCATGATGAAAGAGAATACTGAGTAATTTATTTATTCTACCAAAAATCCTCTGGATTTGCACATAAAATCATATTTTTTTCTTAATTTTATTTGCCAAAGCTTTCTCCTGTACTTTCCCTCCAAATTCTGCCATAGGGCCATGCCTCCTATTTGGCAACCCAATAATTCTGTGAATTAAGTCTGCGTCAATTGGGATGTGCTCTCCCAACCAAAGTGCATCATCAGGCACTAATGCCAACAACTGCCTGTTACAAATATCGTTAATGGGGCTACACCCTAAATAAAAGATTAAGGAGGCCTTCTTTGTGCAAAACTAGCATTTATTTCTTTAGCTCAAGGTGCACCAATCCTCTGGCATATGGAACTGGATCAAGATATATATCTAGCGTGAGATCTGGAAATTTCTCTACATATGTGATATCCCAATCATCGAATTGCAGCAGAGGGATTTTTTCTAGCATCTCCCCCTCCACTAGGATGTTCTCTGGGATCAATTGCACTTGGATTCCCACACACACCTTATCCAAGTATTTTGGCACTTTCACTATAGGTTTTCATAGTGTAATGTATCCAGACAACCGCATAAATGGTGTGAATTCTATGACATCTGTTGGCAATATGATGCAGAGTGTTGTCCTTGATGGCAACCCACTGAATGAAGATGAAGACATGCGACTATTGACATGTGTTGTCCTTGATGGCGAACCACCTGATGAAGTTATTCTTGACCTGTTGGACTTAGTAAATGATGTAAATCTGATATGAAATGATGTTTGCTAGCCATATGATGCTGAGAGTTATTCTTGATGACAACTTACTTGTTGAAGCTGTGAGTGATAGAATATGTTCTTGATGAAGTGAATCTGGTGTATCTACAGTGTGTACACAAGGCAATGAAGAAAGGAATTCAACATGTGCTAAATCTTGATGAAAAGAGTATGTCTCTAGGCATACGCGGATTTTCCTAGGGGAAGTCGCGTATGCACGCGGGAATCAACGTTCCAAGTCGCGTATGGGCAAAAGCTCTCTTAAAGTGCAAAACCAGGGGTAACCACCATGGTATTGACCCATTGTATTGGGTAATGATTTGTCTAAATGACCCCGTCCAGGAATACCATCGGAAGTAATGTAGTTTTGGGCTCATGGTATTGTTTTGGCTCATGGTATTGAAAAAGGGGCTTATGGTATTGAAAAAGGGTAAACCTATATAAAGAGAAGAAATTCATTGTGCAAATCATGAGTGTGGGTGCAAGATGTCTGAGCTTGAATGAATACTTCTCTCTGGAGTATATCTGAATGGAAAGGGTTACAGTTGAATGAAAGATATGAATGTATGATGCACCGATGAAGGAGTGATGAAGAAGGGGATCTAGATCTGAAATGCACTTGGTTTTTGCTAGACCTGCGTATGGAATGATTAGATCCGAGATGAGGCGAACATCTGTCTGAAGTAAAGGGTTGAATCTGAACTGAATGTCTGATCTGAAGAAGTATGCAGCTCTGTAATGGTTGAAGATCTATATGCTACTTTGTCACAGAAGAAGCGTGTATATACGCGGCTTCCCTGAAGAGAAAGCACGTATGAGCAATAAAATTGGCTCTGTAATTTGTACTGAAGTATACGCGGGTTTATGTGAACGAAAGCGCGTATATACGCGACATCAGAGAAAGGAAAGCGCGTATGCAAACTAGGGTTTGCTGAAGTCTGTGGTAAGAAATGTCTGATCTATTCTGCTGGTTTACTGATATCTGTCAGTGAGTTATATGTATCTGTTTCATGGTTGACTGTGCTTAAATGTATGGAGTGGGTCCAGTCTGAAAATATGATGAAACGTGGCCTGCAAGTGGTGTCCTAAAGGATGCTTTGGATCCAGTGTGAAAATTGATGAAACGTGGTCCATAGAGGTGATGAGGGTTGTAGCCTTCAGTCAGGGGGTTGTAGCTCCCTTCCAGGTGAGGCTGGTAAACGAGAGCAGGGGGTCGTAGCTCCCTTCCAGGAGAGGCTGGTAAACGAGTCAGGGGGTTGGAGCTCCCTTCGAGGAGAGGCTGGTAAACGAGCGCAGGTGGGTGCCTGCGTGCTGGTAGAGTCTGCACCAGCACATATGTTGTAAGATGTTTTCTCTATAATAAAATATTGAAGGCTGAGCAACTGCAGCGGTGGTTTTCTCCCGACTTAGGTTTCCACCTAAAAAATCCTGGTGTTCATGTGTGATGCTTTGTGTGATGGTTTATTCTGTTCTTACTGCACATGTTTACTGTTTATAGAACATCTAATGAATGAATGATGGAATGATATAAGTGAAGAACTAATGGCATAATTAGATCTCTTTGTATACGCGAGTTTTATGAAGGATATCCGCGTGTATACGCTAGTTGGCTTCAGCAAAGTAGCGTATGGGTTTTAGAGCATGAAAAAGTAAAAAGTTTCAGTTTGCCCTAAATACTAATTCACCCCCCCTCTTAGTATTTTTCCCAACAATTGGTATCAAAGAAGGTCCTTCTGCAGAAGCTTGATCGCTTGAAGGAGATCCGTTGCAATGAGAAGTCAAGAAGGAGTGATGTCTATAAAGCCACCTCTGTTCAATGGAAGCAATCTGATATTCTGGAAGGTACGAACAAAATCTTAAGCTTATCTGCAAAATCTTGGTGCAAAAGTATGGGAAATCATGAAAGAATGTGAACAAGAATTTGGAGAAGAAAAGGATACTTTTGTGGATGCTCTAGAAGACAATAATTTTCGTGAAGAAAACACTCAACTCAAAGTAAGATTAGAAGAAAATAACATAATCATAGAGACTCTTGAAAATCAGCGTGAATCAAAAGAAAAATGCATTGAGGAATTGGAGTGTGAAGTAGTAAGTCTAAGGAAAGATAATGAGAAAGTGAAATCTCTCAATCTTAGATTTGCTAAAGGTTCAGAAACCTTAGATAAGATTATCAAGGTACAACGGTCCCCTCTTATAAAAACAGGTCTTGGATATACTGGGGAATCTTCCCAGACTTCAGCACCAAATTTTCTAAAAGCAGCCACAGTTGGTTCTCTACATTCAGCCACTCAGCAAGGGAACAAAGGATCTTTACAGGTAAAGCATGATCATCTCAATTCAAGGAACACTAACAAGGAGATCCTTCAAAGAAGCTACAACGAACATGTAAATTCTAATAGAATATTTCATGATCACAGAAATTTCTACTTCAATGGACAATGTTTCTCATGTCACAATTTTGGTCACAAATCTGTTCAATGTGTTGCATATAAAACCATCATGAAAAGAGAAGAAAGAAACAAAAGGATGAATATCGAACCAAAGAAGAACACCTACAACAACTTTTTTCCTCTTCAAAACGAAGTTGAATGTACTTATTGCAATAACTTTGGTCATGAAGAATCTGAATGCAGGAGCAAGGTCCAGCTAAAAGAACATGTTCCCTCAAGCTCTAAAGTATGGAAAAAGAAAGAAATACCTGTTGAAAATTGTGGGATAGCGTTATTTGCAGAAGGTGAATAAAATCAATGGTACATTGATAGTGGGTGCTCAAGACACATGACAGGTGACAAAAGCAAACTTCTTGCATATGATGCTCTAGAAAAAGAAAAGAAAGTTACATTTGGAAATGATACTCCTGCTATAATTAAAGGAAAAGAGTCAGTATTTCTAAAAGAAAAGGTAAAGGCTAAAAATGTCATGTATGTGGATGGATTAAGGCATAACCTGTTAAGTGTAAGTCAAATGTGTGATCAAGGAACATAAGTGGTCTTTAGTTCAAAAGAATGTGTGGTTCGTGATCTTGATACAGGTAAAATCATTATTAAAGGAAAAAGAAATCCAAGCAACCTGTATGTACTGAACAGCATAGATCAATGTTACTTGAGCAAGTCTTCAGAAAATTGGCTATGGCATAGAAGGCTGGGGCATCTGAGTTTCTCTCAAATAAAAAAAGAAAGCAGACTTCAAGCTATTCGTGATCTTCCCAAAATCAATCTTCCTGAAAGTATCATATGCAAATCTTGTCAATTTGGTAAGCAGACCAGAGTACGATTTAATGCCAAAGAAGGATCATCAAGTAAGCCTCTTGAACTCATTCATACTGATATCTGTGGACCTATGAGAAAAAATTCATTACGTGGGGAAGAATACTATATCTTATTTATTGATGACTACTCTAGAATGTGTTGGATCGGGTTCATTAAACACAAAGATCAAGCACTTGAAAAATTTCAGAGTTTCAAAGCATTGGCAGAAAATGAATTAGATCTAAAAATCAAGTGTCTTAGATTTGATCGAGGAGGAGAATATTCATCAAATGAATTCTTTGATTTTTGTGAACAACATGGCATTAAAAGACAGTTCTCTGTAGCAGGCACTCCACAACAAAATGGTGTAGCAGAAAGAATGAATAGAACAATTGTTCAAATGGCTAGAGCTATGCTTGCTGATTCTGATGTTCCTGACATGTTCTGGAGTGAAGCGGCACATACAGCAGTTAACATTCTCAATAAGGCTCATGTTCGGGTAAACAGTGACAAAACTCCATATGAACTCTGGTATGGCAATTCTCCCACTGTGAGGCATTTTAAGGTTTTTGGAAGTAAATGCTTTATCAAAAATAATGATGAAAAGCTTGGCAAGTTTGAACCTAGATCAGATGAAGGGATATTTCTTGGTTACTCATATTCAAGCAAAGCATACACATGTTACAATAAAAGGCTTCGAAAGATTGTTGAATGTATTGATGTTGTTATTGATGAGTCTCCTGCAGCTCCTAAAGAAGAAAAAAAAACAACAAAAGAAGATGATAGTGACATATGGCCTTCTACATCAGATGGAAATGATATAGATAGTGGATCCAATGAAGAACCTGCAAATGATCTATCTGAAAAAGCTCCATCCAGATATGTTCAAAAGAATCATCCTGAATCTCAAATTTTGGGAGACAAGGAATCAGGTGTACGAACAAGGAGAACTCTTGTAGGATCTTCTATTCATTTGGCACTTCTATCCATAATTTAACCACACAATGTCAATGAAGCTAGCAAATATGAATGTTGGAATCATGCCATGGATGAAGAACTTGATCAAATTGAAAAGAATGACACTTGGGAATTGGTACCAAGACCACATGATAAAAATATCATTGGAACTAAATGGATTTTCAAGAACAAGTTAAATGAGAATGGGGATGTTGTAAGAAACAAAGGTAGATTGGTTTGCAAAGGGTATACTCAACAAGAAGGTATAGACTTTGAAGAAACTTTTGCTCCTATAGCTAGACTTGAAGCCATAAGAATGTTTCTTTCTTTTTCAAGTTATCAACAAATCAAAGTTTATCAAATGGATGTTAAATCTGCGTTTCTTAATGGTGATCTAGAAGAAGAAGTATATATAGAACAACCGGAAGGATTTATTTTGGGAAATGATGAAAATCTTGTTTGTAGACTAAAAAAGGCTCTATATGGTCTCAAATAAGCTCCAAGGGCTTGGTATTTATCGTCTTGACAAATATCTTCATCAACAAGGTTTTTCAAAGGGGTCTGCTGATAGCAACTTATACACAAAAATTGAAAATGATAAACTATTGATTATGGTTGTATATGTTGATGATATCATTTTTGGGAGTAACGAAGAATCTATGAGTCAAAAATTTGCTTCTGTCATGCAGCAAGAATTTGAAATGTCCTTACTTGGGGAACTAACATTCTTTCTTGGCTTGCAAGTGCATCAAATTGCAGATGGCATATTCCTATCACAAGAAAAATATCTTAAGCAAATTCTGAAGAAGTATGGCATGGAAGAATGCAAACCTGTAAGTACACCAATGATAACCGGATGCAATCTCAGTTCTCATGATGATTCTCCCACGGTGAATCAACTAGAATACAGATCAATGATAGGAAGTCTACTTTATCTCACTGGGACTAGACCAGACATTATGCATGCAGTTGGGATTTTTGGACGATTCCAAGCTAATCCAAAAGAGTCTCAACTTCAGGCTGTTAAAAGAATATTCAAATATCTACAAGGAACTCAAGACTTTGGTCTATGGTATCCAAAGAATGTTGATCTTACTCTTCATGCTTACACTGATGCAGATTGGGCTGGAAGTGTTGATGATCGGAAAAGCACTAGTGGTGGTGCATTCTATATGGGACCTCGGTTAGTATCTTGGTTCAGCAAGAAGCAAAATTCTATTGCCTTATCTACAACAGAAGCAGAATATGTGGCTGCCGCATCTTGTTGCACTCAACTCCTTTGGATGATGCAAACCTTACAAGATTTTCAAATCAAATGTACCCCTCCTGTCCCCATTAAGTGTGACAATACAAGTGCCATCAGTATTTCAAAGAATCCTGTTATGCATTCGAAGACCAAGCACATTCCCATCAAGTATCACTTCTTACGTGAACAAGTGCTTGAGCAAAAGGTGAAGTTGGAGTATGTTCCTTCCAAAGAACAAGTTGCTGATATCTTTACCAAACCTCTGCCCAGGGAAGCGTTCGAGTATCTAAGACAGAAGCTGGGAGTGTTCTCTGCCAGTCAAAAGAACAAATATGCATAAATTTAGAAGATGGTATTGGATACGCGGGTTTCCTGAAACACAGTCGCGTATATACGTGAGTTCATGCACAGAAAACCGCGTATGTCTGATTGCTGACAATTTTCTATTTGAAGTCAGCTCTCTTTAGCACAGCTGTAGTGCTGTTTGGTATCTCTGATACTATTTGGTATCTCTGGTGGTGTTCCAGTTCTTATAATACTGTTTCAATCTCTGATGTTTTAAAAATGCTTTGATGATTGGTTGAAAGTGTTTAGGATGCACAAACTAAGGGGGAGCCTTAGTCATATGGAAAGGATATTCGGATGCACATTTTCAGGGGGAGCCCTAGCTTTGCTGAGTATAATGCATTGTTGGCATTATGATGAGTCTGAAATATGTTCTCTTTCTTGAGGACTTTCTGGAGTTGGTTATGAAAAGTCATATTTGTATCTTGATGAAAAGGTCATGTTGAGACCCATGATGTAAAATTGTAATTTTCAGTCATGTAAGGACTTGTCAAAATTTGTAAACCCACTTGGTTGGGTAGCTGAGTCAAATTTTGTAAACCCACTTGGTTGGGTAGCTGAGTTGAAATGTGTAAACCCACTTGGTTGGGTACTTGAGTCTTATATGTAAATCCACTTGTTTGGATATTTGATGTAAGTATGAGTCTTTGGTGATAGGACGTTCATAGAGTCATGTACTTCATTGGAAAACTTGTTTGAAGACTCAGCATGAACTCAGGGGGAGCTTGGCCACTTCAGTATATATCAGATCTGCAGAACGCTTCTTCCACATGCGGAGAAAAGGGGGAGAGTATGTTGGTTTTGATCCACCCTTTGCCCTTGATGTCAAAGGGGGAGAGTGACATGGTGTTTGAATAAAGAGAAAGAATGGTGTCAAAATTGGAGAGAGTGACATGGTGTCAGTGTATTCTTAATGTACCTATCTGTTGTGGTAACCAAACACCATCGTGGTTGCCATCAAGTCCAAAGGGGGAGATTGTTGGCAATATGATGCAGAGTGTTGTCCTTGATGGCAACCCACTGAATGAAGATGAAGACATGCGACTATTGACATGTGTTGTCCTTGATGGCGAACCACCTGATGAAGTTATTCTTGACCTTTTGGACTTAGTAAATGATGTAAATCTGATATGAAATGATGTTTGCTAGCAATATGATGTAAATGATGTAAATCTGATATGAAATGATGTTTGCTAGCAATATGATGCTGAGTGTTATTCTTGATGACAACTTACTTGTTGAAGCTGTGAGTGATAGAATATGTTCTTGATGAAGTAAATCTGGTGTATCTACAGTGTGTACAGAAGGCAATGAAGAAATGAATTCAACATGTGCTAAATCTTGATGAAAATAGTATGTCTCTAGGCATACGCGGATTTGCCTAGGGGAAGTCGCGTATGCACGCAGGAATCAACGTTCCAAGTCACGTATGGGCAAAAGCACTCTTAAAGTGCAAAACCAGGGGTAACCACCATGGTATTGACCCATTGTATTGGGTAATGATTCGTCTAAATGACCCCGTCCAGGAATACCATCGGAAGTAATGTAGTTTTGGGCTCATGGTATTGTTTGGCTCATGGTATTGAAAAAGGGGCTCATGGTATTGAAAAAGGGTAAACCTATATAAAGAGAAGAAATTCATTGTGCAAATCATGGGTGTGATTTAAGATATTAAAACAGATAGATAACTACTCTGATATCTGAATGGAAAGGGTTACAATTGAATGAAATATCTGAATGTATGATGCACCGATGAAGGAGTGATGAAGAAGGGGATCTAGATCTGGATTGTACTTGTATTTGCTAGATCTGTTCGTGGAAGGCTTAGATCTGAGATGAGGCGAACATTTGTCTGAAGCAAAAGGGTAAAACTGAATTGAATATCTGATCTGAAGAAGTATGCTTCTCTATAATAGTTGAAGATCTATACGCTAGTTCGCCACAGAGGAAGCGCGTATATACGCGGCTTCGCTGAAGAGAAAGCGCGTATGCACAATAAAATCAACTATGTAATTTGTACTGAAATATATGCGGGTTTATGTGAACAGAAGCGTGTATATACGCGACATCAGAGAAAGGAAAGTGCGTATGCATACTAGGGTTTGCTGAAGTCTGTGGTAAGAAATTTCTGATCTGTTCTGCTGGTTTACTGATATCTGTCAGTGAGTTTTATGTATCTTTTTCATGGTTGACTATGCTTAAAAGTATGGAAAGGGTCCAGTTTGAAAATATGATGAAATGTGGCCTGCAAGTGGTGTCCTATTGAAGTTGTTGGATCCAGTGTGAAAATCGATGAAACGTGGTCCAAGGTGGTGCTGAAGGTTGTAGCCTTCAGTCAGGGGGTTGTAGCTCCCTTCCGGGTGAGGCTGGTAAACGAGATCAGGGGGTCGTATCTCCCTTCCAGGAGGGAAAGGCTGATGGCAAAGAGTTAGGGGTTGGAGCTCCCCTTCCAGGAGAAGGCTGGTAAATGAGCGCGGGGGGTGCTGCGTCTTGGTGAGAGTACGCACCGGAAAGGCACATATGTTGTAAGATGTTTTCTATATAATAAAATATTGAAGGGTGAGCAAGGGGTGATGGTAGTTTTCTCTGAAACTTGGGTTTCCACCTAAAATCTTGGTGTTCATGTGTGATGCTTATGTGTGATGGTTTATTCTGTTCTTATTGCACATGTTTACTGTTTATAGAACATCTAATGAATGAATGATGGATTGATATAAGTGAAGAACTAATGGCATAATTAGATCTCTATGTATACGTGAGTTTTATGAAGGATATCCGCGTGTATATGCTAGTTGGCTTTAGAAAAGTAGCGTATGGGTTTTAGAACATGAAAAAGTAAAAAGCTTCAGTTTACAGTAAATACTGATTCACCCCCCCCTCTCAGTATTTTTCCCAACAACATCATCATCCCCCTCCTCAATAGTTTCTAGGAGTTCAGGCATGTATTTCTTCATCTTCTCGCCGGAAGAATGGCAAGGTTTGGGGGCATTTTCTCTAGGGGACTTGCGTGTGCCAGACGTTTGTCCCTTATTTTTTTTAGATGGTACAAGGGTCTCTACAAATGGCGCCTCTTACATGGTAATGCCCACTTTGGGTCTGGTGGTAGTCATTATTCTCTTAATCATGTATCCTAAACCCACTTGGTGCAAATATTCCTCAAACACAGGGTCCAATCTAGATATAAGCTTAGCAAAAACAAAGACAAATAAACATCTGATAGCATAAAAATCACTTAGAACACAAAGGGAACTATTTTGACCCCTTGATTCATATTTATACTTATGGTGCATCTGCAATAGTTCCTTAGGAGTTAATGAGGTTCCATTACTGAAAAAATGGTCCCAAATCTAGAAAAATCCCCTCATTAAATGCATCTTGGATGCTCCTAAAAATGGTAATAATTCTGCCTTATCTAGTTTTACTGTTCCAAAGGCTAGTTTTTGACACATCTTCGCACTAGTTAATCCCCTGGCGTAGATACCGCGTGTGTGCCGCACCATATTCTGCATGTAATCCATAGCTAAGTATAACCATTGACAGAATGCCCCCCTCGACACGAGCTTATTGGCTAGGTATTTCAAAGAATATCACGTGGTATCTGTCATATCCCTGAGTAACTGCAATCTTCTCTGACATTCATCATCCCAATGGAATGTCGCACCTCTGTAGAGAAATCTGGTCATGGGCTTGGTTATCAATGCATACTGGGAAATGTGTTTTATGTAGTATGCCACAAGACTCAGTATGGAGCGCATTTCACTAGCATATTTGGCCCAATTTTTGACGGTGAAAATATCTCTATCGTGACACATAGGTGTCCCAAGAGTGACACTTTGAAGTTTGGAAAAACGTCATTTCCTGTCCCATCGTAATTCTGACATTGCTAATAATTGTCTGTAGAGCGACACTAGACACGACACATGTATTCATTTAGTCAATTTTACAATCGCGCTATGCATTGTTGCTATTTTGACATCATGTGTAAACGTTGGTATTACAACATCGATTCCTTCCCATAATTTGTCACAATACCGATGGCCTGTCATCGCACATGTCATCACACGTCTGGCTCTATTAGTTTTCTAGCAATGGAAACAACCATCAAAAGTACCATGACAGTCGTCACTATTATCAAAACTAGCATAACATTTTTTCAACGTTTGGGCCATATCAGTGACAAAAACAATTGTTAGTAGACCTTATCCTTCACTAGTCTGACACTAGTCTTAGTGACGTTTGGGTCATACCATTCGAATTGAGATGAAAAAAACCATCAGAAGTGCCACCATAGGCTTCGTTGTCCTGACACTGGGCATAAAATTTGCGTTGTTTGGACCATACTAGTGACAGAAACAGTCGTCGGTAGTGCCACCTTATCCATCGTAATTACGACGGAATCAACCGTCGAAATCAAAACGCGACTCCTAGAATTTTTTTTTGGGGGTTGAATTTACCCTGAGATGATCATCCACTTTAGGAAGCATCCCAAATTTGACTATGGCATGATATCAATAGTTGATAAGTGAGAAAGGAAGATGTATGACCTCCCAAGCGAGCTAGGATGAAAGACAATTGTCTCAACTATCTTACATCCTAGCCTAGCTCACTTGGGAGGTCGTCAATATTTGTTTCTCATTTATCAACTATTGGCATCATTTCACAAGTGAAAGTTGAGTTCCTTCCTAAAGTGGATGATCATCTCAGGCTTAGTTCTGCCCCTACGGAGGTATCTCCGGTAAGAATTTGGTACCTTTTTTATAAGGTAAAGGGCATGTTCATTTAAAAAAACTACATTTTAATATCCCTTTGTGTGAATTATGTTTAGTTTAAATATTTCACATGACCTTGAACAAATTGGGGATAGCATTGCATTACACTGCAACTTTTACATGAAAACAACGCTAAAAATATGTATAAAGTAAATAAGAGTTCATTGAGTTTATTGAAAACCACATCCAATGGGATGCCTTAATAAGTAATATTTGGTTTTTGTGTTAGCAATATCATCTAAGTCAATATGGTGCAAATTGCATTCTTCAGTAAATATGTTTATTTTACTTTAAAAGAATAAATCAGTATAGGAGGGTGTTCTTCAACTTGTTCTTGAAAAAGAGGATTTGATTTTTATTGTTTACTTTGAACATCCCAATTACTTATCATAAATCTCCTTAGATGTTCCCAAATAAAAAATATAGGCAACCAAATGATTTTGAATGGAATCAATGATAATAATTTTAGCTTTGACCTCACCTTTCTTGTACTTTGTCTTTCCAGCAACAACTACATTTGAAGGAGGCTCCACCACTTTTTCCTGCACATTTGACTTGGCTAAATCAAAATACATTGGAAAACTATATCTAGAATAAATGAAAATCCCACCCATAAGGTATAAATCAGTATTCCGTCTATAGTAATTAGGGCTTAATCACTCTCCATTTTCAGTATAAGGGAGATGGGTGTTTTACCTTTATATCTAGGCCCTGGTTTCTAGGTCTCAGGGGATTCTGCTTGAATATATGGACCCTCGAAATTGATCCAGATGAGGAGGTTCCCAAGATTGTCCCAGTTTTTTTCTGTTTTACCCATATCCCATGGAATATATAAGATGAAAAAAAAATTGGAAGCCATCAGAAACAATAAACCAACTAGGAAAATTCACAGATAAGTCTTACACAAAACTGCAATTTTTTATTGTGAACCTTCATATGTGCATGTATATCTTGAAGATGGCCTCCAAATGGAAAATAGCTCAAGCTCTATAATTGCACTTGTGCAAACACAATATTGTGATCATATTCATTGAATGATGGACTACCCAGCCCACACCCAAGTCAATGTTATAAATAACAACAGTTCAACAGTGCAATGCCAAAAATATTTTTGTGTCTACGTGGCTTGCTAATTAAACTCAGAATGCATACACGTTGGATTGTAATTATGGTTCTTAAATATATCTCCGGTTTGTAAAACTCTGTAAGTTCTAATCCCGTGAACTCAGTGATTCACAATTAATCACTATGCGATTGCCTCGGTCTGGTCTATCTGCTTGTCAGTACCACTGGGTTCTCGCACTGTTATTTGGCATCTGTTTCATTTTTTGGCGGTCATTTGTTCTTTGTCCGGTCACTGTCACGTGAGGGTTTCACTTTCAATGATCCTCCTGAGGGTTTTGCTGTGAATTCTGAATTCTTATTTCTCCGATTTCACTGTAAAACGTTATCTGTGGCGACGATGTTCAACTACTCGGCTTTCTCAACAGGGTCGGCCTCCTTTCACTGTAAATCGTTGTCTTTCCTGATTTTTTTCCAGCCACACCTGTAGGCTTTGAAAATTCTAGTTCCACGTTTTTTCTGTGAGCATCCTCCGCCACTAACAATTCGTTCTTTGCGATGTACAAGTGGTTTTTTTTTGGCCGAGGTTCCTTTCAGAATTTCTCAGCTCTTGTTGGCGTTGGGAAAATGGTAATCTGCAATTCTATGATTTAATTTCTCAGTTCTCTTTTCCTTGCTCTAACTCATGTGCTCCTTCGTGAGCAGGCTTGGTGGTTTCCTCTATCAGTTTTCTGGCTCCACAAATGTCAGCGTACTCTGTCCTCTTTCCAGGTAATAACTTAGAATTTTCTTTATCATTCGTTAAACATTTGTAAATATGTCACATAGGGTTTAGCTGATTCATCGTCTTTGCCGTGCAGGTATCCCAAGTTTCTTGGCTTTCCGTTCCTCCGTCTCATCCTATGTCTGGTCCTCAGTTTCCAACGGGTAGACCTTTTCCCTGCTTTGATTCCCACTTTAAGTCGACTCTGTCAATGACTTCTTAGGCGAAATCGTTTCCACCTCTTCCAGGTTCTTCCTGTAGCAATTGGACTTGTTACATGTCATTATGCTGTGTCTTTTCCTTGTTCCTAAGTCTGTCTTTCTGAAATGGGTTTGATTTCAAGAACTTCCGGGTTTTGAAACCCTTCTTGTGGTTTTCCTTGTGTTTTCACAATTGTAGTTGTAGGGTTTCTGGCTGAAACCCTAACCGTAAATCTTGATTACAAAATGTAACTTAATAGTCTTCGGACTCGGACTTTTATTCGACTGGTAAAATTAATACAGAAAGACTTCTTTTGCTATTTCCCAGTTTACTCATGAAATTAGATAAAGATTTATGAAATGTACCTGTGGATTGATGATTCATGCATCCAAATTCCTTTTGGTTTTTTCGTTTGTCAGTATGAGGTTTGCCTCGCAATATTTCTCCAGATTTCCATTAATTCGCAAATGATATTGAATCGAACTTTCGTAGTTGTAATTCTCCTGCACTATATTAATTGTTCTTTTTCTTGAGGGAAAAACAAATGTTTGTTACTGAGTATGCATTTTCATATCTCCACAGTGAAATTATGTTATTTGAAAACAAATTTCAGTCATCACAAGACACAGATGGTTTTTTCTTCTAATAGGAATCAATACCTTGTTTTATTCCTCTTCCATTCTCTCTGTTGCAGAACCCCCCCAAAATATGACTTCTTTCCCTTTTGTATCTCATTGGAGGACCAATTCGTTACCAGTTGGTAACTGTCCCACTGTCAGTTACACAGTTACATTGTAACCATTATTTCTATTTTTATTTTATCACTAATGAAAACAAAATAGCCAAATAACCCTACCACAGTTTCTTAATAAAAATTAAAAACAAAAAGTCAGCTATACTACTAAAAAAAATCCCTACTGGTAAACAGTCATCTAAAAAAATATTAAACATGTATAGGTTCGAAGACCTGTCAAAATGTCACATCACCAGACAAAACCTGTTGCCGCTTGTCTACCCTTAGTCAGATGCTCCTGCATCAGGCTTCCGGGGTAACAAAAATTCATGCCTCCGCTCCATGAGATCATCCACTGAATAAACAACTTTCTGGATCTATGCTACGTCAAGCCAGGAACTGTCCTCAATAGGACGGTTCTTCCACTTGACCAAGTACTGTAAATATTCCTTCCTGCGTGTTCGCTTGGCTACTTGTGTGTCGAGGATACCCTCGATCTCAAGGGGCTGCGCTGCAGGTATCTGCCTCAACCAAGAATCCTTGCTAACTTGGGTGTCCCATTCTGGCCTTGCTGCCCCATCGTCTTCAGGACTGGCAGTGTAAGGGTACAGATCTGCCACATTAAAAATGGGTGAAATGCCTATTCCTGGCGGCAACTGTATTTCGTAGGCATTGGCAGAAAACTTGCGAAGAATTTTGCAAGGACCAATTTTTTTAAACTTCAATTTGTTATACTCCCCTTTCGGAAAATGTTCCTTGCGTAAGTGAGCAATTACTTCATCCCCAACATTAAATTGAACTTCCTGCCTTTTTAAATTTGCCTGCTGTTTGTATTTTTGACTGCTGTCATGCAACTTCGTCTTCACCTGCTCATGCAAATCACTCATCGCTTGAGTGAAATCTTCCCCATCTGCGCTTCTTTTTTCCAGTTTTCCCAAATCCCGCAGCTCATGCACTCCGCGAGGATGCATGCCATACATAACTTGAAAAGGGCTGTAACCCATGCTGCGATTTGGTGAATCGTTGTATGAAAATTCCGCCTAGGCAAGTACGCGATCCCACATTCGCGAATTTTCTCCTATCAAGCTTCATAGCAGGTTTCCCAAACTCCTGTTCACCACCTCTGTTTGCCCATCGGTTTGCGGGTGATAAGCGGAGCTAAAGTTTAACTGGGTGTCCAACTTTTTCCACAGGGTACGCCAAAAGTGTCCCGTAAACCGCACATCGCTGTCAGAAATAATGGACCTCGGCAAGCCATGCAGTCTAACAATCTCTGTGAAGAACAAGTGGGCTACGTGAGTAGCATCATTGGTTTTTCGACAGGGTATAAAATGCACCATCTTTGAAAATCTATCCACCACCACCATTACTGAATCAAACCCCCACTATGTCCTGGGCAGACCCAAGACAAAGTCCAAACTGACTGAGTCCCATGGTCTACTCGGAATGGGTAGTGGCGTATAAAATCCTACATTTTGACTGCCACCTTTCACTAATTGACACATCTTACACTTGCTTACATACCTTTGCACATATCGTCGCAACTTTGGCCAGTAATAAAAATGCTCTATCTGGGATAATGTTTTGTCTATGCCAAAATGTCCGGCTAGACCTCCACTGTGCTTTTCCCGAATAATGTTCTCCCGCATTGAACAATCGGGAATACACAACTGTCCTCCCCTAAACAACAGTCCTTCTTGCAGATTATAGTCCAACCATGGACTATGGTCCCACAGCAAAGGGTTTTGACACGCCTCATGGGCCTCCTTAAAATCTGTATCTGTCTGATATAAATCTTCCAAATGCTCAAAAACTAGCACCTGCACCATACTTTCCTGCAAGAGCAAAGCTCTTCTGCTCAATGCATCCGCCACCTTGTTGGACTGCCCGCTAATATGCTTCAATACAAATGTAAAGCTTTGCAGATATTCCATCCACTCTGCATGCTTATGATTCAACTTATGTTGCTGCATAACGTACTGTAAGGAACAATTATCAGAAAATAAAACAAACTCATTACCTAACAAATAGTGCCTCCAGTGCTTCAAAGCTTGAACGACCGCATAAAATTCCTTGTCATAAGATGAATACTTCTGCCTACTTTCGTTTAGTTTCTCACTGAAATAAGCGACTGGTCTGTCCTCTTGGCTAAGTACTGCCCCAATGGCTGTACTGCTGGCATCACAACGAACCTGAAAAATTTTGCTGAAATCTGGCAATCTCAAGATCGGTCTTTTAGTGATCTTCTTCTTTAAAGTTTGGAAACTATTTTCTGTTGCTTCAGTCCAGCAAAAAGGCTAATTTTCCTTCTTGATTGTGTCCAACATGGGTGCGCAGATCCCACTAAAATCCTTGATAAATTTCCGGTAGAAGCTTGCTAATCCATGAAAGCTTCGAACCTCGAACAAATTCTTTGGGGATGGCCAGTTCACTATAGCTGCAATTTTCTCTAGATCCATATTTAACTCGTTTTCTGCAATCACAAAACCCAAATAAACTAATTCCTGTTGAAAAAAAGTACATTTTTTCAAATTTATCAGCAGCTTGTTCTGCTGCAATCTTCTCAATACACTTCGAACATGTCGGAAGTGTTCCTCCTTCGTTTTGCTGAAAATCAAAATGTCATCCAAATAAACAATCACAAATTTCCCGATGAACTCCTTTAGCACTTCGTTCATTAGGCGCATAAATGTACTAGGGGTGTTACTCAAACCAAAGGGCATCACCAGCCATTCGTACAGCCCTTAATTCGTCTTGAAAGCTGTCTTCCATTCATCCCCTTCCCGAATTTGGATCTGGTGGTAGCCACTCTTCAAATCAATCTTCGAAAAATATGCTGCTCCACTCAAGCAGTCCATCATGTCATCCATTCGCGGCAGTGGAAACCTATACCTGATCGTAATCTTGTTAATAGCTCTTGAGTCGGTGCACATTCGCCACTCGCCACCTTTCTTAGGAGCTAAAACTGTCGAAACTGCATAGGGACTCTTACTCTCTCTGATCAATCCTTTATCAAGAAATTCCTGTACCTGTTTTTGAATTTCTTCATTATCCTTCGGGCTCATACGATAAGCTGCCTTATTTGGTAAGCTAGCTCCTGGTATAAAATCAATACAGTGACTGATGCTTCTTTTAGGTGGCAATTCATCAGGTAAATCATCTACTATGATATCGCCAAAATCCTGCAACATATCCTGGATCTCCTCTGGCAGATCTGTGATCTTGGTATGCAGGACCATCGTCTTTGGTCTCCTTACAACATCAAAATTAACATCATTATCCTCCATCTTCTTCAAAAACTCTTTTCCGCCCACAAGTAATGCCTTCACTCCACTAGCTTCTGCTGTGTTTTCTTCCTTGATGGGCACAAGCATGTGCTTGACCCCATCTTTGACAAACTTGTAACAGTTTGTCTTCCCATCATGAGTTACTTTCCTGTCATACTGCCAAGGCCTTCCTAACAGTATATGACAGACATCCATAGGCATAATATCGCAGATAATTTTGTCCTTGTATCTGCCTATTTGGAAATCTACTTCACACTGTTCGTCCACCAACAGTTGATGCCCCTTTTGCAGCCACGACACTTTGTAAGGAGTGGGATGCTTCAGCCTTTTCAGTCCCAATTTCTCCACCATTTCCGTGGCCACCAAATTATCGGTGCTTCCGCTGTCAACTATCAGTTTGCAGCACTTACCCTGTGATTTGCAAACTGTCCGGAACAAGGCCTTTCTTTCATCTGGTTCCACAATTTATTTTGCTGGTTTTATCAGTACCTTGTTCAGTACCAAGGCTTCCCCTGTCTCTGGTGCATTTTCCACTTCCTAGGGAGGTGCTTCCGCCTCCTCTGTTTGGGCAACATACGTTCCTCTCCCACCTTCTGGTTCTCTTTCAGGACATTCATAGGACTTGTGCCCCCACTTGTGGCACCTATAGCACTGGACAGCTCCTCTACCCCAACCATTACCTCTCCCTCACTGGTTTGGTCGTCCCCCTCTAGTGCTGTTGTCCTTTTCTGCCGTTCCTGCAGATTTGGAACTGCTGCCTTCTTCATTGGAACCTGTACCTCTGCCTCTGCCAAAAGCCTTCCCCTTTCCTCTGCCAGATCCACCTCCTCTTCTGGCATTCTGCTTCCTGATTATTTTCTCTTTCGCCTTCAAGGCAAACTGATATGCCTCATCCAAAGTTCTGGATGAGAGAATACCGATTTCATCCAGTATCCCCCCCCTCAATCCATTTACAAACCTTGTTGTTTTTTTCTGGGGTATCCTCTATATATCCTGCCCTCAAATTCAACTTATAAAATTCTTCTATATACTCTTTGACCGTCACTCCCCTTTGCCTCAAATTTTGTACTTGCCTGTACATCATAATTTGATAATCTTTAGGCAGAAAATTTTCTTTCAGCTTGGCCTCCATTCTGGCCCACTTCTTTATAGGCTGTTTATTTAGCCTTTTCCTTTCTGCCTGAACGTTGTCCCACCACAAGGACGCATGTCCTTTCAACTTGGTGGCAGCGAACTTCACTCTCTTGTATTCACTGATCTCTTCAAAATCAAAATATTTGTTCACTTCACTAAGCCAATCTAGCAACACATCTGCTGACAAAATTCCATCATAAGTAGAAAGTTCATGTTTTGGCTTATGACTGGATAAAAAAACTGACCTCAATAATCTAAGTTCTGGTGCTTCTTCCTCCAAACCATCTGCCTGTTCTGCAACCTCCTCGTCACTGTCATCCCCTCCTGCGGGGTCTCTCCTCCGTCCAGCCTCTACTATGGCTAATCGTTCATTCAAGATTCAAATCTCCTCTCTAAGTCCCTCTTTTGCTACTCTACGGATTACTCTTCCTCTTCCCTGTCCTCGCCTACCAACCTCCATATTCTCTGTTCAGCAACCTGCTCTGATACCAAATTGATGGACTACCTAGCCCACACCCAAGTCAATGTTATAAATAACAACAGTTCAACAGTGCAATGCCAAAAAGATTTTTGTGTCTACGTGGCTTGTTAATTAAACTCATAATGCATACACGTCGGATTGTAATTATGGTTCTTAAATATATCTCGGGTTTGTAAAAATCCGTAAGTTCTAATCCCGTGAACTCAGTGATTCACAATTAATCACTATGCGATTGCCTCGGTCCAGTCTATCTGCCTGTCAGTACCACTGGGTTCTCGCACTGTTATTCGGCATCTGTTTCATTTTTTGGCGGTCATTTGTTCTTTGTCCAGTGGCTGTAACGTGAAGGTTTCACTTTCAATGATCCTCTTGAGGGTTTTGCTGTGAATTCTGAATTCTTATTTCTCCGACTTCACTGTAAAACGTTATCTGTGGCGACGATGTTCAATTTCTCGGCTTTCTCGACAGGGTCGGCCTCCTTTCACTGTAAATCGTTGTCTTTCCTGATTTTTTTCCAGCCACACCTGTAGGTTTTGAAAATTATAATTCCACGTTTTTTCTGTGAGCATCCTTCGCCACTAACAATTCGTTCTCTGTGATGTACAAGTGGTTTTTTTTTTGCCGAGGTTTCTTTCATAATTGCTCAGCTTCTGTTGGCGTTGGGAAAACGGTAATCTGCAATTCTATGATTTAATTTCTCAGTTCTCTTTTCCTTGCTCTAACTCATGTGCTCCTTTGTGAGCAGGCTTGGGGGTTTCCTCTATCAGTTTTTCGGCTCCACAAATGTCAGCGTACTCTGTCCTCTTGCCAGGTAATAACTTATAATTTTCTTTCTCATTCGTTAAACATTTGTAAATATGTCACATAGGGTTTAGCTGATTCATCGTCTTTGCTGTGCAGGTATCCCAGGTTTCTTGGCTTTCCATTCCTACGTCTCGTCCTATGTCCGGTCCTTAGTTTCCAACAGGTAGACCTTTTCCCTGATTTGATTCCCACTTTAAGTCGACTCTGTCAATGACTTCTTAGGCAAAATCTTTTCCACCTCTTCCAAGTTCTTCCTGTCGCAATTGGGCTTGTTACATGTCGTTCTGCTGTGTCTTTTCCTTGTTCCAAAGTCTGTCTTTCTGAAATGGGTTTGATTTCAAGAACTTCCGGGTTTTGAAACCCTGCTTGTGGTTTTCCTTGTGGTTTCACAATTGTAGTTGTAGGGTTTCTGGCTGAAACCCTAACCGTAAATCTTGATTACAAAATGTAACTTAATAGTCTTCGGACTCGGACTTTTATTCGACTGGTAAAATTAATACAGAAAGACTTCTTTTGCTATTTCCCAGTTTACTCATGAAATTAGATAAATATTTATGAAATGTACCTGTGGATTGATGCTTCATACGTCCAACTTCCTTTTGGTTTTTTCGTTTGTCAGTATGAGGTTTGCCTCGCAATATTTCTCCAGATTTCCATTAATTCGCAAATGCTATTGAATCGAACTTTCGTAGTTGTAATTCTCCTGCACTATATTAATTTTTCTTTTTCTTGAGGGAAAAACAAATGTTTGTTACTGAGTATGGATGTTCATATCTCGACAGTGAAATTATGTTATTTGAAAAAAAATTTCGGTCATCACAAGACACAGATCGTTTTTGTTTCTAATAGGAATCAATACCTTGTTTTATTCCTCTTCCATTCTCTCTGTTGCAGAACGCCCCCAAAATACGACTTCTTTCACTTTTGTATCTCAGTGGAGGACCAATTCGTTACCAGTTGGTAACTGTCCCACTATCAGTTACACAGTTACATTTTAACCATTATTTCTATTTTTCTTTTATCACTAACGAAAATAAAATAGCCAAATAACCCTACCACAGTTTCTTAATAAAAATTAAAAACAAAAATTCAGCTATACTACTAAGAAAACTCCCTACTGGTAAACAGTCATCTAAAAATAGATTAAACATGTACAGGTTCAAAGACCTGTCAAAATGTCACATCACCAAAAGACAAAACCTGCTGCCGCTTGTCTACCCTTAGTCGGATGCTCCTGCATCATTGAAAATGTAATGTCATTAATGAATATGGTAATTCAACAAAAATTTCTTAAAGACAAGTCATTCCTATGAAAGGGATCTAAAAAAAAAAGCGACAATAGTTTCCGAGAAGTCTTTAGTCAAGGGAAAAAAGGAGATCCCCTCCCCTACATGCAGAAGTGAAATTGATAATACCTTTGAAACAAGGACACACTTTAAAAATTATTCAAAGGATCAAAGATTAGGCAAACAATTGTCATATGAACTGATACACACACACCAAAGGAGTCAAAAATAAAAGACCAAGAGCTGAAGATAAAGGAACAAGAGTTGAATCAGCTTCAATGGAAAATATGGGTTCAAAGGAAAATCCCTATTCTAAAATTTGGCTTCATCCATTAGCTGGAAAATTGGAGGAGGAATACATAGAAAAGGGCCAACCCTACCCCATCCAAAATATGGAATTTGGAATTGGGGAAATCAAGATACATCAGGAAGGACTTTTAGCAGCCATAATATCCAAGGAATAATGGAATCAAGATAGGAAAATTGATATCTATATTTCTAACAAAATTTTTTATAGTTTCTTCTACATCTGCCAACTAAATGATGCGGATAAACTGGGAGTTTAAATGTTTAACTGTTTTTTGGTCACATGTTGCATTGTATCCATCGGAATATGCGGTTGGAACCAACCGTTACATTTAACGTTGGCATTAATACCAACGTAAGCTCCGCCTTATGTGAACAACCACAACCTTAACCATTTGGATTAAACACCATGTCCGCTGGTTTGGAAGGCTTTAAGCCCACAGTTTAACACATTGGTTCCATGGGGAAGGGGCTGGCCCCTTTATGGCCCCGCAATAAACAAATTCAAACTTTATAATAAAGTTGTGACCATAGCTTTATGAGTGTTTAGGCCGCTCGGTTTCCACTGACCCGACCAGGGTCGAATCCTGTCCACAAAAAATAATTTTGATACAACATTTCATTGACCCTTGGGGCCACGTGGTAGCCTCCGGGCTGTCCACGTGGCGCCCTGCCATTGGCTGTCTATCTAGAATATTATGCAGAATATTCTGTGGAATATTCCCAAAATATTTTGTCGAATATTATTTTTTTAATAAATTTTTTTATAAAGTCAAACTGGGTCAAATCGGCCTTTTTCCCTGAAATTGAGAAAATTCAAAGTTGAATAACTTTCTCATACATCATCGGTTTTTAGTGCCATTCACGACTACAGGATTATCTTTTCAAGCTCTTTCCTGTTGTTCTAGTTTGAACCATTTCTGAGCAACTAATTTTTTGAGCATTTTTCCATTAAGGACATGATCACCTGATCAGGTCATAAATTGTAATATCCTTTGTTCTATTTCAATTGTTTGAGGCACAATGTCTATAAAGCGCTCAAGTTCCTTGTTTGTGTTTTGAATATTTTTTCGGAGAAAAACAAATGGACTTGAGGATGAATACAAATATTCCTCATTGAGGGAATCATGATAAATGCCATGGCCATACATCTACATATTTCAACAAAATTAACATTATTTCAATTATGTAAACAATTAAAATACCTAAAAATAGAGCAAGGTTGGAATTTTACATGTTCTTCGGCTAGCCTTTTTCCGCGATTATCTTGCCACATTATAAAATAATAAGAGCCATGAAATATAAAAAGTTAATTACTAAAGATAAAGAAACTAATCTTAAAGCGAAATTGTTATTGATTTAATTGTCCTAAGGTTGTTTCTCTGCCACGATTAGTCTGCCACATTGCAATAAAATTAGAAATGTGAAAACTTGAAAATAATATCTAACTTGAAAACGCAAAATGAAAACTGAAATCATTTCTAAATTTAGCTTTCTAATAAAAAAACTTTGCACATTAAAGAGTGCAACTTTACCATCAAATGACATTAGAGTTTAAAGAGAATAAACAGTAAATCAGAAATATTATGACAATGTCTTCGCTAAGTTTTTAGAACAACATACAACATAGTAAGTTAGAGGCACATTTCAAGGCAAAAAATAGATATTTTCCATTTCCTTTTATCTAACCCATAAACCAAAAAAAAAAAAATTAAAATAGATTCTAGTTACTTATGAATGTGTTTCTTGTTCGCCACAAAAAATCAGTCTAAGGGTTCCTTTCTTCCTTTAAAATTTCAATTCTTTTCTCCCTCTAAACACAGAATTTCCTTTAAAAAAAATAAGAATAGCAATTTCCAGGTATGAAATAAAGTTTTGAGCCCACAATTATGAATTTAAGAACAACATGCAAAAATTAGAATGACATATATGAAAATTTTCTTCATACATTTCATCAAAAGGTTATGATACCACCTTATATATTTCTCGTTGTACATAGAGTTTTAAAATATTCAAAGTAGGATTTGAAAGGATAACTACTGGATATATGAAGAATTTTTAGAAATTTCATAGTATTAATATGCACGGTAGTCTTTTATGCTTGCATATAATCCCAAAACTTGGTAGGTGTAGGATATAACTATCATACAAAATTTTATTTTTAGTCAAGTCATATTAGAGTCTTGACTGTGTGATTTATTAAATATGGGTCAGGCATCAATTGGAAGAATAATCAGTTCATCAATTTCCAAACATGTTATTTGGAAACTGATAACCCTTCTTCACTCATTATGTTTTGGAAATTGATAACCCTTCTTCACTCATCAAGTTATGGTATGACCTAAAAGAATAACCTATCAACTTATTAGATACACAGATTGGGACCTTCAAAATCATTTTTCAGGGGAGAGAAATTCCTATCAGAGTACAAGGAGATGCTTAGAAAAGAAAATTTCCATCAAAACACTGGTACCTACTTTTTGACGTAGCAAGAAAAACACCCGATTTTGAAAAATGGTGATGCAGAATCATTTTTTTTGGAGCATGTTTTTGGCACTTCAAATTTTTTTATTTTTATCTTTTTTATATTTTTTTTCTGTGATGCTTTTTATGTCGATTTTGAACAGTGGTGGCGTATCATCACCAATGTTTTTTTAGAGGATTGATTTTGACACTATACATTTTCTAATGTCTTCTTCTTCTGTGAGATGTTTATTTTTAAGTGCATTTATGTACTTGTGTTTTAAAAAGAAAAAATATTTTTTTTTTAAATAAAATTTTGTAATGATATCTTCACTTTTTCACATAGACAAAAAATGAAAAAAGGGTCAATATTATAAAGTTTATATTTTCTCCAAGTTTATGTATTGCTAATTAATTTTTCAATGCACATCAAATAATTGTCTCTAAAAAAATAATATTTTGAACGATATGACAAAAAAATACAAATTTTCAATACAAATAGAATGCAAAAAATACACTTTTAGAGACTTTTTGTTAAAAAAAACATGTTAAATAAACCAATTTTTTGGAAAATATTAACAAAAAAACTTAAGAAAATAGCATTTTTATTGAATTTTATATCAAAAAATAATAGTAATCACATGTTTTTTGCAAAAAATAAGGATTCTTCTCATAAAATATCAAATTCTAAACATTACAAGTAAAACTGATTAATAGATCTCAAAAATGAGCTTTGTTTGCAAGCATGACTTAAAGATCCTCAACAATATCAACTAATACATGTTCAACATCATCTAGAACATCATTGATGGTTTCTTCCACAACATTTTCTACTTCATTTTGGTCATTGTCATCTTCTAATGGATCTTTCATGTCTGCAAATCTTCCAAAGTGTTCCTTTCCAATCATTCCATATAATGGTGGTTGAGGATCCTTTCCTTTTTTTGCCACACGTGATTCATTAAAATCCCCTTTCCTCAAACCAACTTCTTGCTTCACATCTGGAAGGAATTCAAGAGCATTAATTCTTTGTTGAATAAATTTGCATTGCACTGAGCCTTTCTCAATGGCAATGAAATTTCTTCCTTTTGGTAGGCAACATGCTAGTGTTGTACCTAATCATCAAGTACAAAAGAAATAAGTAAGAAAATTAGTATAAAGACATAAAAACTAAAAACTAAAATATTTAAATTTAAATTTGTATAATAAAACTTACCTGAACCTGAAAATATATCCAAAACCCAATCTCCTTCATTTGACGGTGTTGCCTGGCCTGCCTCCGGCCCCCAGCTCGGCGGAGGACAATTTCGAGAATCGTCCTTCACCTAGCCAGGGGCCAGAGGCAGGCTGGGCAGCACTCGATGGTGCCACCTGGCTGGCCTCCACCTAGCTGGGGGCGATTCTTGGAATCACCCTCTGCCTAGCTGGAGGTGATTCTCAAAATCGCCCTCCACCCAGCCGGGAGCGATTCTCGGAATCACCCTTTGCCTAGCTGGGGGTGATTCTCAGAATCGTCCTCCGCCCAATTGGGGGCCAGAGGAAAGCTGAGCAGCACTGTCGAGGGCTGCCCAGCCTACCTCCAGCCCCCGGTTGGGAAGAGGCAGGCTGGGTAACCCTCGATGGTGCCACCTGGCTAGGCGGGGGGAGATTCTTGAAATCACCCTCTACCCAACCGGGGGTTGGAGGCCAGCCACGTGGCACCGTCAAGGGCTACCCAGCCTACCACCGACCCCCAGCTAGGTGAAGGGCGATTCCAAGAATTTCCCTCTACCTAACCACGAGACAGAGACAAGCTGGGCAGCCCTCGACGACGCCGCCTAGCCTGCCTCTGACCTCCGGCTAGGTGGGGCGCGATTCCGAGAATAACCCCCCGCTGGATGGAGGGTGATTTTGAGAATCACCTCTGTCTAGGTGGAGGATGATTATGAGAATCACCCCTGGCTGGGCAGAGGGAAATTCTGAGAATAAACCCTGATTAGGCAAAGGTCAATTCCGAGAATCACCCCCGGCTTGGTGGAGGGCGATTATGAGAATCACCCCTGGCTGGGTGGAGGGTGATTCTGAGAATCACCCTCTGCCCAGCCGGGGGTGATTCTCAAAATCTCCCTCCACCCAACTCGAAGCCGGAGGCAAGCCAAGAAGCGTAGGGTGATTCCTAGAATCACCCTTGGCTGGGTAGAGGGCAATTCCCAAAATCAGCCCCGACTGGGCTAAGGTCGATTCCGAGAATCACCCCAGGCTGGGCGGAGGTTAATTCCAAGAATCAGCCCCAGCTGGGTGGAGGGTGATTCCGAGAATCACCCCCGATTGGGTAGAGGGCGATTCTAAGAATCACCCCTGGCTGGGTGGAGGGAAATTCCGAGAATCACCCCCGGCTGGGCGGAGGGCCATTTCGAGACTCGCCCCCGGCTGTGGGAGGGCAATTCCGAGAATCGCCCCCGGCTAGGTGGAGGGCGATTCCGAGAATCACCCCCGGCTGGGAAAAGGTCGATTTCGAGAATCACGCCCGACTGGGTGGAAGGGATTCCGATAATAACCCCTGGCTCAGTGGAGGGTAATTCCCCGGCTGGGCGGAGGGCGATTCCTATAATCGCCCCCAGTTGGGTTGAGATCGATTCCAAGAATCGCCCTTGACTGGGTGGAGGTTGATTCCGAGAATCGCCCCTGGCTAGGTAGAGGGCGATTTCAAGAATCGTCCCTGGCTGGGCGGAGGGCGATTCCGAGAATCACCCCCGGATGGGTGAGGGCTATTCTAAGAATTACCCCCGGCTGGGCGAGGGCGATTTTGAGAATCGCACCCCGCTGGGTGGAGGGTGATTCCGAGAATTACCCTCAAATGGGTGGAGGTTGATTCTAAGAATCACCCCTAGCTGGGCGGAGGTGGATTCCGAGAATCACCCCTAGTTGGGCGGAGGGCGATTCTGAGAATCACCTTCCACCCAACCAGGGGTGATTCTCATAATCGCCCTCTTCCCAGCCGGGGGTGATTCTCGGAATCGACCTCTACCCGGCGAGGGGTGATTCTCGGAATCGCCCTCCGCCCAGTCAGGGGTGATTCTTGGAATCGCCCTCCATCCAGCTAGGGGTGATTCTCGGAATCACCCTCCACACAACTGGGGGTGATTCTTGAAATCGACCTCCGCCCTGCCGAGGGTGACTCTTGGAATCGCCCTTCGCCCAGCTGGGGGTGATTCTTGGAATCGCCTTATGCCCAGTCGGGGGCTGGAGCTCAGCCAAGCGGTGTCATCGAGGGCTACCCATCCTGCCTCCGACCCGCGACTAGGTGGAAGGCGATTCTCAGAATCACCCTTTGCCTAGTTGAGGGTGGGAGGCAGGCTGGGCAGCCCTCAACAGTGTCGCCCGATCGGCCTCCGGCCCCTGGCCGAGTGGAGGGTGATTACGAGAATCTTGCTCGGCCCAGCCGGGTGCTGGAGGCAGGCTGGACAGCCCTCGATGGTGCCCCCCAGCCTGCCTCCGGCCCCTAGCTGGGCAGAAGGCGATTCCGAGAATCACCCCTGGCTGGGCAGAGGGCGATTCTGAGAATCACCCCTGGTTGAGCGGAGGGTGATTTGGAGAATCACACTCCGCTTAGCCGGGGGTGATTCTCGGAATCGCCCTCCACCCAGCCGAGGGCTAGAGGTCGGCTGGGCGGCACCGTCGAGGGCTGCCCAGCCTGCTTCTAGCCCCCGGCGGGTGGAAAATTAATTTTTATTTTATTTTATTTTTTTTAAACACAAACTATTTAAAAAAATTATTATTTTTTTAAACAAAAAGTATTATAATAAAAAAAATGTATTGTTTAATATTAAAAAAAAAATAATTCGATTAAAATTTTAAAATATAAAAAACAATAAAAACAAATTAAAAAATATTTTTTAAAAAATAAACAAACAAATATTAAAAAAATATAAATTTTAATTTTAATTTTACTTTAAATTAAAACAATTATTATTTAAAATAGAAAAAATAAATAAATTAAAATATGTTTTAAAATATAAATAAACATATATAAGAAGATTTTAATTTTAATTTTAATTTTCTTAAAACTAAAACAATTATAATTTGAAATATAGAAAACATTAAAAAAAATGTTTTTATATATAAACAAACAAATATATGAATAAAAAAATTTTCATTTACTTGTTCATTTTAAAAAAGTATTTAAGTCATATAATTTCTCCATAATTTCATGGTTCAAGTATCTGGAAAACTTAAGATTTAAAAAATTGAGATTTGCAACTTGTCATTAAGGTTTTTATGCGCCACGAAATTTTATCTTTAATGTTATGGTTGAAAATAATTACAATTTTAGAGTTGTTTAGAGTCAAGATATTTTATGTTAAACAACATGGATAAAAATTGTTCGAAATGATAAGCCCTTTAGACATGATTTTGTTTATATTTAACATCATCTATCAAAAAATTTATAATTTTAAGATTTTTAAATGTCCTAATATGTTGTCTTTAATTCCATTGTTATAATGTGTCAAAAGTATGACACAATGTTTTTTTTTTTGTTATTCTAGCATCAACTCGTTTTGTTTTGAGGGTGTTTTTTCAATTATTTTTTCAAGAAACAATTTTTTTTTTAGCATAATTTTATAAAAAGGTGAAATTTGACTTTGAGAAAAAAACAATTGTGTTCTGGAATACACACTTTTTGTTTTTGGGGCATTTTTTCATGTTTTTTGAGTCTTTTTGGGCTAGAGTTCCCGGTTTGAGGTAATAGTTCCGGTTTCATCGATAAAATTGTTTCAAGGGAATTCATAGTAAGGTAGTGTTATTAAACATCCATTTTCTAAGAAGTGAATATCCAAAAAAATAGAATTCAATCAAAAAAATCTGGCATACAAAGTGTTGGATTAGGTGGCAACATTATATTGCAACATGAGAGAGAATTTATTTTTCAGGAGAACCTCTAAGGCACACAAGTATCCAAAATCCTACATATTTAAGAGTCTCAAAATAAAATGGAGTTAAAATAAAGCTCCCCTAATGGATATAGCCGAACGAAGGCCTTCTTGATAAATGAAGACAACACTCATATCCTCATCCAATGCCCCTTTTCAAGACAAGTGTGGAAGTGTTCGGAAATTTTCCTAGGGAATAGTACTCTTGAGTCCTACAATGAATCTTACTCCCATTATTTAGAATCGTAGAAGGGCCATTGGAAATCCTCAAATGTGATTTCCCTCTAGCAAATTACCCCTTCTAATTAATTAACAAAGTACTAATCCAAACCTAGGTCATCGTCTTGGGGTTGTTCGATAGCCCTTGCTCATGGTGATTCTCCATTGACCATTGACCCTTGAAAAACACATCAAAAATTGGTAGCCTATTTCTCAAATCGATCTACTGCTTGGATTGGCTTAAAGAAACCAATTTTTTCATTAAAATAGACTAAATTGCATACTACCATAAAATTCCAATCAACCTCAACGAAATTTTTAAAAGAACCTTTAAGTTAGGGAAGGGACATGATTAAGACTTTACTGATTTGGTATGAATTAATTGTCATGGATTTTCTCCCAAGTCCTAGAAAATTCCCCAATACATTTCACATGTTTGATGAATAATTTCCCTAGATCATTTGTCGACACATTTGTCAATGAATATTTTAGCCAACTTAGGAAGAACATGCCAATTAACAGAAATTTTGAAGCAAGTCACAAATATAGAGTGAAAATGTTTAGAAACCCTAATCCAACCAAGAAAAAGACTTAAGATTGATAACAACACTACTCAAGAGTAGATCATATCAATAATAATGCACATGAGAGAGAAATTGAGTGAACCCATGGACAAGTAATATATGTTGCATTTAGGGTAGAGAATCATTCTTGTATGCTAAAGAAACACTAACAAGATCAATACAAGATGATGTTACAAATGAGGCACAAGTTATGTATTTGTGCACAACTCATGAGGTCAGGCATCGAGCTCCATGAGGCTAGTTATGGTCCTACACAGATTCTTGGGCCAACCTAAGTCCCCCAAAATAATGTTAAATAATGTTCACAAGGTCAGCACTTAAGCCATAACCTAGTGATGCAATTAATGAAGGAAATTCTCCATAAATGATTGTAATATTCCAATTTTTTCATCACTTAATTGGAATATTATAGTTCTTACTTTTCTTAATTAGTTAAGTAAATAAAAGGGTGGAGGGACCCACAAACCCCTTAGATGAATAAAATCCACTTATGTTGTGTAAATGTGGGTTAGCTAGATAGTGGATCAGCATTATGGAGTAGTAGAGCAGCTTATTAATGAAGGAAGATCAGAGATCATGGAACAATAATGAGGGAGATGATGGAGATAGTGGAGGAATAAAAGTAAGATCATGGAGCAATAATGATGAAGTGATGGAGGAAGCGGTGCATTAAACGCAGACATGATTGAGGGAGTGGAGATTAAATGTAGAGAATATGGATATCATGGGGAGCTATCGCACTTGATGTAGGTCTACCGTGCAGAACCTAGAATCTTTCCACTTTCACCCGGATAAAAAATGCGTCTCAAACAATTGCCCAATAATTCTTAATTTCGGGCAACTACATACACTATCATTGCAGAAGCTCCTTCTTCAAAAACTATAAACACAATAATCAAGGTTCCATTCATTTAAACCCACACTTCAAATGTCATTTAGAAACCAGAAACACTCTCAATCATCCTCTATACGACTCTTCATTAACATTCATTGATGCAAAGGTTTCTCTTCAACCTCATATGATGGCTACTCTCCTTTCACCATATGGCAATTCAATTCATATTCAGTCAACTCAAGTAATACATAGTCTTTAATTCAATGTTCATGGAATGTTTTAAACAAATCTTTGACTTGGTAGAAATTTCGAGTTTCCAATTTCAATATACATATATGCCCTTTAAAACTTAACTGATATTGACATTCACAATCGCCACCACATACATTAACCTCCACAGTTTATTCAACATATAATTCCTTCTATTCAAAAGTCGAAAATAATACCCATATAAACCGAAATTCGTACCTGGTTTACGCAGCTTAAAACCTATTTCATCAACTATCGTATTGACTGCACGTTTAATGTACTTTTTAATGGTTCCTCTCAAAAACTGTGCCTTGGAACGCGTTTACCGTCCATTCTTGACTTAGGATTTCGCCCAATTCTTCCATCTCAAATTGTATACACTCTGTCTTCAACAGGGTCACGACCAAACCTGGTTATTTCACGGATTCTACAATCCGATTTCACCATTAAACCACTGTTTTATTCTTATGACAAACTCATACTTCCCAATCTTCCGCAACCCAATTTACTCACAGAGAACTGAACTTCCGGCAAACCTAATTTACTCACAGGTCGACTGAATATGAATGCATACCTTCAAATTCTTTAACTGTTGAACAGTGATACGCATAGTACCTCCTCTCTTTCTACTAAATATTTCAATCACTTCATTCTGTATTGAAATCTTGATCATGTCACCAACTTAAGTGGAATTCGCAGCCTTTACTTCAGTGGATACTAATCTGAACAAGAGATATGGACAGTATCACTAGCAATCGGTTTAATGCAACAAACCTGCATCTCCATAAAACGTTAACACATTCTTAATATCAACGCATACAACAGTTCGTTTAGATTTTTATCAAAGTGATTACACCATTCCTGAAAGTGATTTTCCAAAGCCCTCATATCAATCTCCACTTGATTGATATTCGAACCAATCCTCCCCCTTGGATGATCGATTTTTTTCTACGTCCTCTATTCAAATGTTTACTCGGTCTCTGCGCCCTTTCTGCATTCCATCTTGCTGTAATTCGACTTGAAAACGTTCTCACATTTCTACAATTGAATCATCGACCTTTCATTCATGATTGATGCTTCAAATTACCATTAAAACTTATGGCAATCGCTGTGGGTATTACATTTCAATTGTGCGCTGTCTGCAAAGCTTCAGAAAGTTGACATTATTTAACCAATATCGAATTTCCCTACAGAGTTTTCTCTACTACAATTAATAACATCGATTCTTTCAACTTATGTGCAGAGTCACATCACAAAGATTAACCAAACATATTCATACAAAATCGAATTCAACCATGTGCATATGGCTCAAAAATCAAATTCTACATTGATATAAAAAAACAACAATTACAAAGAACCTCCCATTCATGGCCAGATATTCAAAATCCATGGCCCTTTCAGCTGTACATAGATGTATAGGAAAACCCCTGTCTCCTACTTCTCTCCCTATTCTATTCTACCTTCTTTCTTTTTTCCTTTAAGGCATATCAATTTATACAAATTCAAAATGATCTAATTTGAGTTCAATCCCTTCAATATCTCAACAAAACCCCAAATATCTCAACACCCCTAAAAGATAGATTTTTATCCCTAAAACCTTGAAACTAATTCTAACTTAAGCTCACAATTATCTCTTAGATATCTCTCATTTAATTTCTCTCATGTTTCCAGTTGTTTGGAAACATTTACAAATTCTCACAAATAATTAATTAAAAATATAATTAATCACTCAAAACTAATATTAATATTTACATGAAATTAATAAATTCTCAAAAACATGAGACCCCTAGGTTCAATAAAAATTACAAGGTATTTTCCCGAGCTAATGCTCCTGCATCAGACTCCCAAGGTAGAAAATGATCATGATCTCCAGATCATGCGTTTCAAATCTTTGTCCGCCTGGATCCCACACCTTGTTTTGCAAGTTATCATCGACATCTGTTGTTTGTTGCTTTTCTCCAGGTCTCCATATCTTATGCTGTCTTTCTCCACTCGTTGCACTTTCACAATCTGTCTCCGTCTTCATTTTGCTGCTGCTCCTCTTCCTCGCTGATGTCTTCCTCTCAGACACTTTCAACATGATTCTTCTGATTAATTCAATTTCTCGGTCCAATAAATCTCCAGGCTGCTGATTTCTTGCTACCTACTGAGCTAAGACGGCTTGCTCAGTTCTTACTCATTCAATTTTTACTGTCACTTGCTGACTTTTTGCTTTCTCCGTCTGTACTTCCACCCAATCATCCATGCCCTCTTATCTTCTACAACAGAAAACTTCTCCTCTGCCTCCTCCTATCAACAACTTACTGGACTGGTACATTGTGTACTCTTTTCTGTTGTTTTCATCTCTCTGCATCTGCAATTCCCAATTCTGAAATTGAGATTCTTTCTGCACCGAATTCTCATCATTCAGTATCCTTTCCAGCAACATAACTTCTTCATTCCATGGATTAGAAATTTCCACATAATTCTCGTCTTCCTTCATTCGACTGCTTAACTGAGTCAAATGTTCTTCAGTACCTGCAACCATACCTGCAATCACAAAACACTTGTTAAAACAAAAATCATAAGGCATCAGTACCTTCTTCCCCTTTGCCAGCACCTCAGTATGCTACACCAAATTTTCCATTTCCATCAGCACATCAATATGTTGATTCTCTCTTCCCAAAGAATTCTCTGAAGAATCCTCAAGACTGTCAACCAGTCCTTCCTCCACACCATCTGTTTCCATGATGTCTTTCTACTTTCGTTCACTATACTGAACTCTTTCTTCTGCAATCTCCCTGTCATACTCTGAATTTACTAACAAGCATTCCAAAAATGCAATTTCTCTGTGGAATTGCTGAAGCATATCATCATCACTTACAGTCCCTGCATTCATACACAACTTGTCAGTTTGAAAACTACAAGTTTCAACAGTCTCAACTGTTGCTTCACTAATCAGTGTTTCAGACTGATCCACTTCTTCTGCATCCACAAGAACTTCCTCTTGTACTGTAACAGCTTCACAATATTTCACATCCTCCTCAGTAAACCCTGTAATCACATCACAATCGTCAGCTACAAAAACACAAGATTTTACATCATCCAGCTGATCTGGATCTGCCCAATAGCTCAAGAAATCATCAATGATCTCTTCCTCTATTTCCTCAATGGAAACCTCCAGTTTCAAATCAGCTGCTCTGAGTTCTTCACGTCTCAACTGTATACTCATCATCTGCTCTAGCTTCTTCAACTCTTCCGCTAACTGCATGTTTATTTTTCGATCTCTTTTCTGTTCTAGCCTCTGCCACTTCACTGTCTTTCTCATCAGCCAACCATGTCTCTGGTCTTTCACACTTTCGTGTAACAATTCCATCAATAAATCGAGATGAACTACGATCTTAGCTTTCTCTTTCTCATACTCTTCATCAGTCAACTACTTCAATATGCCATTTTCCTTGGCATCTTTCTCCCTCTTTCTACTGTGGCCTCTTCTTGAACCTCTGCTCTCTCCTTTATGACTTTCAATAGTCATCTCCTTCGCCATGAGTTTCTTACCCATGAGTTGCACCAAGCCTCTGCAACAGTAAACTCTTTTGCTACCACTTACCTCACCAATCCCTTCCTCTGGATATGGTCTTTTGGTAATCACCGGTCCTCTACTGGAACCTTTCGAGCATTTCTCCATTGCTCCTTCAGGCTTCTCTCATCTGCAACTTTCAAGAACATACTTGTCCTTTTCATTCAACCTCTGTTGAATCTTCAGTTTCTTCCACACACCTAGAATCCTCTGTTGGATTCCATCACTGCTCTCAAGCTGTGATCTACTTTTTCTGCTGAAATATACCTGCAACCAAATTTTGCAAACAGTCTTCAAACCAAAGTTAAATATCAACTGCAAACTCACCTTCAAGATCCTGTTGATCTTGCTTCCTTCCTCAACTGCACTTGCCTCTCTGTGCTACAACATTCATCAGTCTCAAAATCTGATCTTAACACATGCAATTAATTTAACTGAAAACTTAAATCTCCACACAAAGCTATTCCAGCTCTGATACCAAAACTGATGTAGGTCTACCCTGCAGAACCCAGAATCTTTCCACTTTCACCCAGATAAAAAATGTGTCTCAAACAATTGCCCAATAATTCTTAATTTCAGGCAACTACATACGCTATCATTGCAGAAGCTCCTTCTTCAAAAACCATAAACACAATAATCAAGGTTCCATTCATTTAAACCCACACTTCAAATGGAATTTAGAAACCAAACACACTCTCAATCATCCTTTATACGAATCTTCATTAA
This sequence comes from Pinus albicaulis, assembly GCA_034641835.2. Classification (NCBI taxonomy): domain Eukaryota; kingdom Viridiplantae; phylum Streptophyta; class Pinopsida; order Pinales; family Pinaceae; genus Pinus; species Pinus albicaulis. The sequence continues at coordinate 629,602,283 of CM076576.1, read as the reverse complement.
CATTCATTGATGCAAAGGTTTCTCTTCAACCTCATATGATGGCTACCCTCCTTTCACCATATGGAAATTCAATTCATATTCAGTCAACTCAAGTAATACATAGTCTTTAATTCAATTTTCATGGAATGTTTTAAAAAAATCTTTGACTTGGTAGAAATTTCGAGTTTCCAATTTCAATATACATATATGCCCTTTAAAAATTAACTGAGATTGACATTCACAATCGCCACCACATACATTAACCTCCACGGTTTATTCAACATATAATTCCTTCTATTCAAAAGTCGAAAATAAAACCCATATAAACCGAAATCCGTACCTGGTTTACGCAGCTTAAAACCTATTGCATCAACTATCATATTGAGTGCACGTTTAATGTACTTTTTAATGGTTCCTCTCACAAACTACGCCTTGGAACACATTTACCATCCATTCTTGACTTAGGATTTCGCCCAATTCTTCCATCTCGAATTGTATACACTTTGTCTTCAACAGGGTCACGACAAAACTTGGTTATTTCACGGATTCTACAATCCGATTTCACCATCAAACCACTGTGCTATTCTTATGACAAACTCATACTTCCCAATCTTCTGCAACCCAATTTACTCACAGGTCGACTGAATATGAATGCATACCTTCAAATTCTTTAACTGTTGAACAGTGATACGCATAGTACCTCCTCTCTTTCTACTAAAGATTGCGATCGCTTCTTTTTGTATTGAAATCTTGATCATGTCACCAACTTAAGTGGAATTCGTAGCCTTTACTTCAGCGGATACTGATCTGGACAAGCGATATGGAAAGTATCACTAGCAATCGGTTTAATGCAACAAACCTGCATCTCCATAAAATGTTAACACATTATTAATATCAATGCATACAACAGTTCGTTTAGATTTTTATCAAAGTGATTACGCCATTCCTGAAAGTGATTTGCCAAAGCCCTCGTATCAATCTCCACTTGATTGATATTCGAACCAATCCTCCCCCTTGGATGATCGATTTTTTTCTACATCCTCTATTCAAATGTTTACTCAGTCTCTGCGGCCTTTCTGCATTCCATCTTGCTGTAATTCGACTTGAAAACGTTCTCACATTTCTACAATTGAATCATCGACCTTTCATTCATGATTGATGCTTCGAATTACCATTAAAACTTATGGAAATCGCTGTGGGTATTACATTTCAATTGTGCATTGTTTGCAAAGCTTCAGAAAGTCGACATTATTTAAACAATATTGAATTTCCCTACAGATTTTTCTCTACTACAATTAATAACATCGATTCTTTCAACTTATGTGCAGAGTCACATCACAAAGATTATTAAAACCAAACGTATTCATACAAAATCGAATTCAACCATGTGCATATGGCTCAAAAATAAAATTCTACATTGATATAAAAAAACAACAATTACAAATAACCTCCCATTCATGGCCAGATATTCAAAATCCATGGCCCTTTCAGCTGTACATAGATGTATAGGAAAACCCCTGTCTCCTACTTCTCTCCCTATTCTATTCTACCTGCTCTCTTTTTGCCTTTGAGGCATATCAATTTATAAAAATTCAAAATGATCTAATTTGAGTTCAATCCCTTCAATATCTCAACAAATCCCCAAATATCTCAACACCCCTAAAAGATAGATTTTTATCCCTAAAACCTTGAAACTAATTCTAACTTAAGCTCACAATTATCTCTTAGATATCTCTCATTTAATTTCTCTCATGTTTCCAGTTGTTTGGAAACATTTACAAATTCTCACAAATAATTAATTAAAAATATAATTAATCACTCAAAACTAATATTAATATTTACATGAAATTAATAAATTCTCAAAAACATGAGACCCCTAGGTTCAATAAAAATTACAAGGTATTTTCCCGAGCTAATGCTCCTGCATCAGCACTCTTCAAGGAGGCTAGTCGCCACATGTGTAGCACAGTAGTGGCCACATGTGCAGCGCAATAATTTTTAATTTAAATATTTAAGATTTTATTTTTTATATATTTTTTTCAAATATTTCTACATGAATTATTTTAATGAATTTTATTATAAATTTTGTAGACATAATTTTAAAATTAAATTACAATAAGAACTAGCTCAATTGGTTTATCACTAAAGCATTTTGTTAATGAAAAGTCACATAGTCAATTCTAGTTGAAACTCTTGAGCTTAGTCTTGCATCTAATGAGGGGGTGGGAAGTAGGGTGAATTTGCTGGATCTCCAAGATGGGAAGTCACCACTCATCCATTTGGGTGAATTTGCCTAGATAATTTTGGTGGAAAATTGTCCATTCTAGTATATCTACGATGGTAGTTTTTCTTGACGTAATGACTATAAATCTCCTAAGTCCACAAACTATACAAAAAAAATATTAATTTTTTAAAATATATACAATTAAATGATCCAAATATTTCAAGTCTAAGGTTATGTGCCCAATTTTGATATGAATTGAAAACATAATGTAATGAATTGGAAATATCATATCAAACTTCAAATATTATTATATTTTGAAAACACATACTAAACCAATAAGTGTAAGTTGTTACAACATATATCAAGTGAAATTTTTTGAGCTTACTAGGTTTGAAGTTGATATTCATTATAGGTTATTGAGTAAACATTCATTAGTGAGTTTACTATATAACCAAAAATGCACTCATCTAAAAATTATAAAATTTATCTGGATCCAAAAAAGTTTATTCTAATATTGACTACCCATTCACATGTCAGCAAATCTAACCATCAAATGTCAACATATGTCAACAAAGCCAATGTTTAACGTTCATCCAAGTCCGTCAACACCCGGTTTACTAGGAATATGAAGAAGCTCCCATTAAACACTCGATAAAATACATTTGAACTCTCTATTCGACTTGAATTCCTTTTAAGTATAATTATTTTGATTAAATAACTATTCGACTGGAATTCCTTTTAAGTATAATTATTTTGATTAAATAGATAATTTACTAGATTTTTATTATAAGCTCAGCCGAGAAACTTTTAAATTTATTTTATTTGAAACGTTCTTGGTTAAAAATTAAAGAACGTTGTTAATAAAAAGTCATAGGATCGTCTCTTCACTACTTTTTGGCTCAAATCTACTCGATTTGAGTGTCTATTATATATATATATATAGATATATATATTACATACACAATTACATGATCTACATATATTTAGAGAAAAATTACTAGAATTGATTGTATGATTTAATTTAAAAAAAATAAAAATGTTACTTAATTACCAAAAACAACAAAAATTTAAAATGTTTTGTTGAAAGTTTTAGATTTGTCGAATTTAGATATGATATTTATAAGTTATTACATAAAAAAATATGTAATGTATTTCTAAATATCATATCAATATTTAAATATTATTATGCTTTGAAATGCACATGATAATCCCAATAAATATAAAAGTTTACAACACAAGGATGTGGTTATATTAAGTGAACATTTATTAGTTTACCTAGTTTTCATTCTAGGTTATTGAGTTTACCAAATTGACATACATAAACTCATTTGAAAATCTACTGAAGGTAAAATGAAATTTCTTCTAATATTAACTACCTATTAGTAAAACCAATGTTAGATTTCACACAAACTAGCTCCAATTTAAAAGTCTATTAAATATATTTGAATTCTTCTTAACTGTTATATGGTTATGAAAACAGAAAATTATGTCATTATTATAATTATACAAACACTTCAAAGGATGTTGGATCACACAGGAAGGAATTGCCAAGATTGCCAAAAGTAGTTGGAATTATGACAATTTTTTTACTGCAATTTTTTTTAAGAAATCTTGCCATAGGAGTTGCAATGTTTAGATCATGGAAATTTTTTTAAAGAAATCTTTCCGTAGGAGTTACAATGTTTGGATCATGTTTTTTGCAGTGGAAATGGACTCAACACTATAAAAAACCTCAAGAACACCCAAAATCTTGAAGTTTGATATCTATAACCCATATTTGCAAAAATCCCTCCTGGATTTTATTAAAATATTGCCAGAATTTCCATAATTTTTTATTAAAATATTGCGAGAATTTCCATGCTTTTTAGGGCAAAAAAGTAGGCTAGTTAAACTACTGCATCTGATTTTGTTTATGAAAAGTTTGAAATGATGTTTTTTTTATCAAATATATTTTTAAAATAAAAATGATATTTTATTGTAATTTTTTTTTTGAAGTTAATAAGTTTCAATGTTGGAAGAAATATTTTTTTCAAAGAGATAGTAATACATTGATTAAAAAGATGTTGACTAGATTTATTTAAAAAGATATTATGAAATAAAAAATTCAGTGCAACCTTTCAAATCTAAAATTTATAATTTAGTTCTAAATGTTATATTAGATGTTAAGATTGAAAAAGTTAAAGAGAACATAGTACATTGATTAAAGAAATATTGACTAAATTGGTTTAATAACTTGTTATGAAAGAAATAATTTGGAAATTTTTTACTCTAGGATTTCAAATCAAAAATTTATAATACATATTTAAATTTTTTTAAATAAAATAAAGTGAAATGGATTTTACTTTTAAAATTAGGAAGTTTACTTTTTTTTCAATTAAAAAATTTGACATATTATTAGAGTGATATTTTTAAAAATTATACTTCATTAAAGCATAAATAAAACTTCTTATACATAATGTAAAAACTAACATAATTATTCCTGAAAATTTTTAAATGAGTTTGTTTTCATTTAGTTCAAATTATTGTCTATTGTGAAAATTTAAAAGCTTTTTCAAAATGATAAAGATCTTTATTCTTCATTTTCAAATTGTTATTTCCAATGTTATGGAAAAGGTAAAGAAATGCTAATTGATATGCTTACTTAGATGTTATGAGAATGCCCAATAAGGAAAGGTTAAAAAGATATTAAATATAAAATCAATAACTTAGTTATTGAATGATTTTTCAACTTTAATGATTGTTTTTAAAATAAAATATTTAAGACATATTAGCAAATCCTAGGCATGGTTTTGCAATGCATAGATTAATACCCCAAGTTGGTTTAAAAAAAAAACAAATTAAACCTAAAAATATGGATGATGCAAGAATTCAACCTATTCTGATTAGGAATTCAAAATCCCCTAAGAATTGAAAAAGAAGTTCTAAATGTATATATTTTTCTATTGCATCATGAAAAATTTCACTCATTAATGCATACCCCCACCTTAAAGAGATTTGAGAAATGAAAAAATGGATACCTTCACCCCACAAAGGTATATTCAATGTAGAAATGGATACATTGAACCTAAAAAATGTACTGCACAAAATTTCACCTTCATTGTTGAGAAGAATGAATGACGGGGAAGGTTAATTTGTGTAGTTCTTCACCCCTTCACCACCTACTTTCCAACGAAATGAAGGTGTTGATTTTTCACACTTAGGAGAATGGGTATTGTGGGGGTTGAGGTGAACATGAAGGTGTATATTATATATAATAATTAAATGATATCTAAATACATAATGGATGCGCCATAAGTATTCGGTTGTTTTTCCTTTCACATGTGTTTATTCATTCCACATATTCAATAATACTTGTGACATTTTCTATTTTCAATATAGTTGATCTAATGACCTAAATATTGTTAAATACAAACATGGAATTTCCATGAATATTATGTGCATGAAAGGTTATGATTTTGAAAACTTTGACATGAATATAAAGTTATAGATCAATGTTCATCGACACTCATGGAAAGATTGCAATGTTCATCAATAATTATAGGTGCTCATTATTCGGTGAAAATTGTTATTTTAGGAACACCCCAATGAAAATAAGTTATATATGAGATGGAAGTCTTCAATATTTGTTGTTACACATGGAATACCATTATGTCTCCTAAAGTGAAACGTTATTAGAAACTATGATTTATATAGACCACAAATTGATAAGAAAAGGAAGTTTGCGTTAGGGACCACCTGACATGTGCCCAAATTGTTATCCTTTAAGAACTCATCCAACACCTTTTTGAGTACCATTTTCTATTTTCATACCAACCATCACCTAATTTTACCATAAAGGTACATTTTATATCAACATAAATTTATCTCCTAATGACTTCATTTTAACATTCATTCTTTTGTATTTAGAAAGGAATTTTATTTTTATGCTAATAATTGAAAATTCATGAGAATCACTTGAAGAAAACCCATACTTGTACCTTTGAAACAACACTAAAGGATAGTTGGTGCATTATTGTTAATGTTTTAGTAACACTTTTAGATTGCAACAAAAACCTCGTATCATTGCAACACCCTAGTACCTCATTGTTCCAAAAAACAAAGTGCAAGTGCCACATATCTAGTTGTAATCTCAATTTGGGTCCAGATTTGAGGCCTTTCACTCATATTCTAGTCAAAGGATACATCCAAGGAGACTTGTAATAAAGTAGGGTTTTATTATGAAGTGAAATTTTCTCATTTGTAGTCTCATTATATGGGAATCGAAAGCATTTTTGTAGGCATTAATCTATCCAAGGGTCTCTTAGATTACATAATAATCTAAATAAGGAATATAATTCATAAGAAATCCTTGGATTAAGAAGGCATCCCATTTAGGTGTGGGAATTGTCACACTCATAGACATTTGGGAATGGACTATTCCTCATCATGGAAACAATAGAAATGGGTTCTCAAATATTCAAAATAAAGGACCTAACTACCTCCCCAATGAAGTCTTCTCCTGTGGTTTCTCTTGGCATTGTTATTCCTCCATAAACCACTCTAGTTCTATTTGTCCTAAGAATTGATTTGACAATGAGTTCTTTCAATTAATATATTGGTCTTGATTTTTTTTAGAAAAGTATTATTATTGAGCTCCCATATACTTCAATATTTTTATTGGAGGTACGTCCCTCTACAGGTATAAAAATCATGGTTCCCCCTTTTTCTTCCATTTCTAGCTACTTATTTTTTATTTGTTGCTATGTTTTAACAGTAAACCCTACAACCCATGGTGATTCTTTGAAGTAGCTGACAAGTCTCTATTTGCATCTCTCCTCTCCTATTTTCTAATTTTACCTCATTATCCTCTATAATACTCCTCCTCATCGCCTACCAATGGAAAGTAGGGTACCAAGGTGTCAGGCTTCCCAACTACAATGGAGTGAGGGGTGTTAGGAAGATAGTCCTATGGTAGTGATTGGATGATAAAAGTGCACGTTAAAAAAGGGAAAATGACGCATTCATTCCAACAAGTTGGAATGATGAACTAAGGCTTCTATATCTAACATAAGGTGGGAACATGGTCTACAAAAGATGCATCCTAATACACGAGGTCATAAGAGAAACATATGGCTAAAATGTATTACAAAAACAGGTATCAAAATGTGAGGAATGAGTTAATGCTAAATGATTGGATAAGAGTGAAATTGATAACCAATGTTTAGTAATAATATGATCATCAATGAAGCAAGCATATGAATTCTCAACATATAGATAAACTGAACATGTCTGCCAACCATTCATTGTAGATTCATGACATCAAATTCTAGTGCATGGCTGCAAGATGTACATGATGGAGCCATGCAACAAACTAAAAGATAATAGAAATTAGTAAATATAATATAAATATATGTCACATTATACATTAGTATGATGATGGAGATCGAGAATAAATGTTCCCTAAGGTAGTCCTAAAAATACATAAAAATGATACATAACTCTAATGCATCTTGCAAAGGGTTGCATATAAGAGTGAGATGTGGATATCCCAAGTTATTCTACTCAACCCTCATGGTACAAATCTACAACATGTGAATGAATGAGCTAATGTTGAGCATGGTAGAAACTGTCTGATTATTAATCGATGAGTTATACCATTAAATGAATGAATTCATGAGGTACAAATCACATAGGGATGATAAAAAAAAAACATCAAGGACTATAAATATCGAGTTGAGGTTTAGACCTTCCTTAAACATGTAATGACATGGCATAAAAGATACCTGGAAGCATTGATTAATGAGCACCGCATGATATTGTAAGACAACACAAGAGGCATTTAAGAAAAATCCATAATGAATAGAAGAATAACTAGATAGAGAAGTGAAATGAATCATATTTATGGTAAACATACAAGGCAATATGAATCCCACTTGTAAGGTAATAACACAAACATGTACCATGTTCAAGGGTGATGCAATTGAAACCACCATTTTTACTATTACAATAAGCAAAGTGATTTCCATTTTTTTCTGTCTTTATTTTTAGGTATATCCTTCATATTTAGCAAACATGAAAGAGAAGAAACGTAAAATTGAGAGCATATTTTTTCTTCAATTTTAAAAAGCCCAAAAAGTGGATAAAAATATACTTGACACTATGTCTTTTTCATGGTTTAATGAGCTCAAATAAGAGGTAGCTATTATGTCCCTATAATAATAGTGTATCCCCTTATTTTTATTGTTGTGCCCATGTACTTCCCATATTGTTACTATTGTGCCCCATTTAAGCCCACTATTGTTACTATTGTGCCCTTACTTTGTTATTGTTATGTCACCTAGGATTATATTGTGACCCATTGGAATCCTATATATAGAAATGATTTTTTTTTCATTTGTATCATCCAAGAATTGTTCATTTATGTAATGTAAAAGAGGTTTCCCCCTTGAAGAGGCTGATTTCTAAGGCATTGATCTCTCTTCTCTTCTATTTTTTAAGTTGGTTTCATATTTCTTCTATTTTTTGAGTTCGTTTCATAAAATTTGGCATCAGAACTCTGGATTATAGGGTTTTTCTACTTCAAATAGGTCATCGTGGCATTTTCGCTATAAAGTATTTTCTACGAAGGTTCAAAAGATAAAAAAAAAACCATTTAGCAAGAAATCCTGAGGGTCTTCATGTAATAATTTTAGATCTTGGTTCATAATATTGTTGGAGATATTATATGTGGAAGTTAGGGTTTTAACAGCCTCCTGAATTTCATCTCAATGAGGTGACCTTGGGAAAATCGTCATAACTCTCTATCTAATCATTGGATTGGAATCATGTAAAAAGTGACCGAACTCGCACAGCCTGTAGTTTTTTGGGTACCTATTTGAAATTCAAAAGAAAAAGTAGTGATACATGTCACACTGTACAAGTCTTCTATTCTGAACCAGTCCATAATCAGTTCATTGTGGGAGACTGAGCATAACTGCTTCTTGAAGAATCCAAATTAGGTCTGAAATATGGCATTGGAAAGAAGATTCAAAGGGATACTATAGGTCTGAAGTTTATATCTTTGGGATCCAAAATAAAAAAATATACAACATTATTAATATCGAGGTCCTCAAAAGAAAGAAAAAGGTGTGTATCATTTTTTTTAAAATTACATAGAATTTGTTTGAAAATGAGTTTGAAGTGATTCTAAGGGCATATTTAAGCATATATATTAGTATTGAGTTCTATAGTGCCTCCCAAAAAGAATTCCACACCCATTAAGCCCTCAGAAAACTCTACTATGATGCATGAATAGGAATAATTACAGTATGATATATCAAAATTACGGTACCAAGTGCAAAAAATTTCGATCTCACAAAGAGAAACCAAAGTAGACATGGAGGATAAGGTGGATGGCTTGAAGGATGAAATGAAAGCTAATATGGATGATCAAGCATGAAATATCACATCGAGCATCAACAACAAGTTCTCCAACTCTTAAATGATAACCTAAATTTGGTGCAAAATCGAATGAAACAACACATCACAGTGAAATAAGGTTTGATGTAGGTGACTGGGTATTTTTATAGCTAAAACCATACAAACCAATGTCCATAAAGCAAACTAAGAAGCATATAAATTATTGCTAAAGTAATATGGTCCTTACAAGGTGATACAAAATATTAATACCATGGAATACAAATTGGAGTTGTTTGCATCTTCTCGAGTGAACCAGGTTTTCCATGTTTCATGCTTAAATAAGGTTATAGGTGACAAAATCCTAGTTCAAACAATATTTCTAGAACTTGACGAGGAAGGAAAAATCATATTGGAACCTAAAGCAGTCACAGAAACAAGAGCTTGACAACTACAAAATTGATCAATTTCAGAGCAACTTAGCAAGTGGAAGATCTTACGCACTAAAGATTCCACATGGGAGGATGAGAATTTTATACAGAAGCATCCATAAATAATAAATTTGTTAAGAAAACAATAGTTTTAAGGAGAGGGGCATGTTAGGTCCATATAATACCAGTGTATCCCCTTATTTTTATTATTATTATAGCCCCATTATTGTTATTGTTGTGCCCATGTAGTCCCCATATTGTTATTATTGTGGCCATAGAAGCCCACTATTGTTATTGTTGTTCCCTTAGATTTTTATTTTTATGTTGGCTAGGATTATATTGTGACCCATTGGACTCCTATATAGAGAAAGGAGGTTTTTTCATTTGTATCATCCCAGAATTTTTCATTTATGTAATGTAAAGGATGTTCCCCCCTCAAAGAGGATAATTTCTAAGTTGTTAATCTCTATTTTATTTTATTTTTTTATAGCAGATTGCTATACATAGGGTTTTTTTCCCATGAGGTTTTAACGAGCCAAAAAAATGAGGTAAAAGGATGCTCAATACCCTTCAGTGTTTATTGATAATGAGAAGGATACAACAAAATATCATGTTAGAGAAATATGTGCTATAAAGGGTAGAAACTTATTTCGAGCTAACATAATCACCCTAAGTATAGAAAAGTAATGAAGTTGGCAAGGTGAACCACTCAATGTAAATATCCCTCTAGGATGCATAAACATACCAAGTGAATGCTAGCAAGAAGGCTAAGGGAATTGTGATAACAACCATGAAAATTAGATTAGAGAAAATTGACAGGCATAAAATTCATCAAAAGGTAGAAAGCGATGATGGAATCCTCCAGGGGTATAACTAAAATATGAAAGAGGAGGACATGAGGCTTAGATTTATATTCATGGAAGGTAAAAACGAGGGATCCAGAGTGATAAAAAAATGCAACACGGACACCAACATTACAAAGAAGTGCTAAACTAGAGAATTTATGTGAAGCAAAGCTTTAATACATATATAAGCTATGATGTGAAAATACAAAATGGTGAATGTTGAAACCTAACAGGTTCAAATCTAAGGTGCAATGAAGATGGAAATGATGGTTAATGATGCAATAGAAATGGCAGTGAAATACATACCCCTATATGCCAAATTCAATAAAAATTTATAATTTAGTTCTAAATGTTAGAATGGACGTTAAGTTTGAAAAAGTTAAAGATAACATAATACATTGGTTAAAGAAATATTGACTAAATTCATTTAATAACATGTTATGAAAGAAATAATTTGGAAAATTTTTACTATAGGATTTCAAATCTAAAATTTATAATATGCGTTTAAATATTTTTAAAATATAATTAAATAAAATTATTTTTACGTTTTACAACTAAGTTATTCACATTTTTCAATTAAAAAATTTGACATATTATTAAAGTGGTATTTAAAAAAAATATAATTCACTAAAGCATGGATAAAAACCTCTTATATAATGTAAAAATGAACACAACCACTCTCAAAAAATTTTAAATCATGTTTGTTTTCGTTTAGGTCAAAATATTTTCTATTGTGAAAATTCAAAATCTCTTTCAAAATGATAGAGATATTTATTCTTATTTTCAAATTTTTATTTTACCATGTTATGGTAAAGGTAAAGAAATACACTTTGATTTTCATACTAAGATGTTACGAGAACATGTGATAAGGATATTTTAATTAGATATTAAATCTAAAATTAATAATTTATTTATTGAATGATTTTTAAACTTTAATAACTCTTTGTTTTAAAATCAATAAATTATTTAAGACATATTAGCAAATCCTAAGCATGGTTTTGAAATGCATATATTAACACCTTAGATTTTCTAAAAAAACCAAATTAAACCTAAATATATGGATAATGCAAGAATTCAACCTATTGGGAAGATGCAAGAATTCTACCTATTGGGAAGATGCAAGAATTCTACTGATTAGAATCATTAGTGGCTAGGAATTGAACCTCCCTAAGCATTGGAAATGAAGGTGTAAGGGTATACATTTTTCTATAGCATCATGAAAAATTCCATGCATTAATACATACCCCCACCTTAAAGAGATTTGTGAAATGAAAAAATGGATACCTTCACCCCACACAAAGGTATACTTAATGTAGAAATGTATACATTGAACCTCAAAAATGTACTACAATTTTTTTTACCTTCACTCTTTAGAAGAATGGATGGTAGGGAAAGTTAATGTGTGGAGTTCTTAACCCCTTCACCACCTATTCTCCAATGGAATGAAGGTGTGTATTTTTCACCATTACGAGAATGGGTAGTGTGCGGGTTGAGGGGCACATGAAGGTGTATATTCTAGATAATAATTAAATGATTTCTAAATACATAATGGATGCTATAAATATTTGGTTTTTTTCCTTTCACATGTGTTCATTAATTCCACATATTAAAAATACTTGTGACATTTTTTATTCTCAATATAGTTGATCTAATGACCTAAATATTTGTAAGTAAAAATGTGGAATTTCCATGATTATTATGTGCATGAAAGGTTATGATTTTGAAAACCTTGACATGAATAGAATGTTATAGATCAATGTTCATCCACACTCATGGAAAGATTGCAAGGTTCATATTAATATAGGTTCTCATTATTCGATGCAAATTTCTATTTTAGGAACACCCCAATGACAAAGAGTTAAATATGATATGGAAGTCTTTAATATTTTTTTGTTACACATGCAATACCAATTATGTCTCCTAAAGTGCCAAGTTATGAGAAACTATAACTTATGTAGACCATTAATTTCTAACAAAAGGAAGTTTGCATTAGGGACCAATTGACACGTACCAAAATGTAATCCTTTTAGCACTCATCCAATACCTTTTTCAGTACCATATTATATTTTCATATCAATCATCACCTAATTTGTGCAGGAGAAAACTCCCTAGGGTCAGGGTTGAGAACTCCAAGGGATTGAAGGGCATCTATTGAAGGGAATATATCAACAAGAAGCAAGCAACCGAGTAGTCCTAAATCATAAACTCTAAAGTGTGATGAAGAGAGAGAACCCATAGGTCCTACGTTTGAAGTCATTCCCACATGGTTCAAACTCTATGCTTCCTCCAAATCTTCAAAACCTTCAACACATTCCAGAGAAGCATATACACTAGAAGTAGTTCAAAGCATTTAAAAAATATGAATGTTAGATAATGTAAGCATAAATATATAAATCATGAAATTATACATAATGAGATGATAAAATGAGTTAGAACATATATATCATATTTTTCAAGAACAACATAGATAATATTTATTGATATCTGCAAATAAATGTGGAATAATACAACCTGATTCAACCACGGATCCAAGCCAAACAATCCTCCGGATACGTCTAGCCCAAGCCTCAACAATCCTCTTTAAAGTGCATACACATAGATGTATTATAAAGGATATGAACATATCTATGAGGAAAAAATGGTTTCCTATAATTGGGAGTGCAAGAGGCACAGGGAAACTCATACTTGATGAGGGACCAATTGACTATAAGATCAATATCCTATATCTCTCCTCCCTTTAGTCCTTCCCATGAGGTGTATTTATACCACCCAAAATAGTTGTTTCAGTTGAGATACAATTAGGCCATGGGCTCTTGAAGGTGGGGTTTTTTTGTAACCCATAAACCCCACCCAAAAATTAGGATTTTTATATTTTTTTTCATATTTAAAATTATATACGCAGGTTATGTATAGATGGACCCGCGTTTGTACACATTTTTTGAAGGGCAGAGTCATGTATGGAATTAAAAAAATATTTTTTTTGATAAAATAATCAAGTCTAAAGGGAAAGGGCTGCCCAAGGCCATAGCTTAGAGCATCAAGTTTAAAATAGTGTCGAATGGTGTTATAACACTAGGAAAAATCCTAGGCATAATACTTATTAAGATAAAGCCCATTTTTGGGCTTCACCACTGTGTTTCCATTGAAATAAAAAAACTCATAAGGTCCTTTTCTCAAGAAATTTTTAATGATGAATGGATCGTACCTCATAGGTCTTAAATTTCCTGCCCCGAAGGCGTCTTTGTCTTGGTCATAGACCAGGACAAGGTCACCTTCATAGAAAACCCTAGGACACAGAGTCTTATCATATTGGATTTTCACTCTCTTCTTACAAGCTTCATTGGTTGTGGTTTCATCTCGATGCTACTCATTAAGATTTTCCAAATGAATGAGGCATTCTTCTAGACTAGATGTGTATCGAGGAAGTTCAACTGCTAATTTAAAAGAAGGAATCTCACATTCCACCAGGAAGATCGATTTCAAACCATAAACTAGTTGAACATGGGTCAAACATGTAGCGGTCTTAGCTGACATACGATATGCCCAAATCACATTATATAAAATGATGTGCCAATTGGATTGAGCCTTATTTATTGTCCTTTGTAGGATAAACTTCAGGGATTTATTCCCGGCTTCAACCGGACCATTCACTTGAGGATAGTAAGGACATGAATGCTCCTACCAGAAACCCCATTTGAGAGCCAATTCAGTCATATTATTATTTTTAAAACTACTACCATAGTCATTAATATTCTCATTTGGAATACCAAAGCAAGAAATGACTTGGTTGAATAGAAACAAAGTTGTTCTCTCACTATCATTCGTGAAAGTAGGCATAGATTCGGCCCACTTCGTAAAGTAGTCCATCGCTACGATAATATACTTATGATTCTTTGCAGAAGGAAAGTTACAAGTTGTAAATACAATGCCCCATTTTGTGAAAGGACTTACAATCATAACAGGAAAAAGAGTATTTGGCTGATCACACATTTTCCAAGTATAATCCTGACAAGGATGGAATTTTTGGACTCCTTCAACACAATCTTTGAAAATCGAAGGGAAAAAGTAGCCTGGATACAAGATTTTTTGGGCTATAGCAAGCCTAATAGATGACCGCCATAAGCTCAACTCTGTTAGTCATTCAAAAATGACTCAGCTTATTCTATGGTTAAAGAATGTCTAAGGATTGAATCAATCCCATGATGATATAATGTGTCATCAATAATTATATAACTCTTAGCTAGGTGACATTTTTGCGTTGATCCTACGAAAAAGTGAGAGGAAACTTTGAAGTCTTAAGATATTATGATACATCCATTCCAAGGATCTTGTTAAGAAATAAGGAAGATATTCTCATCAAAAAATTATTCTTCCAAAACAACTTCTTCTTCATAAGGAAACTATGAAATTAATTCTGCAAATTCTAAAGATTTCTTAGATTTTGTTGACATGTACTCAAGATCGAATTCTTATAAAATAAAAATCCATCTATTATATTTTATCCCAATGACTAGAATACTAAGAAAAATCGGGAATGGTTTGACATCATCCAAGAAAAATGTTTTTCTAAGTAGAATATAATATCGAAGTCGTATGACAACATGAAAAACTGCCAAAGATAATTTCTCTATAGGAGAGTATCATAGTTGAGGACCGATCAAGCCTTGGCTTAGATAATAAATCACATGTTCACAAAGAGAATCATCCTCCTAAACCGGAGCCATACCTATTGTTTATTCTGCCCCAACGAGATATAAGATGAAATCCCTACTATAATTAGGTAGAGTCAATAAAGGAGCAGAGGTCAATGCATTTTACAAAGCACTGAACGAGAGTTGAGAGAAATAATCTCATACAAATGGAACTCATTTCTTTAGAAATCTCATAAATCCATTTGTAATATCATCATAATGAAGATAAATCTGCTCAAGAAATTGGCTTTTCCTTGGAGACTCTGAAGTTGATGGATAGTAGATGAGAGAGGCAACTGGATTATTGCGTCAACCTTCAAGGAATCAACATGAATCACTTTACTATATATAATGAATCCCAATAACTAACCGAATGTGATAGCAAAAACTCATTTATTCAGATTCAACCAGATTTTGTAATTACTACATCATTCAAAGATAAAATGAATACGCTAAGGATAACCAATTCTGTTTCGAGAATGAGTAGCTAGGTCATCCAAATAAGCTTTGATTATATGATTGATATCATGGAAATCATAGGGCATGGCCCACTGAAAAGTCGCTCCAGATTTTTTAAGGCTAAAAGGCATCTTTTTGTATGCAAAGGTACCCTAGGGGGAGATAAACGATGTCTTATATTGATCTTTAGGATGGATATTAAATTGATTGTATCCTTAGAAATCATCCATGAAGTAGAAAATATCATTTCCTGCACATTCATCGATAATATAATCAATAAAAGGTGTGGGGGAATTATCTTTCGGAGAACCCTTATTTAAATCCCTAAAGTCAATGCATACCTAGATCGTTCCTTGATTTTTATCACCCAGGACTAGACTCAAAACCAACTCATTTAAAGAAACCGGGTATATGAAGCCTGCTATTAGTAGCTTCTCAACTTCAGCTTTGATAGATTTCGCTTTCCTAGGGTTTAATAACCGAATTTTTTTCCCTATAGGCTTAGAATTCTCGTAAGACTTGATCTCATGTTGGAATATTGATGGATCAAGTCCATGAATTTCCTGATAACGCCAAGAAAACACATCGCGAAACTCTTTGAAAATATCAGTATATGTATGAATTTATTGAGGGGAGAGCTCATCTCCGCTGAAAAAAATCTCAATTATATTAGTATCCCTGGGGACTTTCACCAGAATAGTTTTTGAAATAACAAACATGTTACCTTCAGTAATAATATATATTGGAGCCAAAGAGTTTAATATTGTATGAATATTTCTAGTTGAATAAGGACTAGACAAACTCGATTAAACTTGATGCAAATTTGGGAGAAAATATGAACGATGATGCAAGTCATCTCACAGTCTTTCTACATGTGTCATTTCTTCTAGGATTTCCTCCTCAGATGGTAAAATAATATCAAGGAAGTCCATAGAGGAACTAGTGTTAAGATTCGAGGTCAGAGCCACATCTCCATCCAAATCCTTTGGTGAAAGAGTAGTAGGATCAGAATTTGCAGTGTTAACTATCAATTAATAAGAAATTTTAGCTACAGACATGGGGTATGCCATTCCACCCAAATTACCATCCTTTAATGGGATTGTAGAGGAGGGTAAGGGCCAAGGATATGAAAAATAATGAGTTCTAAAGAACCCTCTTCGAGAATGGGCCTTAGATGATGAAATATCATTGATTCAAGTGATAGGAGAAGGAAGATCAAAAGTACCCATCAATGAAGAATACATTCCAACTCCTGAATTCTCCACAAGTGGCTTGGAATTATTCACCAAGGGAATAGTAGCATCACAAGATGCATTGGATTCTTTAGGAGAATAATCCATATGATCAACAGTAACAATTATCCCTTCATGGGGAAAGCATAGGATGCGAAATAACGATGATACAATGACATCTATTTCATAAATCCAATTTTTTCCTGATAAACAATTATAATCTAAATTAGCATCAACTATTTCCACCTCGATATTAAACACCTTGGCCCCTGTTGGCTTGAGGGGTCCCGACCCAAGTTTAGAGTTGTAGGTAAACCAACAAACCCTCCAACTACTGGCCCTTTCAGCAGTGATCTCCTTGCGTAGACTAAAGTCTCACCCGAATCAGTATGTGGGGTGCTAGAACTAGGTTTCTGCACCAGGTTTCCTACATCTAACGTATACATATGCGTGCACAAAGACTGTGAAATTATTACCAGAATACCATAGAATTGTTATCACTTTGGCACAGATAAACAGAACAAAAGCCGATCCAATTCACAGCACATCAAAGTCTCATACCGATCTATAATGTTTCAACATTTAATTGTAAGTTAACCCTAGATCTTGATTAATAGTTATAGCAAAACACAAAGATAATATCATATAACTAAGGTTTCCCTGACACAGGTAACAGATCATGACCAGATATTTCTCTTACTTAATATAATTAAACACATTAATTAGTTATGCACATTCATCAGTAAGAAAATAGGTAGTGTGATCTTATTAAATCATAATTGTAAAATAGCACAGATGCATAACACAGGAAGTTCACCAAAATATTTCCTTCTATTAATGCTTCAGATGTTTTAATACGTCATCTATCCTTTAGATACCATTACAAAACCTTTACTATCCCTTCCGCGCACACAACCAGTGGAGTCCACACATAGCCAAGACTAGGTCTCTGCGCACACAGCCAGCAGGAGCCTTTTACCCAAACCTAAACCCAAAAACCCTTACAGACACAGATCATATTTGAATATCAATATATCATAGCTTCACTGAACTACTTAGCTTAGACAAAATGCTACCTGTTTATAATATGTGTAGTGTACATATGTTATGGTCTCAAACCATGGTTTGGAAAGTTTAAATATATCCCAAAATTGGGACAAAATCCCTTTGACTACCCTTGCGTAGTGCGCACATACAAAACATACAAAAATGAGCATTGAAGCTTGTGCCTCAGGGGAACCTACTCCAACAAATCCCCAACAAAAACATGTGACTCATCCCAAGTCATTGAGGCGCTATGTTTGTATCCTTGGTCTTGTATTCAAGCGTCTTAATATAAGTTTAGAGAGGGAGCACTAGCTCTAGGCTCTACGATGCTACACCCTGTGCCTACTGAACTATTTTTTCTATCATGGGCCCTTCAACAGCAATCTCAACACTACGCGGGGTCTGCTAGACGATCTTGCAGATTTTTTCCATTGTCTGCAAAAGTTATAGTGCTTCCTCTACCCATGGTTTCATTATTTCTGTGAGCACTTGTTCTTTTCGACATAGATCTACAACTTCTCCCTGTGGCTTGTGACCTTCTTGTAGACGAGAAAGTCTCTGTTGAACCACCAATGTGGGCGTGACTATGCATATCTCATCGAAATACTACCCTTTGGTGCTAAGTGTGTCGCACAACTGCTGCATGACCATATCATTATCGACATATGCCCAAATAATTTTTAGTTCTTGAAGATCAAGCTGGACAACTTCCAATGAAGACTTATATTGGACCTCCATGTCCGTCCAACGATCCTCCTGCACCATAGTGACTGTATTTGCAATCTCATTGAGATTTTCCTTTGTCTGTGTCAGGACCTCCTATCATATTTTCTTTGAACCCTTATTCTTTTTCCTTGGCATAATCTTAGGTTGCTCAGCGTACTTTGTGACTTTGGAGGTAGTTTTGTCAGTTTCTTAGGGCGCTAAGTAATTCTTTTTGGTTATTTTGGTGGTCTCAGTAGTTTCTATTGGTGTTGTTTGGGTAGGCTCCTTATCACCAGCCTTATCAGTCACAATGGGTGGTATTGTGTCAACGAGCTTCTCAATGGACTTCTCCATTGATTTACTGGTGGGGGTGCATGGCTGGGTTGATGGAGTCAACCATTTTGGTGGCGGTGACTTAGATCAAATATTCTTCAGTCACCAAGTAAGGAAACTTGTACCATAGTCCTTCCACAACACTCTTCGTGTGGATATGGATATTGTGGAATGTAACCTTGAAATAAACTACCATTTTGTACTACTCATAAAGGGTGGGCGACAGTCATGGCTTTGACTGCACTACCTAGTATAAACTTCTGTCATACAATACTCAAAATATTTTATTCTCCTTTTCTCACACTATGCCCAATGAATTCCATACAATGGCGTAGCGTGCAGCATTGCATTTGGGTTCTGCAAGTTCTGGAAATTGGATACCTTTAGTGGTCTTCCACCCAATCAATGCGAATAAAAATAAGAGCCAGTAATATTAAAAATGCTTGCCCTCCTCTTACATTTCACACACATTTTCGAGGAACTCTTTACACAAATATGCACACCAATTGTAGATGACGCCTTTTTTGCATCTCCCTGCAAGTTAAATTACATGTGTGTGAACTTCATTTGGATGACACTTGCACATTATTTTACAAGCCAAAAGTACCATGAAAAAACATAGTACTGGGTAATTTATTTATTCCATCACAAATCCCCTGGATTTGTGCAGAACATCATATTTTTTCTTAATTTTATCAGCCAACACTTTCTCCCATTCTTTCCCTCCAAATTCCACCATAGGTTTGACCCCCCTATTTGGAAACCCAGTAATTCTGTGAATTAGATCTGCGTCAATTAGGATGCAATCTCCCAACCAAAGTGCATAATCATGCACTAATGCCAACAACTTCCTGATGCGAATATAATTGATGGGGCTACACCCAGAATAAGGGATCTGCAAAATATTAAGGAGCCTTATTTTTGCAAACCCAACATTTATTTCTTCAACTCAAGATGCACCAATCCCCCTGTGTATGGAAATGAATCAAGATATAGCTAAAGCACAAGCTCTGGAAATTTCTCTACATCTGCGATATCCCAATCATAGAATCACACCAGAGGGATTTTTTCCAACATCTCCTCCTCCATTGGGATGTTCTATGGGATCAATGGCACTTGGATGCCCACACACACCTTATCCAAGCATTTTGGCACTTTCACTGTAGGTTTCCACAGTGCAATGTAGCTAGATAGTCGCACAAATGGTGTGACTTCTATGACATAATCATCCCCCACCTTAATAGTTTCCAGGAGTTCAGGCATGGGTTTCTTCATCTTCTCACTGAAATAATTGCTAGGTTTGTGGGACTTTTCTCTCAGGGACTTGCGTGTTCCAAGCGTTTGTCCCTTATTTGTTTTAGATGGTGCAGGGGTCTCTACAATAGGCACCTCCTACATAGTAATGTCCTAATTAGGTCTGGTGGTTTTCATTCTTCTCTTAATCACATATCTTAAACTCGCTTGGCACAAATATTCCTCAAGCCCAAGATGCAATCCGGACACAGATGTGGAAAAATCAAAGACAAGTAAACAATTCATACCATAAAAATCACTTAGAACACAAATATAATTATTACAATGCCATCATGCATACTTATACTTATCGCGCATCTACAATGGCTCCTTTGTCATTAATGAGGTTCCATTATTGACAAAAAGGTCCAAAATCTAGAAAAATCCCTTGATTAAATGCATCTTGTGCACTCCTAAAAATGGTAATAATTTTGCCTTATCTATTTTTACTTAGGGATAATTTTAAGGATGGAAAATTATCTAAAAGTTTAAAAAAATTGGTGAATCTCACTAGTCCCTAATATGTAGACTATAAATTTTTTATTGATGTGTTGTCAAATTCTTCAAATTTATAATGACATTATATATATTGTCTATATAATGTTGGAATTTTTTAACGTAAAATAATTTTATATTGTAAAATTTGGGCGAATCATTTTTATTAAAAAAATGGAAATTGGCGAATCTTTTTTTGGAAAAAGCATCGAAAATTAGCCCAGCTACGAATATTAGCCACTAAAATTTTCCATGGAACTTTTGTTGTTCCAACGGCTACTTCTCGACACCTCTACACAGCAGTCAATCCCCTCGCGCAAATACCACGGGCGTACTGTACCTTACTATGCATGTAATCCATAGCTAATTATAACCATTGAAAGAACGCCTCCCCCAACACAAGCTTGTTGGCTAGGTACTTCAAAGCATATCGTGTGGTATCTATTATATCCCTGAGTAACTGCAATATTCTCTGAAATTCATCATCCCAATGCAATGTCGCACCTTTGCGGAGAAATCTAGTCATGGGCTCAGTTATCAATGTGTACTGGGGAATGTGCTTTATGGAGCGCATTTCACTAACATATTTGGCCCAATTTTTGATAGAAAAAATTTCTCTATTGTGACACATAGGCGTCCCAAGAGCGACAATTTGAAGTTGGGAAAAACATCATTTACTGTCCTGTCTGAATTCTGACACTGTTAATAACTGTCCGTAGAGCGATAGTAGACATGACACATGTCTTTATTTATTCAATAATACAATCATGCTGTGTCTTGTCGCTATTCCGACATCATTTGTAGACATCGATATTACAACATCGATGCCTTCCAAGAATGTGTCGCAATACCGATGACCTATCCTCACACATGTCATCGCATGTCTAGCACAACTAGTTTTCTAGCGATGGAAACAACCATAGGAAGTGCCACAATAGTCATCTCTATTCTAAAAATTGGCATTAAATTGTTGCGACAGTTGGGCCATATCAGTGACGGAAGAAACCATCGGTAGTGCCACCTTATCCATCTCTAGTTCGACACTAGTCTTAGTGACGTTTGGGTCTTACCATTCGAATTTATATGGAAACAACCATCGAATGTGCCACCACTGACATCATTGTTCCGACACTGGGCATAGAATTTTTGATGTTTGGACCATACCAGCAACAAAAACAACCATCGATAGTGCCATCTTATGCATCAAAATTCCAATGGAATCAATCGTTGGAATTGCAATGCAACTCCTAGATTTTTTTTTGGAGGCAGAAGTAACCCTGAGATGATCATCCACTTTAGGAAGGATCTCACATTTGGCTATGACATGATAGTAGTAGTTGATAAATTAGAAAGGAAGATGTATGACCTCCCAAGAAAGCTAGGATGCACGACAACTGTCTCAGCTATCTTGCATCCTATCCTAGCTCGCTTGGGAGGTTATCAATATTTGTTTCTTATTTATCAACTATTGGCATCATGTCAGAAGTGAAATTTGAGTTCCTTCCTAAAGTGGATGATCATCTTAGGCTTAGTTTTTCCCCTACAGAGGTATCTCCGGTAAGAATTTTGTACCTTTTTTATAAGGTCAAGGGCATGTTCATTTAACAAAACAACCTTTTAATATCCCTTTGTGTGAATTATGTTTTGTTTAAAGATTTGATGTGACCTTGAACAAATTAGGGGTAGCATTTATTTACACTGCAACTTTACATGAAAATAACGCTAAAGATATGTATAAATTAAATAAGAGTTCATTGAGTTTGTTGAAAACCACATCCAATGGAATGCCTTAATCAGTAATATTTGGATTCTTTGTTAGAAATATCATCTAAATCAATATGGCACAAATTGAATTCTTTAGTAAATATGTTTATTTTACTTTAAAATAATAAATCAGTATAGGAGGGTGTTCTTCAACTTGTTCTTGAAAAAGAGGATTTGAGTTTCATTGTGTACTTTGAACGTCCCAATTATCTTATCATACATCTCATTATATGTTCCCAAATAAAAAATATAGGCAACCAAATGATTTTGAATGGAATCAATGATAATAATTTTAGGTTTGACCTCACCTTTCTTGTACTTTGTCTTTCCAGTAGTAGCTGCATTTGAAGGAGGCTCCACCACTGTTTCCTGCACATTTGACTTGGCTGAATCAAAATACATTGGAAAAATATATATAGAATCAATACAACTCCCACCCATAAGGAAGAAATCAGTATTCCCTTAGCAGTAATTAGGACTTCATCACTCTCCATTTTCAGTACAAGGGAGATGGAAGTTTTATCTTTATATCTAGGCACTGGTTTCTAGGTTTCAGGGGATTCTGCTTGAATATATAGACCCTTTCAATTGAACCAGATGAGGAGGTTCCAAAGATTGTCCCAGTTTTTGTCTGTTTTACCCATATCCCATGGAATAAATAAGATTAAAAAAACTTTGGAAGCCATCAGTCATAATAAAAAAGTTAGCAAAATTCGCAGATAAGTCTTACCAAAAATCGGAATGTTTTCTTGTGAACCTGTATGTCTGTATGTAGATCTTGAAGCTGGCCTCTAAATGAAAAAGAGCTCAAGCTCCAGAATTTCACTCATGCGAACATGAGATTGCGATTATACTCATTTCAAATGTAATGTCAGTAATGATTATGTTCATTCACCAAAAATTTCCTGTAGACAAGTCCTTCCCATGCAAAGGATCTCAAAAAACAGAGAGATAATAGTTTTCAACAAATCTTTAGTCAAGGGAAAAAAGGAAATCCCCTCCCCTGCATGTAGTAATGAAACTAAGAATCCCTTTGAAACAAGGAGACACTTTCAAAATTCTTCAAAGGATTAAATATTAGGCAAACAATTATCAGATGAACTGATACTCACAAACCAAAGGAGTAAAAAATAAAAGGCCAAGAGCTGAAGATAAAGGAATAAGAGTTAAATCAACTTTAATGGAAAATATGGGTTCGAAGGAAAAACCCTATTCTAAAATCTGGCTTTGTCCATTAGGTGGAAAATTGGAGGAATATGCAGCAAAATTCCAACCCTACCCCATCCAAAATATGGAATTTGGAACTAGGGAAATCAAGATACATCAAGAAGAAATTTCAGCAGCTATAATATCCAAAGCATAGTGGAATCAAGATAGGAAAATTGATATCTATATTTGTCACAAATTTTTTTATATTTTTTTTATGATTTTCTACCTGTGATTTGGCATTATATGCCTACAGTTGACACTTCTATTGAATCTATTTTTGAACAACTAACCCTTATTTGGCCCTTGAAATATTGTGATCATTTTGTGATAATAAAATTGTGGTATATATATTTACTTCATCCTTATACACACATATGAATTTTCCAACTATCCAATACTCGTGTAGTTTCATATTTTATTTTCAGCCTTTCATTGTTTTCTTGGTTGCACCATTTTTGAAAAATTTCCTACTAATTTGACATATTAAGGGCCAAAATTTTCAAGTGCTTTCAAAAACATTTTTAATATAATATGGAATATTTACTATTGTAAATATGTGGTAATTGAAATAAATTTGAATTCAATTTATGCTTGGAAAAGTGTTTCTAAACGAATTAAATTTGGTGGCATACGCTTGGTATTTTTCTCTTGGATTACCTAGCATATTCGGGTTGTTGAGAAGTGAATTATTGTTTGATTTTTTTGTTTTTAATAAGTGATTTTGTGTCCCAAGATCCAAGGGCTAAGTGTCCAATGCTCCTCCTAGGTAGGTACCTCCTCTAATCTATCAACTAACTACCCCATTGTCCACACCCAATGGGTTAGTCAACACATTGACTAGGGCATCAAACCCATACGTAAGAAGAATAAGGCGACACTATAATGTGAAGCATCCACCCCATTTGATCCATAAATATTCCCACAAATAATCTTCAAGGAGCTTATAGATATAGTTCTC
The DNA here is from genome assembly GCA_034641835.2 of Pinus albicaulis. NCBI lineage: Eukaryota > Viridiplantae > Streptophyta > Pinopsida > Pinales > Pinaceae > Pinus > Pinus albicaulis. Next base: position 629,577,244 of record CM076576.1, on the reverse strand, counting down.
TCCTAACAAGAGCAAACAACCTTATGCAGTAACCCCAAACGTTAACACTAACTTGATGTTCAGAAACAGAATGCTTGAAGTCAATGTCAACAAGAGAAAGAAACTCTCAATATCTTCTAGAATCAAATCACATACACTTTAATAAAAACCTTCAAATCTCCCATATCATAATAAACTAGGCTCTAATACCATGTTCAAGAGGAGGACAAACTGATATGTGCATTGAAACTATTCCACAACACTTCTACTTTCCAAGAAGTGCTTATCATGTGTTGTGCACTACAATAAATGCACCCAACCTTAATGATTTTTATTATCATTGATATCAATGTATTTTAAGGTCATGCAACCTATCAAAGAAGTAGAGATGTCCTTGTGATTCTTTTCAGGTACCAAACAAGTTTCTCTTATAGAAACTACATACATATTAGCACTTGCCTCACTTCCTTCTCATTTTTATTTTTATTTTTCACACTTACACCTTTTCTTACGCTTCCTTACTTTCTAAAATATATGTGTATATATAATAAGTACAATGATCAAGTTTCACTATGTCAAAGACTAATTTCCTCAATGGTTAATAAATTACATAGATTACACTATCAAGGATAATGTTTCTAGCACCTAGATACTTGGCTTATCATTTTTTACTCGAAAAAAAAAACCTTGTGCATGCAGTTCATAAAATCAACAAATAATTCCAAGGTAGCAACATTTTCCAAACTAGATTATAATTTGGCTACGTCCCCTCAATTGTGTACCTAGAATACATGTGTCATACAATCGAAACTCCACCCCAACAATTTAATGAATCCTCACAAGCTCCAAAATTCCACAAAAATGTTTTATTGCCATTTCTAACACTCACAAACTTGTAGGAGAGTGGTTAAGATCAAAAAATATTAAGTGGTTATTTGATCCTAGAGTGATTCACAAATCAACCAAGCTTGTGAAACAAGTTAAACAAAAAATTCATCAAGTATGTGAATGAAAATTTAACCATTGTATCAAAGGTGAAAATAACAAATAATAATCAACACCAAATGTGAATTTCAATGGGAAAATTTGTTGTGGTTCAAACTGGAAAATTAAAATTGTGACACTAACACAGTAATATTCTTATTCAAGTGGTTCTAGCATTACAACAAAGTGATCACAGAGTCTCAATGTTCAGTCATGTTAATACACTGTTGCATTAAGCTTTGTTGCATGCACCTATTCCAAATTAGTGTAGGCTCACTAGAGTGGTGTAGATCTCAACAAGTTGTGTTACACAAAATAACAATAGTCACTACAAATCAAATTCTTCTTTTTGTTTCCTCCTCTCCCAAAATTTTGTAAAATTATTAAATTTATATTATTTATAGTTGTCCCTATGATTTTAAAAAGGTTGGTTGTTTAGATCGGCTTCGTTTTGTTCATATCTTGTTTTACATTGATATTTAATTAATGAAACTTAGGAGTTCAAACTATTGCCCAATTTGAAACAAAGCTTTCAAATTCTCATCCTTAAGGATCTAATCATTACTTTAATGTTAAATAATTTATGGGGCAATGATGTAAGATAAATGAGTAATAACGGTGAGGCTCCAAGGTTAACTCTGACTGCAGAAAATAAGAATGTGGATAGCTCATGTGTAGGAACCTATTACATACCCACATTTATTCTACACAAACAAATTCTGCTAGATGCATAGTTATCGTAAAAAGGCAAGAAAAAGGGGCTAGTTTTCATAAGCCAAATTTCTGAAACCATTGTTTTATATGCATGGTTTTCATAAAGAAGAAAAAATATGAGGACACCTTTTAGAAGCCATTTTTCCATAAGTATAATCTTGCTATAATAAATGTACATAGTCTACCTTACCTTTTCTAGTCCACCTCGAGTAGTTACTTCCTTGTGTAACAAATGAAGATGCAGATCCTTCCCTCCTATCTCTCGGATTCTTCACATTGAAAAGAAAAAATAGATGTGAATTTTTTTGCATAAATAAATTTTAACCTTAAATATTTCACCCAACCTTTTTTAATTCTTCTAGATATTTAATAGATCCAACATTTATCTAATAATTCAGCCTCAGAAAACAGAAAAGTATTAGTGTGTCTCATAACACAATTGAATATTTCTTCATTACCAACATCAAAAAAGGGCTTTACAATTACAACGATTTGTCCATTCTGATATTAGTAATAATCCTTTTGACAATTATGAATCTGCATATATATCTAGTTTCTAAATTATATATATATATATATATATATATATATAAGAACAGATAGAAAAATGGATATGGAGAAGTTGAAGTAGACATGTCGTGTGATGCTGAAAACCCTAGTGTTGAAAACTTCAATTACCATGTTAGGTATCCCTATAAAGTCCCAATGTTCCATCCAAGACTCAAGGGTGATTATGGCACAAACTTAAATCCAAGCCTCTCTCACTTAGGCTCATACTCCTAGCATAGGGAGGAAGAGGCCTAAGTGGGTAGAGAAAACACTGACAGATGCTCAGGAGTATGTGGCTACTCCTATATATTCAATCAATTAGAGTAGTGAAATACAATGATATTATGGCTATATGGTGTTGATGATTCAGCTAATTGAGGCTAAGCCTTCCATCTTTCAGGAAATCCGAGCATCTGGTGTGGATTGATGCCATGGTGGAAGAGTACTCTTCCATCATGAAGAATAGTGTTTGGGAGTTTGTATTTTGGCTAGAGAGAAAACATACGGTTTCCTTATATAGTTTTACAATATTAAGAACATTGTTGATTGTAGTGTGTGTTGTCACTCCACCAGATCTCCAAAGGCTGAAAAGGACACCAAAAAAGGTAACCACAAACTGCTTTGGCCTAGTATCTAGCCCTACTAGGCATTAGAGGGATCTCCCCATAATATCACATCTAAATTGGCTAGATAATGAATATTTTAGGCTAGGTATAGTAGGCTCTAGGGTTTGATACATTGATTTTGGGTGCTTGATGGTGAATATGTCAAAGAAAGACTAGGTCATGACACTAGGATCAGAATTGCAGAGATCTGATGAGGTAAGGTAGGAAAAAACTTGAGCACTTTCAGGAATATTGATGAGTGTGAGAGACTTCTAGGATTTTCAAAAAGAGCATGGAAATCATGAATTTTTTTCAATCAGAAGAAAGTGAAACACAACTGTAATAATTCCTCCAAAATAGAGCATCAAACAATGAAGTGTGCTTATCTAACTTAGGAATTAATAAAATTGAGAGATGGCATGAATATGGAAAGAATAATACATTAAAAAGTATGGAAACATAAGAGGAAACACTACTAAAACACATTACCATAGGAATCCCACCAAAATAGTTACAGCTCAATCTATTATTTCCTGCCAAAATTTTGATTATACTAGTGTTAAATGATCAATTACACAACATCCAACCCTTGGAATGACAAAGAAAATGAAATATCTCTAATGAAATTGATTCACTTGACCCAAAAATACAAATTTACTTGATGTACCTACCTATATTAAATATTAAAGACATAATTATATTTTATTCTCACACTTATATCAATAAAAATTCATGAAATTCATCAACCAACTAAGAAAAAGCCAAATTTATGAAGATGACAAGAAATCTAGAAAAAGCGTAGCATGACCTTCAAGTTGATGTTTGACTGCCTTTCTAAAGTCAAAATTGAGCTCAAGATAGCTCATTGGAAATATATTCCTATATATTTTTCCAAAATTTCCTCAAACACTAAAAAATACGGTGTTAAGCCTCTGAAAAAACATTTTTTCCCAAAACTGGTCAAAAAGTGCAATGCTAAAAGGAAAAGCGCAGTGTGATCCTGATAAAAGCACAATTTGGAGCTTATAGGAAACTTTTGGAGGCCTTTCAGAACTAAAAAATAATCTCATGATATCTCATGGGAAATATCTACCTTTTGGATACACAATGGACCCCTCAAGCACTAAAAATGATCAAGTATCAGCCCTCAAAAACCAATTCTCCCAAGACTAGTCAAAAAGCACAACGTGTCTGTGAGAATTGCGCAGCATGAAGTTGCAGGTCACTTTTTGAGGCCTTCCTAAACTCCTAATTGAGCTTAGGATAGCTCACTAGAAATATACTTATGTCTATTTATCATTTTACTCATCAAGAAAGTCATTTGGATACTCTATGATAGAGAAAAAAAACATTTTCCCAATAGTACTCTAAAAGTAATTCAACTCTCATGTAGCAACTATATTTTCGGCGTTTCTCCCAAATAATAACACCTGTGTATACACTGGGGGATATTTTTTTTCCTTGTTCTATTATTGACAAAAATGTCTTTCATTTTTATCAAATTCATCTCCATTTGGTCAGAAATACATTTTGAATAAAAATTGTCCATTTGTGCACTATAAACCCTAGGGAGCCCATAACTTGGAAAGGTTGATTTCTTGGAATTTGGAAGTGATTGGAAAGTGGAGAGGACATAATATCATGTGTTTTGAGTGGTTCATATCTTGACATTTGACCTCCCTTCTTTTAAGGCCTCTTATCTCCCCCCATATGTACTTTGCAAGGGGAAGACCCTAGTAGTGAAAAAACAGGGGAATGGATAAATGGAGTAGGATGGAGGGGTTAGGAGAGTGAAATGGGGATGGGAAAATTAGGGAAGTAGGGAAGGGTGTTAAGAAGGTTTAGGAAGTGGAATGGAAGGCAATTAGGGTAGGAGTATACCTAGTTAATTTTATTATAGGTCTAGGTCTATGAGGCTGCCAAAAATGCAGTATAGGGATAGTGGTGTGGTGTAGGGTCTAGGGTTTTAGGGAATATAGATTTGGAATGGGGAATGAAGGGATTTGAGGGTAGTGGGGAGTGAATTATAGTGTGAGGGAGGTAAATTGGTATAGTTAAAACAAATTAATCTTGTAAACTGTGAAAACTAGTGTTTAATAATTAGAACATGGCATGGATAGGAATGAGAGGTTTACACCATAAAATTATGATCATGAGCTGAAAGGAGGATATTAGAGGATGTAACTTACTTGGAAATGAGTGAAGAAACCCTGAATTGTTGTTTATAACCCTTGGATATAAGATTTGACGTGGTAGATCCTTCATTGCAAAAAGCACAATGAGCTTGAGAAAGGCGCATCGAACACTGAGAAAAGTGCATCATTCCCACTGCAAAAAGCAGAACGCCTTCGGAAAAAGCACAACGAAGGACCCCAAAAATATTTTTTTAAGGAAAAAATCATTTTTTTTTCTTGGAGAAGCTAAGACCTCAATGCTTGAGAATGAAAATGAATTACTTTTTGGTCTTTCAAGGCCTTTTATACTTGAATAAATGTCATTAAATGGACATTGACCCTCTTTTCCTTTTCTCACAAACTCTGAGTGTCAACCGAAAATATGCTCATGATCTAGAAATGCAAGAAAATTCATCTCCCCTGTTCACTGTATAAAATCAATATAAGGATATTCAAAAATATGAAATGTTACCTTGTCTTGAGATCCAACAACAAAATACAAGTACTGCCTTCATTTTGATCAGAAATAATACTTGGTTGTTGATCCATATGAAGGCATAGGGAAGTATGAATTTCTGCTATCTTAGTTTTGGCTGTAAATTTCAGAAGCACGAGCAACTCTGAATCTCTCTCTCGCACATTGTCTATCTTAGGCTCATACTCCTCAAATTCATGGTCTAAATCATCCTTGAACATATGACATTCTTCAATATTGTTAAACATGACAGCCTTATCCTCTTCATGAAAGAAAATAGTCCCTTTTAGCTAATCTCTTTGTAAGAAATCATCATCACAAATTGGATTACTCACATCAACTTCTTGTATAGTTTCATCAGTCTCATGAATGACATCATTTAAACTCATATTTTCATTTTCAATAATGGAAGAAGGCTTACTAACACATTCTTGACTATGAGAACACTGCAAAACTGCATTATCTTGGGCTATAACATGACTTTTTAGGAGTTGATCTATATCATCTTTGGAAATAGGAGAAAACTAAGTTTTATAGAAGTTTACATTGGCTTGATGATTTTCATTTTCAAGATCAGGAACAAGCATTTCTCTTTCTTGGTCCTGGTTTTTTTCATCCAAGGAGGAAGCTACTGATTCTTGTTGGGAGGAAAAATCATATAGGGCTTCTATGATCTCATAATCTACACACTCTTCTTCCCCATACAAATTTTCAAGAAACTCAATGAAATTATGAGAGATCTCACAAAAACTATTGATCATCGACAAGGAAGAATTAGATCTTTTATAATGTTCGAAGAAAATTGAATGAAAGTCCTTTAGAAAATATAAACTAGAAGATGGCAGACTCTCATACCATGATCTTGATTTTTCATCCAAGGTATCCATAAGCATCTTCATCCGACAATCTTCAGGAAACTCAATATTTAGTCTGTGAATATGAAAATGAAATTTGACCAAATGCAGACTAGCATCTTCACCGTCATGACCCCTAAACTTTGACAGTCCTGATTTCTAATCTATACAAGGAATATAGTTAAGAAAACTAGGAATATGAGCTTGATTCATAGGAGCATGCCTTCGAGAAATTGAATCCATTTGACAATAGTGAGGTCACCAATAATATCTTCAAAATACCGGTTCTTGATTAGTGGACTCACCATGAAAATTCTGAACCTTTGGATACTTCAACACTAGAGTCGCTAGCTAAAATATGCACATCCTTCTTTGTGTCAATCCATTGTTCACCATCAATAATCAGATCTGATCCATGTCATTATTTCCCAAGGAATACTTGTCACTTCATTCCCTAATATGGTTTCCAATATGTTATCACTCCACTAGATCTCCCAAGATTGAGAAGGAGACCAGTAAAGGTAATCACATACCACTTTGGCCTAGTAACTAGCCATACTAGGCAAGAGAGGGATATCTCCACAAGATCATAGCCAAATTAGCTGGATAATGAATATTTTAGGCTAGGTATAATAGTCTCTAGGGTTGCATTGATTGATTTTGGGTGTTGGATGGTGAATAGGTCAAAGAAAGACTAGCTCAGGGCACTGAGGATCATAATTGCAGATATTTGATGGGGTAAGGTAGGAAATAAATTTATCACTTTCAGGAATCTTGATGAGTGTGAGATATTTCTAGGATTTTCAAAAAGAGCATGGAAATCATGAATTCTTTTCAATCAGAAGAAAGTAAAACACAACTGTAATAATTCCTCCAAAATAGAGCATCAAATAATGAATTTTTCTTATATAACATAGGAATTAATCACATTTAGAGATGGCACGAATATGGAAAGAATAATACATTAAAACTGCTAAAACACATTGCCACAGGAGTCCCACCAAAATAGTCACAACTCAGTCTATTAGTTCCTCCCAAAATGTTTTATTACACTAGTGTTCAATGAGAAATTACACAACATCCAACCCTTGCAATGAAAAAGAAAATGAAATATATAGAACAAAAAAACTTCTCCCACTCCCAGGGGTCGAATCCATGACTGGTGGAGTTGTTCACCAAAGTCCTCAACTGGAATCCTAATGACTAGGGAGGTCAAAAAACTCATCTCTATCTTTCATGAAAATTATTCACTTGACCCAAAAATACAATTTTAATTGATGTATCCACCTATAGTAAATATAAAATACATAATTAAATTTTGTTCTCACATTGACATCAATAAAATTTCATGAAATTCATGAACCAACTGAGAGAAAGTCAAATTTATGAAGATGACAGGCAATTTGGAAAAAGCGCAGCCTGAGTGCAAAAAGCGCAACCTGACCTTCAAGCTAATTTTGGACTGGCTTGATGAAGTCCAAGTTGAGCGCAAGATAGCTCATTGTAAATATATTCTTGTATGATTGTCAAAAATGTCCTCAAGAACTGAAAATTATGGAGTTAAGCCCTCAACAACCATTTTTTCCAAAACTGGTCAAAAAGCGCAGCGCCAAAAGGAAAAGCGTAGCATGCCCTTGAGAAAAGCGCAACATGGAGCTTGAAGAAAACTTTTCGAGGCCTTTATGAACTCAAAATTTAGCTCATTATATCTCATTGGAAGGCTCTATTTGTTTTCTATGCAATGGACCCATCAAGAACTGAAAATGATGAATTATAGACCCTTAAACATCAATTCTCCTAAGACTGGTAAAAAATCGCAGTGTGTCTCTGAGAAAAGCACAGTATAAAGTTACAGGTCCCTTTTGGAGGCCTCTAGGAACTCCACATGGAGATCATGATAGCTCATTGGAAAGATCTTCCTATTCAATTAACATTTGACTCATCAAGAAAGTGATTTGGACACTCAATGAAAAAGGAAAATGCATTTTACCAAGAATAATTCAAAAGTATAACAACTCTCCTGTAGCAACTATATTTTGGGAATTTCTCCCAAATCATAACACTTGTGTATAAACTAAAGGATTTTTTTATTCCTTTTTCTATTAATAAAAATAACCTCTTTCATGTTTATCAATTTCATCTCCATTTCATCAGAAACACATTTTGAAGAAAAATTGTCCATGTGTGCATTATAAACCCTAGGCAACCCATAACTTGGAAAGGTTGATTTCTTAGAATTTGGCACTTCTTGGCAAGTGGAGAGGACATCATATCATGTTTTTTGAGTTTCTCGTATCTTGAGATTTATCCTCTCTTGTTGTAATGCCTGTTATCTCCCTCCATATTTACTTTGCAAGGGGAAAACCCTAGTAGTGAAAAAACAGGGGAGTGGAGAAATGGAGTAGGATGGAGAGGTTAAGAGAGGAAAATGGGGATGTGAAAAGCTAGGGAAGTAGGGAAGGGTATTAGGAAGGTTTAGGAAGTGGAGTGGAATGGAATTAGGGTAGCTATAGACGTAGGGAAACTTTATTACAGTTCTAGGTCTAACAGGCTACCAAAAATGGTGTATATGGATAGTGGTGTGGTGTAAGGTATAGGGTTTTAGGGAATATAGCTTGGGAATGGGTAATGAAGGGATGTGAGTGTAGTGGGGAGTGAATTAGAGTGTGATGGTGGTAAATTAGTCTAGGGAAAAAAAAAATTGATCCTGTAAACTGTGAAAACTAGTTTTTAATAACTAGAACATGGCATGGATGGAAATGAGGGTTTTACACCATAAAATTGTGACCATCATATGAAAGGAGGAGGTTAGAAGATGTAAATTACTTGGAAATGAGAGAAGAAACCTAGAATTTCTATTTAGAACCCTTGGATACAATATTTGAGGTGGTAGATCGTTTACTGCAAAAAGTACAACAAGCTTGAGAAAGGTGAAATGAAAATTGAAAAAATTGCAGCGTGCTTCAGAAAAGCATAGTGTGCCGACTACAAAAAGCATAGCGCCTATGGAAAAAGAGCACTAAAGGATATGAAAACTCTGTTTTTTGAGGAAAACATCAATTTTTTTCTTGGAGAATCTGAGAGCTCGATTCTTGAGAATGAAAATAAATGATTTTTTGGTCTTTGAGGGCCTTTTATACTTGAAGAAATATCATTAAATTGACATGTACCCACATTTCCTTTTCTCGAAATCAAATTTACATTGCTTTTTACCTTTAACCTTTAAATTTGATCTTTGAACTTTAACTTTTGATGGCTTATGAAGACTGAATGGATTTTCAGAACCTTGATCTTTTTTTAATGGAAATTTAAGTATTGCAGATACTTGGAACTCTAAAAACTTATTAAAAATTAGGAAAATAAAATTACAATTTATTTGAAATAAAATTTACAAATAAAATTTACTGATGAAATTTCTTTAGTTTCACTCCTTCACTTGCCAGATTTTATGCATGAAATGATAATTTGATGACCTTAGAAACCCTACGACCTAATGGAGACTCTGGACTAAATGAAACCATGATGAAATTGAACGTAAAGATGATGACACTTCATGAATGATGTCACACTTAGCAAGGTGGTGAAATGAGCCAACAAGTAGTAAAATTTCGAAAGGAGTGAGATCAGACCTAGATCTACATCTAGTGACCAAATTTTTGCATGAAGACCTAATGGAATGAAAAAAATTTGAGAATGGGAGCCTAACAAGACATGATAAGAGTCCATTTTATCATTGGTGTTAGGATGCAAAAACTGACACTAACAGTGTGGATAAGTTCAAAGCTTGATTTGTGGCTAAGGGGTTTTCTTAGAAGGATAACATTGAATATGAAGAGAACTTCACCCCTAGAGTTAGATACTCATCCATCAGGGTAGTGATTTCTATTGAAGTGCAGATGGGTTGGAGGATTTATAACTCTACCCATTCATGCGAAGAAAGTTTTCATCATATAGAAAATTACAAACATATCTCAAGGAATTTTTTAAGTTTTAAGCGCCAACAATTAATAATAAGCATGTATGTACGTAGATACTTCTTAACATTTTTGTAGGTGAAAATACTGCCTACAAATAGTAAAATGGGCTCCTATTTGAATTTCTAGGTGGTATTGTTGTTGCTTATAAATTGCATAAACAATCCATAATCAGTGGCATTAACCAAGCAATCCAAGAAAATCCTGTCATGAATTTAAAATTTCTTTTGAATGTACAAAATTCAAAAGTCAAATTAGTGGGGATACTTCAAGAAACGAGGGTATTAATGTATTTTAAATGAAACAATAATAATTTTGTTCTATGGACTACGAAACTTCACCTTCAGATTAATTAAAAGGTAACTCTTCCTGGGGATTTGCATTAACTGTGGTTATAGTCGGGGTTCGACCTTTGTCAATTTGTAGGTTTTTGTTCAGACTGTCACGATCTTCATCGTATTATTTCATTTTTTTGGAGGGTATTCATGAAGCTTGGCTCTGCATCGACCTTGTCCCTTACTTGTCTATGCAATGCACGTTACCCTTGTTACTGTAAGAGTAAGCATGTTCTGGTTCTTTGTTATAGCTGCTATGTGTTTGGATTATGACGCCCTTCGTCCATCTGTTCTTCTATATTTGGATTTGCTACTTTGTTGGTAATCTTACACAGTTCTTCCCATTTTCACTTTCATACTTTCTAACACAGTTTCGTTCTTAGTTGAACTGGGTATTCCATTTTTCTAAGGATGGGTTTGACTTCTATAGGTCACTACACCTCTGTCACGCTTTCTAAACCCTCTGGACAGGTAATAATGTCAATTCCCAATTATAAATTTGAACCCCTTTCTCTGTTCTTCTAAACCTCTTTGCTACATTCAACAGTTGGCTTATTTTTTCCTTCCACGGTGGTTTCAAGCTCATTAACTCCTTACTGTGACAGACTGCATCTTTTTTCAGGTAATATTTGGGGCCTTTGTCCCTCTTTTATAGTTCTTTGCTTCCTTCCATAAATAGTTTGCTTATTCATTGCTTTATTATTGTTGTAGGTTCTGGAACTTGGTGGAAGTATCCCGATAGTATTTCTTTATTCGTGGCTGCAACTAGAACAAGGTAGGGTCTTTCCTGTCTATCTTGAAATGTCTACAATTTGTAGGGTTTAATACGAGAAGCCCATAAGGGTCTTTCTTTTTCTCTAGTCGTTGTGGTATTTCTCTGTACTTGTCGTTTCATGGCCTTCTCAAGTAAGGGTTTGATTCTTCTTGTCAATATGTTTATTCTGGATTGGTGTCAAACGTCCCTTGTATTGGGGTTGTGAACCTTTGTCATTGTAATATCGTTTCGAGGGTGTGGATGATTTCGACCCATGAAATGCTTGTATAATTTGAGGGTTTCCCAACGAGGGCCACACTGTCTTGTTCCTAGGATTTTGGTGTTTATATATTTAAGATTGAAACATAAAAAAAAACACAGTGTTGAATATTTTCTTTGATGTAAAAATGTACTTGATAAACAAGACTTATACATGTATGTTCGTATGTTGAATGCTTTTCCATCAGTATTTTAACAGTAGTTGTTTCTTTAATGTTGAATATTGATGATATTTCTGATTCGTTCTTGTTCTTTCTCGATCGTATTTACTGAGGGTTCTTTCACATGAAGTTAATTATTTATATACTACATAGTGCTATGATCATACACAAATTTGTAATCTTAAAAAAAATTAACGAATTCAATAGCTGCTAGCCAAATGCACACACATAGATTTTTCTTGTAAATATTACTTATGTTTTATTATTTTCCTCCTGGATGGAAGAACCTTGAGTTCCTCATTTTGGTTTGGATTTAAGCCTTTCAAAAATTACCCACAATTGGAAAAGTGCTTTTCAGTTTTATAACAAATTGTGAACCAAATATTCAACTAATTCATATCATACTGGAACTAAACATTCAACTAATTCTAAGCTATTGTTATTCAAGTCTGTAAATTTTATTTGGTTGTGTCAGCCCAGTAACTTAAAACAAGATAATTAAAAATAATTAAAAATAGAAAAGAAAATTAACAACTCCAGTTGTAACCTTTTAGTTGGATTCTCTTGCATCAGACTCCGAGGGTAGATTAAATTCATGGCTCATGTCCATGATATCCTCAATAGAATACCCTATGTTCTGAATTTGGGTAGCATCCAACCAAGAAAAATCCTCCAGAGGATTGTCCTTCCATTTGAACATGTATTCTAAATACTCCTTGTTTTGCGTTTTTATGGCCACCTATGTATCCAAAATTTGTTCAATTTCCAAAGGCTATGCTGGAGCCATTTGCTTTATCCAACCTTCTTCCCTTCCTTGGGTGTCCCGTGTTCGTCTCTTCGAGCTTTCTTTGTCATCAACAAAAATGTATTGATATATGTCTGTCACATGAAAATAGGTGAGATTCCTATACCTAGGGGTAACTACTATTCATAGGCATTTGCATAAAACTTCCGAACAATTCGGCAAGGTCCAATATTTTTCATCTTAAACTTGTTGTATTCACCTTTTGGAAACCTTTCCTTGTGTAAATGTGCCACTACCAAGTCTCCTACTTCAAATTTTACCTCCCATATCTTCAAATCTGCTCACTTCTTATATTTTTGGTTGTTGTCCTCTAGTTTTAGCTTGACCTCTTCATGTAGATCATTGATTTCTTTTGCAAAATATTTGTCGTCGACACTCCTGCATTCTAATTGACCCAAATCCCATGATTCAAATACTCCTCGTGGGTGCATTACATAGAGGATTTGGAAAAGAATTCTTCCCAAACTTCTGTTGGGCGAGTCATTATAAGCAAAATCTGCTTGTGAAAGCACATGATCCCACTGTCTATAATTTTCACCAACTAGGCTCCTCAGTAAATTTGATAGGATTTTGTTCACGACTTCAGTTTTCCCATCTGTCTAAGGATAATAAGCAGAACTGAAATTTAATTTCATGTGTAGCTTCTTCTACAATGTGCGGCAGAAATGGTCCATGAATTTCACGTCTCTGTCTGAAATGATCGACTTCGGAAAGCCATGTAATCTGAATATCTATGTAAAGAATAGGTGTGCGACATGTGTGGCATCACTTTTCTTTCTACATGGAATTAAATGTGCCATTTTGGTGAAACAATCCACCAGTACCATGATAGAGTCGAATCCCAATTGTGTATTTGGTAGACATAAGACAAAGTCCAAGCTGACTGAGTCCCAAGGCCTACTTGGAATAGGTAAAGGTGTATACAATCCCTCATTTTGACTATGTCCCTTGGAATTTTGACACACTTTACACCTTACCATGAATATTTGCACATCCCTTCGCATCTTTGGCCAGTAATAAAAATGACTTAACTGTTCCAGGGTCTTATCTATGCCAAAATTTCTGGCCAAACTTCCACTATGCTTTTCCTGGATTAAATTCTCTCCCATAGAGAATTCTGGCATACACAACTATACCCCTTTGAACATCAACCCCTCTTGCATGTTATAGTCCAACCATGTGCTATTGTTTCTCAAAAGTGGGTTTTGGCAGGCTTCATAAGCTTCCTTAAAATCAATATTCATTCCATATAAATCTCTAAGATGTTCAAATTCCAACACCTATACTGTGCTCTCTTGAAAAATCAAACTCCTCCTACTCAGTGCATCTGCCACTTTGTTGGCCTAGCCACTGATGTATTTCAAAACAAAAGTAAAACTTTCAAATAATCCAACAACTTTTCTTGTTTATGATTCATCTTATGCTGCTCCATAATATATTGCAATGCAGAATTTTCGGAAAACAAGACAAATTCACTGGCCAGCAAATAATGTCTCCAATACTTCAATGCTTGGAGGACTGCATAATTTTTTTTGTCATATGATGAATATTTTTTCCTCGTCTCATTCAGTTTCTCGCTGAAGTATGCTACTGGCTTATCTTCCTGGCTGAGTAGTGCTCCAATGGACATCCCATTGGCATCACAACGAACTTGAAAATTTTTGTTGAAATATTCTAACTTTAGGATTGGTTTTTCCATAATATTTTTCTTCAAAAACTGAAAAAATTCTCTTAGCATATTCTATCCACCGAATAGGCTAGTTTTCCTTCTTAATGGTATCCAACATCGGTGCAAAAATTCCACTAAAATTCTTAATAAAATTTTGGTAAAAACTTTCCAATCCGTGAAAACTTCTTACTTCAAACAAACTCTTGGGAGATGGCCAGCTCAATATATCTGCAACCTTCTCTGGGTCCATATTCAATTCATTCTTAGAAATTACAAACCCTAAGTAAATTAACTCCTTAAAAAAAGAAAATTTTTAAATATTGATCAACAACTTATTCTGCTGTAATTTTTTTACACATACCTCACATGCCGAAAATGTTCCTCTTTAGTCTTGATGAAAATGAGTATATCATCCAAATATACTATCACAAATTTGAGAATGTATTCTTTCAACATTTTGTTCATCAATTGCATGAATGTGCTGGGTGTATTACTCAACCCAAATGGCATAACCAACCACTCAAACAAACCTTCATTTTTATTAAATTTTGTCTTCCATTCGTCACCCTCCCTAATCTTGATCTGGTGATATCCACTTTTCGGATCTATCTTTGAAAAATATGCTGCTCCACTCAAGCAATCCATCATATCATCCATCAGGGGTAAAGGAAACCTGTAATTGATGGTGATATTATTTATTTCTTGACAATTAGTGCACAACCACCACTTACCTCCTTTCTTGGGAGCTAAAATAGTTAGAACGTGTAGTATTCCCAAAATTGGAAAACTTAGCAATGCATGTAGTGAAAACGTTGTTTTCAGAAAACTATATGAAAAAAGTGAGAGTTAACTCATATAATGTGTTTAGAAACACATAGCCATCAAATACATGTATAGCAACAAGAAATCTGATCCATTACATCAACCAAAAGTGGGGAAAAGCAAAAATTTATTGCCTAAAAACGTTATATTCAGAAAATTTCATTATATTAGGGGAAAATAACAATGGGATCCCTTAGCATATGTAATTTGGGACTCAAAACCAGAAAATATTCAGAAAAAAATCTCTTTTTCTTGTTTAAACAGATCTCTCGGTCCCGAAATGGCTTAAAAACACTGAAATCCCATGACTTAACTAAACAGAATGTTTCTGAAGCCTGCAAAACATAATTTTAAGAGGGTTTCTAATAAAATATGATGAAAATATTAGATCAGGAGTCTTGTTTCTCAAAACATGGAAAAAAATGAAGATCTATCTCCTTTTACACATCAAAACGATAACCCGGCAAGTGTTTCATGAGAACACAAGTATAAGATGTTTAGATCTCCATATATGGATTTGAAATAATGATTTCTATTGAAGAAATTTGCACAAATGGTTGAAGAATAAAAAAATTAAGGAGGATCCTTCTTACAAGGCTTTCTGGGAGAAGGGTTGGCCCTTTCCCTAAGAAAGCAAGACAAGATTGAGGGGATTGACCTTCACACTGCAACACTGCAAGAAATGATGAAGTTCTTGTGAGGGACTACAATGTAGCTAATGGAAGTCCTTTGGATAAGTGCCAAGATATCCAAATATGCTCCTGATCCTTCCTTACTAATCTCCCAAAGGAAAGGAGGCTCCCTCCTTTGAAAAATGAGTGCAGGAAGTGGTGTTGTGAACCCTCACTGCAACAACCTAAAACACAACATTATACTATTGCAAAAATAACGTTGTACCTGAAGGAGGATGCTTGGCCTGAAGACTAGATGTGAGGCAAATCAGTACAATCTGCTTCAAGAGGCCTCACAAGAAAGGAGAAGGATTCCTAAACAGGAAATCCTTGTGCTAAGCAGCACAACAACTCTGCTAAAAAACAAGAGGATGCAGAAAATTCTAAGAAGACAAATAAAATATCATTCCAAAGATACCTTGCTATGGTTTCCTTACCCTCCTTTTATACATATGTGAGCCTTCTTTCCTTTGGCCCCACTAAATTAGGGTTTTCCTTACCGAGGAATCTTCCTCCCACTATCTCTGCACTGTCTCACAAGATGCTCTCCACCTCCTATCTCACCACTATTGACTTGGTCAAACTAGACCTTGTCCACATGAAAAAGTTCTTGTTAACACATGAAGGTGTCAAATCCAGCATTTATGTTGATCCCTTTTCACATTATGAGGGATTTTATTTAGATTTTTATTATGCATGGGCCTCCTTACCCATTTATTCATCTCCTAAGTGAAATCAGCAAAATTTAATATTCCAATTTGCTGCATGCAAATTTTGGAATATTATAGTCCTCCCCTCCCAAATGTTGCTTGTCCTCAAGCAACTACAATTATAGAACTGAAGAGTCTCCCTTCCTCATACTATAGCATCCAAATATGATGTTCTCCTCCAAGGAATGAGATTTTGTCTCATCAATGAATCTCCAAATTTCCCCTCCTAAGCATGCATGCTAGCCAAATGGCTATCATCATGAATAAGTAAAGTACTCAAGGAGGTAATAAGGTGCTGTCTAGATATCCTCTCAAGGCATGGAGTCTGAAATATATTAGGAAACATCATTCCCATGTGGATCCTCCATCCCCAAGCAATCATCTATACAGAATGAGTCACCTCCCAACATGGCAACTTCTGAAAATGTTCCTCCACCTTGAGCTCATGCAATGTAGATGGGCTGAAAATCTAAACATGGTAGACATAGGAGCCTACCCCATGTTGTCCTCCTCTCCACTTATGATAAGTGTAGAGAATAAGCTGATCTTGGGCTGTAATACAATTTCCCTCAAGTGGCAAGATGAAGACTAGACCTCTAAAGATCTCCTCTCCAACGTTGTGAAACAAGCTGGCCCAAATCAAACCATATGTGATGGATAGGAAATCATCACCATATGGCATCCCATCAATCACATGGCCCACCTCAAAAATAATTTTTTTTTGGATTTGGTGGCCATATCTCCTCCCATTCTCCCATTAGAACATGTAATGCAGAAAGTGTGGGAATTATCTTCCCAAAAGGACACATCCAACCCATGTGTCTCTCTCCCAATCATGCTCCCAATACAAATAAGATCAATATCAGAAAATGAAATCATGATCAACATCAAAATGAGGAAAATGCTGAAGGTTCCATGTGGTGCAAGAAGGTACCAATATTTTTCCCAATAGTGACAACGCATCTTTCCAAACTGCTGCTTCAGAAAATTACATGGCAAGTTGTTTTTTGTTACATGGATAATTATGTATGTCATGACATCTACTGATAAATAGCAAATGGATGGGTACATCAATTAAACATACATGAAATAAAACACTTGCCCAAGGCCATATAAAATATGGTTGTCTCCATCATACAATTTGGCCCAATGTTGATCATGGAGCTCAATGAAAAGCTTGCCCTCTTATGGAGCAATGCACTGAATATGAATGGTAAGAGTATCCAAATACTATGTTAGAAAATCAATGGATGCAAAAATAATATTCTTACCATGTATTGAGAGTAAGATGATGCATATGTATCTGAATAATTCCTCCATAGTGGTATGACACACTCCCATGAAGAGGAATGAATGATGTGTTGCATGAATATCACCCTTCTTATGCTTGGAAATCTAGGTTAAGAAGATAACATCTTTGTAATAGATGTTTCCATCCATTACTTCATCATTCTCACCTTCTCCTTGTCCACCAAGTGCATCAATGGTGAAGTGATCCTGGGGCACTCCATCAATAACCCCAAGCTCGTGATAGCACTGTTGGCCCATGCAGATAAGCTCTTGCCAACTCATAGCTCCATTCTTTGACATGCCCCTTGTCAAATACATCTCCCATAATGCTGCTACACATAAGAAGCTCCTCCAAAAGTGGAAGTACGTCTTGATAATATAAGGCCAATAAGTAGCCCCTTTGCACCATGATAGTGCCATCTCCTACTCCTGCAACATCATGCAAAGTGTGAGAGAAAATCTTCCCTTGCTCTCCCAAGAACAACCAAAGCAACAAAATTTTTTGATGCCTTAGCATACCTCCATCATACAAATCATGTAGTGAAAACATGGTGACTGATATGAAGAATTTCATATCAACACAATGTGTCCATACTCCTTACTACCCAATGACGCAAGTATCCTGCCACATACCCTTCGAAAGAGGATGATGGCTAAACTCTTTCAAGAGTAACCAACGCAGCTAGGCCTCCTGCTCCCTAGTATCATAGATTTGTGAATAGATTTCTAGCTTTTTGCTCATAATCCATATCCATTCATCCACATATGGATGCCTCCCATCGCGTTCTTCCTTAGCACCCTCCCAAGGAAGGCCACCATCCTCCCAAATCAAACTTCTCCTCTTTCATTTCATGGGATGTTGAAATGCAACTCCTTGGAGATCTTATAGAGAAGACCTCTCATCAATGTCCCCCTTGAATCCATAAGGATCCAAGTGTGATGAGGGAAGAAACTCCTCAAATTGTTGAAGAAATTTTCACTCCATGATGTGTTGAAGTGCACCTCTAATGAAATCTCTCCATGAGACCTCCTCTTCACTGATGACCTTCCAAAACCAATAAGGTTCTGTATTTGCTGCAGGTAGAAGTTTCTCTTTGAGCTGGGGAGTGCTCATTGAGAAAGTCTCATCTAGAAACGAGAAAGTGTTTCTCACTTCAATATGTCTACCATCTATCTCTTCTTCCTCCATTGCTTCATGAATGAAGCTCCCATTTGAGTTCTCCCATAAGGAATGGGTCCTCTTATATTCATCACTTCTCTTGTACAACGTAGTGCAATTATGTTGCTCTAAATCAATAGTATGCATAGATGTAAATTCCTCCATAGTATTTTTTGAAATGACAAAAAATGGAAACTTAATCATACCTTGGTGAAATTTGGAAGTTTCTTGCAGGGCTCCAAGAGTATCTTCCTCATATGTGTTGGCTTCCAAAACTACTGAAGATGAAGGTTGCTCCTCCATGGTCATAACAGTGCTGGTACATGCCCCTTCCAATGGTGGTGAGGGATTCTCCCTCCTTTTTCTAATTCTCCTGATCATCCTTTGAGAAAACTCAGCAAGAGTAGACACCCTTGCATGGCTCAAATGGCTGAACCACCAAGTACTAGCTTCACCTTCAAGGTACAGCCCTGCAATTTCTATAGCCTCTTTCTCTACTACTGGATGTAGAAGGAAGAAAGCCTCTAGCTTCATTACCCAAGCCTTTGCTGCACATTTGAGTGATCATGTTGGAAAAATATAGAGAGGGGGGGTGAATCAGTATTTAGAGCTTGCTGAACATATTTTAACTTTTTCTTTTACATAATTCCATACACGGCTTTTATGAAACCAACTCACATATACACACGCAAATACTGAAAGAAACTAGCGTATACTGATATAATGTTACAGATTAGAAATTTTTTTTAGGAACAATCTTTAACTCAGTTTATCAGTCATGCATCTGTTATATAATCAGTAAATATGTGCAGTTTTGGGAGAAAACCACCGTTGTTTTCGTCTCTGTCTTCAATACTTATTATATGAAATTTTTTTTACAATATTGTACTGATGCAGACTCATATCAGTACGTAGGCATATAACTACAGAAGGCTACTACCTTCTCTCGTTTTCCAGCTGCTACTGGAAGGGAGCTACAACCCCCTTTCTTCTCATTTACCAGCCACTCCTGGGAGGGAGCTTCAACCCCCTGAATAGAACACCAGCTTCTACAGGCAGGAAGCTTCTACTTCCATACTGAAGGCTTCAACCCTAAAAACCACTGCAGATCACGTTTCATCAATTTTCATACTGGATCAAACAACATCAACACAACTCTTCATAAACATCAATAACCATAAGTTTTACCCAATGCATCAATCGGAATAGTGATACAATTGTGATCAGATCATCAGAATTAACCCAGACTTCGGAATAAATATGCAGATACAAAATCAACCCTGAACCATCATCAACTAAAAATGCATACGCTACTTCGCTTCACTAAACCCGCGTATATATGTGCTTTCCTTCATACCAACCTACGTATAGCTCTGTGAATACCTTTTTTTAGAATGTAATCAGTCTTAGATCCAGATATGAGGCTTTCAGTCAGATATCTTTAGAAATGCAGAACTCTTCATCGATTAGTCACCATCAACCATGTTTATTCTCTTATTGATAAGATTTGTACATAATCAACTTAATAGCATATACAGTATTCAAAAAATCCAGATATTCAGGAAGAATTCATTGACAGACAACAGACAAATAGCCAGAATCACAGAAAAACATCTACAATAAGCTTCAAAAAACCATAAAATTCCATACGCGCTTTTTCTGAAGCAAACCCGCATATTTACATGCTTTTACTGAGACAAACTAGCATATAGATCTGTAAATGTAAACTTTGCAGAATGAACCAAATCCATAGAACTTACCCAAATTCCTTCATTTGACTTCAACAAACTTGCGCCAAGTCATAGATATAATCATCTCTTCAAAGGATCACACAAGAGCATATTCATTTCAGATCTAGAGATCATGAACCATCATTGTATCCATGGGTTCATCATAGATTCAGATCTATCAATTAAAATAGAGTTCATCCCATGCAGATATACCTTAGAGAAAATTATTCTATAACAACCCTTATTCACGCACACATTGCACTATGATTTTCTTCTCCTTATATAGATTTATCTTTTACCAATACCATGAGTCAAAACCACACAATTGTTGATTGTATTCTTGGACGGAATCAGATAGACAATACAACGCTCAATAATGTGGGATAATACCATGGTAATTCCCCTTGGTATCATAATTTTAGAGCGTAAAAAGGCATACGCGACTTGGATCATTCTTATCCGCGTGTATACATGACTTATCATCATAAAAACTATGTATATACTTATCCTGAATGTATACGTAGGTTTCCTTCATAGAAGTAGTGTATACATTGCATCCATATGCGGGTTTCCTTCATCAAAACTGCGTATACATCGTGACATCTTATATTTATCATTTCTCTAGTACTTACTAGAATTCCTTTCTCTGTCACATCTGAACTGACCTGTAGAATCATCAATTTTACAGTTTTACCAAATAGGTTTCAATCAAGAGGCAACTCATCAAGTAGGTTTCCATAAAGGAAAACTTCATTAAGTAGGTTGCCATCAAGGACAACATATTTCATCATATTTCCAAAAATATCCCCCTTTGGACTTGATGGAAACCATGATGGTGTTTGATCACCACAACAGATAAATACAATAATCATAACCATTATTCAAACACCAAAATACTTTCCCCCTTTGACATCAAGGGCAAAGGGCGGACCAAGACAAGGTTTTCCTTGTTGAAAGTTGAGCTCTGTAGATCTGATGTGCACTGAACTTACCATGCTCCCCCACAAAAACCAATCAGAATGCCAACAATGCATCTTTTTCCACAAGACAAGTGCTCCCCCTTAGTTTGTGCATCCTGAACACTTTCAACAACCCAATCATCAAATCATTTTCATCAAAGAGATCAATATCAGGAAATGATATAGAAAGATGAATATTGTAACAACAACAAAGATTACACAATAGTATCACTACTGTTCTGAAATGCTAACTCAGAGAATTTCTATCAGCAAAACCTATACGTGGTTTTATGTACAAGAACTCATGTATATATGCAATTGTCATTTATGGAACCCGCGTATTGAATTTAATCTTCTGAAATTAAGCATATTTGATCAGAGAGGCAGAGGGAACTCCCAGCTTCTGTCTGAGATATTCGAATGCTTCCCACGGTAGAGGTTTGGTAAATATATCAGCAACTTGTTCTTTGGAGGGAACATACTCCAATTTAACCTTTTTTTCAAGCACCTGTTCACGTAGGAAGTGATACTTTATAGGAATGTGCTACTTTATAGAATAAACAAGCACATTCCTATAAAGTATCACTTCCTACGTGAACAAGTTCTTGAACCATCATCAACTAAAAATGCATACGCTACTTCGCTTCACTAAACCCGTGTATATATGTGCTTTCCTTCATACCAACCTACGTATAGCTCTGTGAATACTTTTTTTTAGAATGTAATCAGTCTTAGATCTAGATATGAGGCTTTTAATCAGATATCTTTAGAAATGCAGAAATATTCATCGGTTAGTCACCATCAACCATGTTTATTCTCTCATTGATAATATTTCTACATAATCAACTTACCAGCATATACGGTATTCAAACAACCCAGATCTTCAGGAAGACTTCATTGACAGACAACAGAAAAATAGTCGGAATCACAGAAAAACATCTACAATAAGCTTAAGAAAATCGTAAACTTCCATACGCGATTTTTCTGAAGCAAACCTGTGTATGTACGTGCTTTTACTGATACAAACTAGCATATAGATCTGTAAATTTAAACTTTACAGAATGAACCAAATCCATAGAACTTACCCAGATTCCTTCATTTGACTTCAGCATACTTGCGCCAAGTCATAGATATAATCAGCTCTTCAAAGGATCACACAAGAGCATATTAATTTCAGATCTAGAGATCATGAACCATCATTGTATCCATGGGTTCATCATAGATTCAGATCTGTCAATTAAAATAGAGTTCATCCCATGCATATATACCTTAGAGAAAATTATTTTGCAACAATCCTTATTCATGCACACATTGCACTATGATTTTATTCTCCTTATATAGATTTAGCTTTTACCAATACCATGAGTCAAAACCACACAACTGTTGATGGTATTCTTGGACGGAATCAGATAGAAAATACAACGCTCAATATTGTGGGATAATACCATGGTAATTCCCCTTGGTATCATAATTTTAGAGCGTAAAAAGGCATACACGACTTGGATCATTCTTATCCGCGTGTATACGTGACTTATCGTCATAAAAACTTTGTATATACTTATCCTAAATGTATACGTAGGTTTCCTTCATAAAAGTAGTGTATACATTGCATCCATATGCGGGTTTCCTTCATCAAAACTGTGTATACATTGTGACATATTATATTTATCATTTCTCTAGTACTTACTGGAATTCCTTTCTCTGTCACATCTGAACTGACCTGTAGAATCATCAATTTTACATTTTTACCAAATAGGTTGCAATCAAGAGGCAACTCATCAAGTAGGTTTCCATCAAGGACAACTTCATTAAGTAGGTTGCCATCAAGGACAACATATTTCATCATATTTCCAAAAATCTCCCCCTTTGGACTTGATGGCAACCATGATGGTGTTTGATCACCAAAACAGAAAAATACAGTAATCATAACCATTATTCAAACACCAAAATACTCTCCCCCTTTGTCATCAAGGGCAAAGGGTGGACCAACACAAGGTTTTCCTTGTTGAAAGTTGAGCTCTGTAGATCTGATGTGCACTGAAATTACCATGCTCCCCCACAACAACCAATCAGAATGCCAACAATGCATCTTTTTCCACAAGAAAAGTGCTCCCCCTTAGTTTGTGCATCCTGAACACTTTCAAAAACCAAATCATCAAATCATTTTCATCAAAGAGATAACCATCAGGAAATTATATAGAACGATGAATATTGTAACAACAACGGAGATTACCCAATAGTATCACTACTGTTCTGAAACGCTGACTCAGAGAATTTCTATCAACAAAACCTATATGTGGTTTTATGTACAGGAACTCACGTATATATGTGATTTTCCTTTATGGAACCCGCGTATTGAATTTAATCTTATGAAATTAAGCATATTTGATCAGAGAGGCAGAGGGAACTCCCAGCTTATGTCTGAGATATTCGAATGCTTCCCGGGGTAGAGGTTTAGTAAAGATATCAACAACTTGTTCTTTGGAGGGAACATACTCCAATTTAACCTTTTGTTCAAGCACTTGTTCACGTAGGAAGTGATACTTTATAGGAATGTGCTTGGTATTGGAATGCATAACATGATTCTTTGAGATACTAATGGCACTTGTATTATCACACAGAATGGAGATGGGAGGTGAACATTTGATTTGAATGTCTTGTAAATCCAAAGTAGTTGTGTGCAACATGATGCAACAACCAAATATTCTACTTCTATTGTAGATAACACAATAGAAATTTGTTTCTTTCTGAACCAAGATACCAATCAAGGCCCCATACAGAATGCACCACGTCTAGTGCTTTTTAGATCATCAACATTTCCAGCCCAATCTGCATCTGTGTAAGCATGAAGTGTGAGATCAGCATTATTTGGGTACCATATACCAAAGTCTTGATTCCCTTGTAGATATTTGAATATTATTTTTACAACCTGAAGGTGTGACTCTTTTGGATTAGCTTGGAATCGTCCAACAATCCCAACTGCATGCATAATGTATGGTCTTGTCCCAGTTAGATAAAGTAGACTTCCAATCATGGATCTGTATTTTGGTTGATTCATCGTGGTAGAATCATCATGAGAATTGAGGTTACACCCAGTTACCATTGGTATACTTATAGGTCTGCAGTCTTCCATCCCATACTTCTTCAAAATTTTCTTAAGATATTTTCCTTGTGATAAAAATAGGCCATCGGTTTCTTGTTGCACTTGTAAGCCAAGAAAAAATGTTAGTTCCCCAAGTAAAGACATTTCAAATTCTTGCTGCATAATAGAAGCAAATTTCTGACTCATGGACTCTTCATTAATCCAAAAATGATGTAATCAACATATACAACTACAATAAATAGTTTATCATTTTCAGTTTTTGTGTATAAGTTGCTATTAGTAGATCCATTTGAAAAACCTTGTTGACGAAGATATTTGTCAAGACGATAGTACCATGCCCTTGGAGCTTGTTTGAGACCATATAAAGCCTTTTTAAGTTTACAAACAATCATCATTGCCCAAAATGAATCCTTCTGGTTGTTCTATATAAAATTGTTCTTCTAGATCACCATTGAGGAAAGAAGATTTAACATCCATTTGATAAACTTTTAATTGTTGAAAGCTTGAAAAGGCAAGAAACATTCTTATGGCTTCAATTCTAGCTATAGGAGAAAGTGTTTCTTCAAAGTATATACCTTCGTGTTGAGCATACGCTTTACAAAAAAGTCTAGCTTTGTTTCTAATAACATCTCCATTTTCATTTAACTTGTTTTTGAATATTCATTTTGTTCCAATAACATTTTTATCATGAGGTCTTGGAACTAATTCCCAAGTATGATTCTTTTCAATATAATCAAGTTCTTCATTCATGGCTTGAATCCAACATTCATCTTTGCTAGCTTGATTGACATTCTATGGTTCAATAGTGGATAGAAATTCCAGATAGCTAAGAGATCCTACAAGAGTTCTTCTTATTTGGACACCTGAGCCCTTTTCTCCCAAAATTTGAGATTCTGGATGATTCTTTTGAACATACCGGGATGGAAACTTTTCAGATAGATCTTCTTCTATTGCTTAATTGGGTTCACCTTCTATATTGTTGCTATTTTACACAAGAATATATACATCACCAGCATCTTCATTTGTTGTTGGTATTTCCCCTTTTGGATTTGAGAGAGACTCATCAATTACAACATCAATGCATTCAACAATCTTCCAAAGTCTTTTATTGTAACATTTATATGTTTTACTTCTAGAAGAGTAACCAGGAAATATTCCTTCATTTTCTCTAGGTTCAAACTTACCAAGCTTTTCATCATTGTTCTTGATAAATCACTTGCTTCCAAAAACTATAAAATGCTTTATAGTGGGAAGATTACCATACCAGAGATCATATGGATTTTTATCACTGTTCACACGAACATGTGCCTTGTTAAGAATATTTACAGCGGTATGTGCCGCTTCTCCCCAAAATGTGTCAGGTGTTCCAGAATCATCAAGCATAGCTCAAGCCATTTGTTGAACTGTTCTATTCATTCTTTCTGCTACGCCATTTTTTTGTGGGGTACTAACTACAGAAAAATGTCTTTTTATGCCATATTTTTCACAGAAATCAAAGAATTCATCTGATATATATTCACCTCCTCGGTCAGATATAAGACATTTGATTTTTAGATCAAATTCATTCTCAACCAGGGCTTTGAAGATCTGCAATTTTTCAAATGCTTCATATTTGTGTTTTAGCAACCCAATCCAACACATTCTAGAGAACTCATCAATAAACAAAATATCTTATTGTTCTCCATAGGGTGATTTTTTTCTCATAGGTCCACATAGGTCGGTATGAATGAGTTCAAGAGGCTTACTTGCTGATCCTTCCATGGCATTGAATTGCACTCTGGTTTGCTTACCGAATTGGAAATATTTTGCATATAGTAATTTCAAGCAGAGTAAGGTTGGGAAGATCATGAACAACTTTGAGTATGCTAGATTTGCTAATTTGAGAGAAGCTCAAATGCCCCAATATTCTGTGCCATAACCAATTTTCTGAAGATTTACCCAAGTAACATTATTCTTTACAAATTTTCAATACATACAAATTGCTTGGTGCTCTAGTTCCTTTTATTATTGTTTTTCCTATGTCAAGTTCACTTATCACACATTTTTTTGAGCTAAAGACAACTTCAGTTCCTTGATCACACATTTGACTTACAATTAACAAGTTATGTTTTAATCCATCCACATACATAACATTGTTAGCTTTCACCTTCTCTTTTAGAAAAATAGAACCTTTTCCCTTAATGACAACAGGAGTATCATTTCCAAAAGTAACGTTTGTTTCTCTTTCTTGAGCATTGTATGCAAGAAGTTTATTTATGTCACGTGTCATGTGTTTTGAGCACCCACTATCAATGTACCATTGATTTTCTTCTGCTTCTGCAAATAAATCTATGGCACGGTTCTCAACCTGTAAGTCCTTCTTTCTCCATACCTTGGAACTTGAAGGTATATTCTCTTTTGGCTGAAGTTTTCTCCTACATTCAGATTCTTCATGACCAAATTTATTGCAATAAGCACATTCAATTTCATTTTGAAGAGGAGAAAAGTTGTTATACATATTCGTCTTTATTCCGGTATAATTTCTTTTCTTTCTTGCTTCTCTTGTCATGATGGTTTTGTATGCAACACATTGAACAACTTTATGACCAAAATTATGACATAAGAAACATTGTCCATTAAAGAAGAAATTTCTACGATCATGGAACCTTCTATTTTTGTTTACCTGTTGATTTATATTTATCTGAAAGATATTTTTGTTATTGTTCTTTTTATAAGGTGGTCATGCTTTACCTGTAAAGTTTCTTTGTTCCCTTGTTGAGTGATAAAATGTTGTAGGTTGGCTGTAGCTGCATTTAGATAGTTTGGTGCTAAAGACTGAGATGATTATCTGACATATCCAAGACCCATATTTAAAAGAGGAGAACATTGTACCTTGATAATTTCATCTAAGGTTTCAAATCCTTTAGTAAATCTAAGATTCAAAGTTTTCACTTTCTCAATTTATTTTCTTAGACTTACTATTTCACATTCTAATTTCTCATTATGTTTCTCTTTTTCTACAAGCTGATTCTTTAGAGTTTCTATGGATATTTTGTTTTCTTCCAAACATATTTTGAGCTGATTGATTTCTTCAAGAAAATCATTATCTTCTAGGGAATCCATAAATGTATCCTTAGCCTCACTAGAATCTTTTTCAAATGCCATGAGAAGTCTAACATCTTGATTAGATTCTCCTTCTTCACTATTTGATAACCCATCACTATCTTCATGAGTATAATAAATTTTTCTATTGATAAACAAATTTTTATTTCCTTTTTCTACTTCCTTCCTTTTTGATGAATTTCTGTATGAGGACATTTTGCAGCATAATGACCAACTCTTCCACAAGAAAAAAATTTAAAAGGAATCTTACCTCTAAACCTTCCAGTGCCAAGTTGTATCTTCTTTACAAAATTTACCTCATCTTCTTTTGAAACACACCGTGGTCCTTCTATTTCGCATACTTCTTTTCCTTTTGCAGCAACTCTAAAGACAACTTCTTTGACTTCAGATGGACCTCCTTTTCTCAGTTCACAAGCAGTTAGAATACTATGAAGTTTAACAATAGTAAGAGTTTGTAGATCCTGCCTCTCTTCAATAGCAGAAACTTTTGACTCAAATTTGGAAGTTAGAGATCTTAAAACCTTTTCCACCATAGTAGTGTTAGTTATGGTTTCACCCAAACTCCTCATACGATTTACAATATCATCCAGATGTAAAAAGAAACTGGAAATTCTCTCCTCATTATGCATCATGAGATTTTCATATTGAATTTAGAGAGTTTGGAGTTTAGCACTTCTTACCTTTGTATCACCTTCATAGCTTAGAATTATTTTGTCACATATCTCCTTTGCTATATTCAACTGCATGACTTTGAAAAATTATGATTCAGTTAGACTCCCCAATAATACATTGACCGCCTTTGCATTAGTTTCATAGTTCTTTCTTGTCGTTGCATTTTTTGGAACTGAGGCTGGATATTGATAACCTCCAACTAGAGCCCATACATCTGCTCTAAGAGACTGAAGATAGGATCTTTTCCTTCTCTTCGAGAATATTAAATTTTTTCCGTTGAAGAGAGGAGGCGTAATAGATGTTGTCCCATCTTCATTTCTCATCTTGGCTGATCTTCCTTCTAGCGACTAAGCTTCTTCAGAAGGACCTGGTATGATACCAATTGTTGGAAAAATACTGAGTGGGGGGGGGGGGGGGGTGTTGTTGAATCAGTATTTAGAGCTTGCTGAACATATTTTAACTTTTTCTTTTACAGAATTCCATACGTGACTTTTATGAAACCAACTCGCATATACACTTGCAAATACAAAAAGAAACTAGCGTATATTGATATAATGTTACAGATTAGAAAAATATTTCAGGAACATTCTTTAACTCAGTTTATCAGTCATTCATCTGTTAGATAATCAGTAAATATTTGCAGTAACAATAGTATAAATCATCACACAAATGAAACACACATGAACACCAGTATTTAAGGTGGAAACCCAATTCGAGAAAAAACCACCACTGTTGTCGTTTGTGTCTTCAATATTTATTATATCGAAAATTGTTTACAATATTGTACTGATGCTGACTCATATCAGTATGAAGGCATCTACCTACAAAAGGCTACTACCTTCTCTCATTTTCCAGCTACTACTGGAAGGGAGCTACAACCCCCTTTCTTCTCGTTTACCAACCACTCCTGGAAGGGAGCTTCAACCCCCTGAACAGAACACCAGCTTCTACTGGTAGGAAGCTTCTACTTCCATACTAAAGGCTTCAACCCTCAGAACCACTGCAGACCACGTTTCATCAATTTTCATATTGGATCAAACATCATCAACACAACTCTTCATAAACATCAATAACCATAAGTTTTACCCAATACATCAATCAAAACAGTGAGACCACTGTAATTATATCATCAGAAATAACCCAGACTTCAAAATAAATATGGAGATACAAACTCAACCCTTAACCATCATCAACTAAAAATGCATACGCTACTTCGATTCACTAAACTCGTGTATATACATGCTTTTCTTCATACGAACCTGCATATAGCTCTGTGAATACCATTTTTCAGAATGTAATCGGTCTTAGATCCAAATCTGAGGCTTTCAGTCATATATCTTTATAAATGCAAAACTCTTCATCAGTTAGTCACCATCAACCATGTTTATTCTCTCATTGATCATATTTGTACATAATCAACTTACTAGCATATACAGTATTCAAACAACCCAGATCATCAAGAAGACTTCATTGAAAGACAATAGACATATAGCATGAATCATAGAAAAACATCTGCAATAAGCATCAGAAAGCTCTAAACTTCCATACACGCTTTTTCTGAATCAAACTCGTGTATATACGCGCTTTTACTGAGACAGACTAGCGTATAGATCTGTAAATGTAAACTTTGCAGAATGAACCAGATCCATAGAACTTACCCAGATTTCTTTATTTGACTTCAACAAACTTGAGCCAGGTCATAGATCTAATCATCTCTTCAATGGATCACACAAGAGCATACTCATTTCAGATCTGGAGATCATGAACCATCATTGTATCCATGGGTGCATCATAGATTCAGATCTATCAATTAAAATAGAGTTCATCCCATTCAGATATACCTTAGAGAAAATTATTCAGTAACGACCCTTACTCATGCACACATTGCACTATGATTTTCTTCTCCTTATATAGATTTATCTTTTACGAATACCATGAGTCAAAACCACGTAATTTCTGATGGTATTCTTGGATGGAATCAAATATACAATACAACACTTAACACTATGGGCTAATACCATGGTAATGCCCCTTGGTATCATAATTTTAGAGCGTAAAAAGGAATACACGACTTGGATTGTTCTTATTCGCATGTATACGCGACTTCTCGTCATAAAAACTGCATATATACTTATCCTGAATGTATACACGGGTTTCCTTCATAAAAGTAGTGTATACATTGCATCCATACGCGGGTTTCCTTCATCAAAACTGCGTATAAATTGTGACATTTTATATTTATCATTTATCTAGCACTTACTAGAATTCCTTTCTTTGTCACATCTGGATTGACCTGTAGAATCATCAATTTTACATTTTTACCAAATAGGTTGCAATCAAGAGGCAACTCATGTAGTAGGTTTCCATTAAGGACAACTTCATTAAGTAGGTTGCCATCAAGAACAACATATTTCATAATATTTCCAAAAGATCCATCAAAAGTGGATAGTAGAAATCTATTGCCTCTCATCATCCCAGAGCTATAGGGTCTTATTTCTTCTTCCAGCTAAAAGAACTGCAGTAAAGATAGAGTCTCCGCGGAGGCCCTAGATTTAGCTTTGTATTCAACAAGGTATTCACTTAGAATTTAAGATTCCAAGTATTCTTCATGCTTCAAGTCTTCTCCTCTTTGAGAATAGGAAGTGCATGGCTCTTCCTCTTCTTGAAACCTTCAAGGAGTTTCCTTGTATTTCTTCTGCTTAACCTCCTTGGAGAGGTTCTTCCTGGACCTGAAAAGTGATGATATCAAGTTCATTATTTCCATCATTCTAAACTTATTCTTCTCTTTTTATTCTTATAAAATAATGGCTGAAACTCATAGGCTTAGCCAAGACTATGCTATGATACCACTGTAGTATTCCCAAATGGGAAAACTTAGCAATGCATGCAGTCAAAACATTGTTTTCAGAAAAATATATGAAAATAGTGAGAATTAACTCATTAAATGTGTTTAGAAACACATAACCATCAATTACATGTATAGCAACAATAAATCTAATTCATTACATCAGCCAAAAGTGGGGAAAGCAGCAATTTATGCCCTAAAAATGTTATATTCAGAAAATTGCATTATATTAGGGGAAAATAAAACTGGGATCCCTTAGAATATGTAATTTGGGACTCACACCCATAAAATATTCAGAAACAACTCTCTTTTTTTTCTTTAAACATATCTCTTGGTCCCAATATGGCTTAAAAACACTGAAATCCCATGACTTAACTAAACAGAAAGTTTCTGAAGCTTGCATAGTGTCATTTTAAGAGGGTTTTTGATAAAATATGATGAAAATATCAGATCAAGATTTTTATTTCTCAAAACATAGAGAAAAATGGAGATCTAGTTCCTTTTACACATCAGAAAGATAACCCAGAAAGGGTTTCATGAGAACAAAAGTATAAGATGCTTAGATCTACAAATCTAGATCTGAAATAATGTAGTCTACTAAAGAAATGTGCACAAATGGCTGAAGAATACAAAAATGAAGGAGGATCCTTCTTACAAGGCTTTCTGGGAGAAGCGTTGGACCTTTTCCTGAGAAAGCAAGACAAGAATGAGGGGATTGACCCTCACACTGCAACACTGCAAGAAATGATGTAGTTCCTGTGAGGGACTGCACTATAGCTGATTGAAGTCCTTTGGCCAAGTGCCAAGATATGAAAATATACTCCTGAGCCTTCTTTACTAATATCCCAAAGGAAAGGAGGCTCCCTCCTTTGAAAAATGAGTGCAGGAAGTGGTGTTGTGAACCCTCACTGCAACACCCTACAACACAATGCTATACTGCTGCAGAAATAATGTTGTAGCTGAAGGTGGATGCTTGGCTTGAAGACTGGATGTGATGAAAATCAATACAATCTCCTTCAAGAGGCCTCTCAAGAAAGGAGAAGTATTCCTAAATAGGAATTCCTTGTGCTAAGAAGTACATCAACTCTGCTAAACAACAAGAGGATGTAGAAATGTCTAAGCAAACAAATCAAATATTATTCCAAAGATACCTTTCTATGACTGCCTTTCCCTCATTTTATACATGTGTGAGACTTCTTACCTTGGGCCCCACTCAATTATGGTTTCCTGTACCAAGGAATCTTCCTCCCACTATCTCTGCGATGTCTCACAAGATGCTTTCCACCTCCTATCCCAGCGTTGTTGACTTGGTCAAACTAGACCTTGTCCACATGAAAAAGTTCTTGTTCACACATGAAGGTGTGAAATCCAACCTTTATGTTGATCCCTTTTCACATTATGAGGGATTTTATTTAGATTTTTATTATGCATGGGCCTCCTTACCCATTTATTCATATCCTAAGTGAAATCAACAAAATTTAATATCCCAATTTTTTGCATGCAAATTTTGGAATATTACAGAACGACACAAGGACTTAAACTTTCCTGTGTTAGTCCCTTATCCAACAAGTCCTGTACCTATTTTCTGATTTCCTCATTGTCCTTTGGACTCATCCGGTATGCAGCCTTGTTTGGAAAACTAGCTCCTAGAATAAAATCAATATGGTGACTAATGCTTTGTTTTGGTGGTAATTTATCCGGTAGATCGTCTACCACGATATCACTAAAATTTTGCAGCATGTCCTATATTTCTATGGGAAAATCAGTGATTTATGTATGCATTAATACTACTTAATACCTTCATACGAATACATAATTTATCTCATCATCCTTCATCTGTCGTAGAAACACTTTCCCGCCTCATAGTAGTGTTTTTGTACCACTACTTTCTGTAACCTCTTCTTCTTTCCTAGGAACTATCATGTGCTTTATCCCATCCTTCACGAATCTGTAACAGTTCTTCTCCTTTTCATGGACAAAATTTCTATCATATTGCCATGGTCTGCCCAAAAAAATATGGCACATGTCAAGGGGCATGATATTTCATGTAATTTTGTCCTTATACTTGCCAATATGAAACTCCACTTCACACTGCTCATCAACAACAGTTGGTGTCCTTTCTGTAACCATCAAAAATTATATGGAGATGGGTGCTTCAATTTCTTTAAACCCAATTTTTGCACCATTTCAATGGCTACCAACTTATCAGTGCTTCCATTGTCTATAATCAACTTAAAACACTTTCCATGGACTTGCACACAGTTTGGAATAATGCTTTCCTCTGCGGCAGGTCAGCCACCTCCTTATCTAGTTTTAGTAGGACCTTTTTCAACACCAAGGCTTCTCCTGTTTTAGGCGCATTTTCCACCTC
This sequence comes from Pinus albicaulis, assembly GCA_034641835.2. Lineage (NCBI taxonomy): Eukaryota > Viridiplantae > Streptophyta > Pinopsida > Pinales > Pinaceae > Pinus > Pinus albicaulis. The sequence goes on along the minus strand of CM076576.1, from coordinate 629,543,499 downwards.
CTGTGGTGTTGGCTCTGCTTCTTCAGGTTGAGCAACATATGTTCCCATCTGTCCAGCTGGTACATTTTTGAGACATTCAAAAGACCTGTGGCCCCATTTGTGACACTTCTAACACTGATAAGAATTTCCTCTACCTTCCACTACCTCTTCCCTGCTGGCATGGAATTCCACCTCTGGTGTTACGTTCCTTCTCAGCTTGTCCTGAACTCTTTGAACTACTGCCCTCATCATTGTTATTAGTAGTTCTACCTCTACAATAGGACTGTCCTCTTCCTCTACCAGATCCATGTCCTCTTCTTTCATTTTTCTTCATAACAATATTCTCTTCGACCTTCAAAGAACACTGGTATGCTTCCTCTATTGATTTTGGTGAAAGCATACAAATCTCATCCAAAGTTTCCATCCAAAGACAATTCACATATCTAGGTGTCTTTTAAGGGGTGTCTTCAACATAACCACCCATCAAATTCAATTTATAAAATTCTTCTATATATTATTTGATAGTCTTAGTTCTCTGTCTCAAATTATGCATTTTCCCCTAAAGGGAAATTTGGTAATCTTGAGGCATGAATTTTCTTTTCATCTTAGCCACCATATTGTCCCAAATTCTAATCAAATGTTTGTTCAGTCTCCTCCTTTCTGCCATCACACTATCCCACCATAGTCCTACATATCCTTTCAATTTAGTGACAACAACCTGATTTTCCCGTCCTCGCTAATTTATTCATACTCAAAGTATTTATCTAACTCACTTACCTAGTTCAACAATGTCTCTATGGATAAACTGCCATTGTAATTGGAGAGCTATGGTTTTGGCTTACTACTAGCCATTAAAACAAATTTTAGTAGTTTAATTTATGTAGGCTCATCCCCTGCTTCTTCTTCTTGCGCCTCTGGCCCTTCTTCACTATCATCTCCTTCAAGATCCCTATGCCTTCTTGCTTCTACTGCTGCCAAACGTGATGATAGTACTCTAAGTTCTTCTCATAGTTCTTCATCTACTTCTCCCCTTGCAACTTTCTTGACCACTTCTTCTCGTGACAACTCTTTCGTGACCCTTTCTCCATACTTCCATCTTTTCTTAGGAAGAAGAACTAGCTCTGATACACAAATTAGTGGGGATACTTCAAGGAATGAGGGTATTAATGTATTTTAAATGAAACAATAATAAAATTTTTTTACAGACTACACAACTTCACCTTCGAATTAATTAAAAGGTAACTCTGCTTGGGGATTTGCATTAACTTTGATTATAGTCGAGGTTTGACCTTTTTCAATTCGTACGGTTTTGTTCATCCTGTCACGATATTCATCATATTATTTCCTTTTTTGACATGGTTTTCGTGAAGCTTAGATCTGCATTGATGACATACCCTTGTTACTGTAAGAGTAAGCATGTTTTTGTTCTCCGTTATAGCTGGTGTGTGTTTGGAGTATGATGCCCTTCATTTTTCTGTTCTTCTGCATTTGGATTCGCTGATTTGATGGTAACTTCACAGGGTTCTTCCCATTGTCACTTTCATACTTTCTAACAGAGTTTCATTCTTAGTTGAATTGGGTATGCAATTTTTTTTAGGATGGGTTTGACTTCTACATGTCTCTACACCTCTGTGGCACTTCCAGAACCCTCCGCACAGGTAATAATGTCAATTTCCAATTATAAATTTGAACCCCTTTCCTTATTCTTCTAACCCTCTCTGGTACATTAAACAATTGGCTTAATTTGGCCTTCTACGGTGGTTTTGATCTCACTGAATCCTTACTGTGATAGATTGCATCTTCCTTCAGGTAATATTTGGGGCTTTTGTCCCTCTTTTACAACTCTTTTCTTCCTTCGATAAATAGTTTTCTTATTCGTACCTGTATTATTGTTGTAGGTTCTGGAACTTGGTGGAAGTCTCCCAGCAATCATACTTTCTTCGTGGTTGCAACTAAAACATGGTAGGGTCTTTCCTGTTTACCTTACGGTGTCTAAAATTTGTAGGGTTTAATACAAGAAGCCCATAAGGGTCTTGCTTTTTTTGTAGTCGTTGCGCTCTTTCTATGTACTTATCATTTCATGGCCTTCTCAAGTAAGGGTCTGATTTTTCTTGTCGATATGTTTATTCTGGGTTGGTGTCAGACGTCCCTTGTATTGGGGTTTTGAACCTTTGTCATTGTAATATCGTTTCGAGGGTGCGGACGATTTTTACCCACATGATGCTAGTATAATTTGAGGGTCTCCCGATGAGGGCCACACTATGTTGTTTCTATGATTTTGGTGTTTATATATTGAAGATTGAAACATAAAAAAAAACACAGTGTTGAATATTTTCTTTGATGTAAAAATGTACTTGATAAACAAGACTTATACCTGTATGTTCATATGTCGAATGCTTTGTCTTCAGTAGTTTAACAGTAGTTGTTTCTTTAATGTTCAATATTGATGAGCTTTCTGACTCATTCTTATTCTTGTTAAATCATATTTAATGAGGGTTCTTTCACATTAATTTCATCATTTATATACTACAAAATGTTATGATCATACACATATTTCTAATCTTAAAAAAATTAACGAATTCAACAGTTGCTAGCCAAATGCACACATATAGATTTTTCTTGTAAATATTACTTCTATTTTCTTCTTTTCCTCCTGGATGGAAAAACCTTGACTTCATCGTTTTGGTTTGGATTTAAACCTTTCCAAAATTACCGACAATTGGGAAATTTCTTTTCAGTTTCATAACAAATTGTGAACCAATTATTCAACTAATTCCTATCATACTGGAACTAAATATTCAACTAATTCTAAGTTATTGTTATTCGATTCTGTAATTTTTTTTGGGCTATGTCAACCTAGTAACTTAAAACAAGATAATTAAAAATAGTAACGAAAATTTAAAACTCCAGCTGTAACCTTTCAGTTGGATGCTCCTACATCACAAATTAACTATAAGTATTCCAATTGAAGATGGCCTTCGGATAAATTTCATTGACAGTAGTTAAGAATCGAGAATATGTGATTATGTTTTAACCCAACAACACATTAACGAAAAGAATCTGTGTGTTAGGGATCATTCCAATAAATCAATTAGTTAAGAAAATGTTGTTAGTAATTATCCAAATCACAAAAACATGTGCATTCAAGCTACCATGCTTCCCATAAATTGAATTTACGGTATGAGGAAACCTATTTAAAGGAATATGGGAATGCACAGAGGCCCACAAAGAGCCTAGCTAATGACCAAATCAAATAACGGAATCCAAAAAATGGTTTTTTTTGTTGTAGCTTCAAAATTATATGAAGAGGCATTTAATTGGTTGTTGCAATGGGGTTGTGGTGAATGTCCCAAAGGAATAAATGAATTTCACTTGTTGCAACTACAATTTCAAGATAAAGTATTACAACCAACAATATTGCAACATAATCATAATGATGTTACATGTATTATTAGTTACATAACATAGAAAAACCCATCATAACAACTACAGAGAAATTAATTGCACAAAAGATAGATATCTTCACCCTAGAAACTCAAATGGGAAAACCAACATTTTATGGGGATTAGATTATGCTCAATAAAGTGTTACAAAGGTGAGCTATGCAATTTCAACTAAGATTCTGATCCATTCTTACTCACAAGCAAAGTCCCTCGCCAATGACCCAATCAAATAAAGGAAGCCAACAAATGTTTTTTTTTGTGTTTTAGGCTCACAACTATATAACCAGACATTCAATTGATTGAAGCAATGGAGTTGTGGTGAAACACACAGAGTAATAAAGAAATTTCAATTTTTGTAGCTACAATTTATACAAGATTACAAGGAGAAATTCTGCATATTATTCATAATCATGTTATCATTATGATTATTATTTATCCATCATAGAAAACCCATCACAACAACTACACTAAAATTAATTGCACCAAAGACGTATATTTCTAGCCAAGAAACTCAAAATGGAAAACCAATAATTTTATGGGACTTGATTATGCTCCCAAATTGGTACATAGGGTAAAATATGCAGCTTTCTACCGAGATTATGATCCATTCTTACTCGCTTGCAATATCAGCAGATTAATTTAACCCATGGACAATATTTTGAAGGTATAAGGTAGCATGGCCAAAGGAATATGGGAATGCATAGAGTTCCACAAAGACCTTAGCCAGTGACCCAATAAAAAATTGCAAGCCAGAAAATGGTTATTTCTTGTGTTGTTGGTTGACAATTATATAGCCATGAAATCAACTTCTTGAAGTAATGGGGTCACGGTGAAACTCTAAAAGTAATAAAGCAAGTTAAATTTTTGTAGCTAAGATTCCAAAATACAAAATTAAAAGAAACACTCATTCAACTTAATCAAAATGATGTCATATCTGATCATTATTTACATAACAACTACATAAAAATTAATTGCACGAAAGAGAGATATTTTACCCTTGAAACTCAAATGGGAAAACTAACATTTGATGGCAACATGATTCTAGCATCATTCTTCTTGCACATAGTCGAAACAAGAAGAATGCATGTTGCCAAGTCAAAATATGATGTTAAACACCTAGATGGTGCCAAAACCTTATGCACTCTAAAATATTAAATTATGATTGTAAAAATATGTTATTTATTCACATGAAACTTCATTTCATGAACTATGGTATATTTCAATATATTAATAGTATAAAAACAGAAAAGGTTTAAATGTTTCAAAGAATGTTCAAACTTACAATAAATTAGAGGAAAAAACACATACACAAAACCATATCATAATCATGAACAAGATTCATCTTGAATTATGAAGTGTAAAGGAACTTACAAAATGTGACACTATGAACCTCATGAAGCGCACAAAAAAAAAATATCCAGGACATGATCCTGGTTGACAAGTTGTTTTGAAAGGTTGTCATAAAATTTGATAGCTTTTTGATAATGTGGAGCCGCATCATTGTCTAGGTATTTTGGGGAATGTACGAGTTCAGATAGATCTTTGGACACAATCTCCAACCAATTAAATGTATCAAATATCTTGCCATAAAAGAGAAACCATTAGGCCACATAAACACATTAATTATTTGACATTCAGGATATAAATACCATTTCTACTTGTCTACATCACCAGAAACAAAAAAATTGATAACAATACAGATTTTGAAAATGGAACTTTCAAATTTCTGGAAACAGTGAAAAGGAGCATACACACCACACAATCATAGTGATACGCATGCGGACACAAAATGTCAAATGAAGACCCAAAGTATTACAATGTTGTTTATGGAAACTCCTTTAAGGTGGCCAATTTCTCTATCCCATTATTCCTTCTAATAATCAATTCTAAGAGTGAAATATCCACCTCAATCCATTGTAACATATTGAGGAACCCCACTATGAATCTAGTTTTTCTTTCTCATGATGCAAGAGGATTTGTATCTGTGCTACTAAGCCATTCAACATCCATAATTATCTATACAATAAATACAAGTAATATTTGTAGGATATTTTACTCTAAGATGAATTCTTATGATAATGTTAGAACATATGTTGACAATGTCAAAACATACATGAATAAGCTCCTCTTCATTTCAAGAAAAAAATTATTAGAATTGTCAGAACCTGGAACAAGCCTCCCACGATCTGAAAGAGTAGCAACTAAGTCAACTATGACTTTTTTGTTCCTATGTTGGGTCGAGGGAGGTTTTATCCATGAGTAAATCACTCCAATAAATTGTTCTCTACTAAACAGGGCCAACCATGTGAAGGTGCAAGCTCTTGTGGCCCCTCCCCCCACCCCCCTTCCCTCCCCTCACATCACTCTCAATTCCCCAATACCTAATACATATTTCATTTTTTACGAACATGAGAAAAAAAATAATATTCAATAACTAATTAACATTAAAAGTATATGGAATAAAAATAGTATTATAAATCAGTTTTTATATAACGCAATTTTTTTTTCGAGTATGGTATGTCATTCATCATTTTTCTTATAATAATACAATATTTTACATAATCAAATTTTATTTTTCTTCTTCCTATTTCTAAATACCCTAACTGCATCATCAACATCATTGTTATCTACTTGTGTTTGGTGCCTTTCCCGCATAGCTAGCCTAGTTGGGTATTCACAATGTGTGGTCTCATGTAGTGATGGGGCACTTCCTACAAAAACAAATAATATTAAATTTAAATTATTAGTTTTGAAATACCATTGAAGCAATTCAGTAATATTAATAAAAGGAAACTGCAATGACATTATCTACCTAGTGCACCAGTTGTCACTATTGGAACCATTTCCCCATGTTCCTCTTCAGTGGTAGGATGCTCAAGTACAACATTCTCTGTCATTTAGACAAAAAATGGTATAAGGAAAAAGCCCTCAATGTATAAGTAGAAAAAATTATAAGTAGAAATTAGTTACCGTCATGGGCCTCAGTGATAGCAGCAGTGCCAACCTGGTCCCCACTGGAATGATTAGGTTGTACGTGAGGACCATGTTCTGGAAATATTTCACTCTCAACGCACTTCTCTACAAATGGGTTATTTGGCTCGTTTAAGGTGGTGCTCCCCTAATTTAAAAAAAGTTGTTAGGAATTTTTGTTAGGGTTATTTGGAACCGTTGCCCCATGTTCCTCTCCAGTGGTAGGATGCTCAAGTACAACATTCTTTGTCATTTAGACAAAAAATGGTATAAGGAAAAAGCCCTCAATGTATAAGTAGAAAAAATTATAAGTAGAAATTAGTTACCGTCATGGGCCTCAGTGATAGCAGCAGTGTCAACCTGGTCCCCACTGGAATGATTAGGTTGTATGTGAGGACCATGTTATGGAAATATTTCACTCTCAACGCACTTCTCTACAAATGTGTTATTTGGCTCGTTTAAGGTGGTGCTCCCCTAATTTAAACAAAGTTGTTAGGAATTAAATTTATAGAGGAAAACAAACATATTGAAAGGTTAATGTTTTACCTTATCCGACATACTGGATCTTGGGACATGTCCCAATATTTTATGACTTTCAACTACGGCTTGATAGCCAGAACGGAAACAAATATATCTATCTTCCTTTATGGTTTCCATTCCAAAGTCATCGCCCTAAATTGCATAAGATTGTGTATTTTTAATGCTATTTGATGGGATTACAAAAATTTTGGAAGGTGATACAATTAATAAGATATTTAGCTACTTACAATTCTTGCGGCTAATTTCAAGTAGCTACTCTGCCCTAACTTGTGATGACCTTGTTTGTCAATACTAGATTTGGTTGTCTTCGATGTGTCATGCAACGTATCGTCAAAATATTGAATTTAGTTATGTCGCACACTTTTATTTTAGAAATGGATAAAACAAAAGTTATTGAATTAGAGTTGTAATTTACCTTATGGATCCAATTGGCATTTTCCCTTCTTTCTTGGCCTTTTTCTCTTTTCCATCCTTGATGAGTGCTCTCCACTCCCTCTTTGTAATTATGAGGGGAAACTCGTATCTAGAGTCATTTTTCAAGTAAGTGCTATAGGTGTCCCGTGTATATTTCAAATATTTTCCAACTACCTAGGCGGCCACTCTTCTATCAAATGTACTCGCCCCAAAAAGGCCTTCTAGATTATCCAAAAGTCCTTTTTGCAGGTTGAAAATATGGGAATTCCACCTTGTGCGTATGGTTAGGAAAAAAATAACCAACTCATGATAAAATATGTTTTAGATAGAGTACATGAAACAGTTAAAATATTAAAACTTACCTAGGAGTTGTATTTTATTTATAGGGACACTTTCATTTTTTACAAAAACCATGCCCAAAATGGTCCCCGTGGGGATGACATGTGTAGCTCCAGGAAATGCAATCGTAAAATTAGCTATATCACCCTCTTCACTGCCACCACGTTCATCGGTAGATTGTGTGTATTCCTGGGGGTGCCTTTCTTGGCTGCTACCTAAAGGCATATGAGGTGTACAAGGGGGTTACTCGGAAATCCCTTGCCTTTGTGTCCCACTACCACCAACACCAAGGACAAAAGGTTGCATAAAACACTACATACAAAATATTTTTTTGTTATCTTAGTTAACGTAAAATTTATAAATCAACCTATCAGAATTGATCTTATGCATAGCAATAACAATATCCTTTTGATTGTTGGTTATTACCTCGTATGTCTGAAGATGGGTCATAACTTGTAATAGCCTTTGTTCTATTTCAGCTGTTTGATGCACAATGTCTATCAAATGCTCAAGTTCCTTGTTTGCGTTTTGAATATTTTTTCACAGCAAAACAAATGGGCTTGGGGATGAATAAAAATATTCCTCGTTGTGGGAATAATTATGTACACCATGGGCAAACATCTGCATATTTGAACAAAATTAACATTATTTCAATTATGTAAACAATTAAAATACCTAGAGATAGAGAAAGGTTGGAATTTTACATGTTCTTCGGCTGGCCTCTTTCCATGATTATCCTGCCACATTATAAAATAGTAAGAACCATGAAATATATAAAAAAATTGCTAAAGATAAAGAGACTAATCTGAAAGTGAAATCATTATTAGTTTACTTGTCTTGAAGTTGTTCATGTGCCATGATCAGTCTGCCACATTGCAATAAAATTAGAAATGTGAAAACTTGAAAATAATATCTAACTTGAAAACACAAAATGAAAACTAAAATAATTTCTAAATTTAGTTTTCTAATACAAAACTTTGTGCATTAAAGAGTACAACTTTACCATCAAATGACATTCAGTTTTAAAGAGAAAAAACAATAAATAATAAATATTATGACGGTGTCTTTTATAAGTTTTTAGATTAGCATACAACATAGTAAGTTAGAGGCACATTTCAAGGCAACAAATAGATATTCTCCATTTCCTTTTATCTAACCCATAAACAAAAAATAAAAATAAAAAAAATTCAATAACTTATGAATGTGTTTCTTGTTGGCCGCAAAAAAGCAGTCTAAGGGTTCCTTTGTTTCTTTAAAATTTAAATTATTTTTTTCCTCAAAACACATAATTTCCTTTAAAAAAAATAAAAATAGCAATTTAGAGGTATGAAAATAAAGTTTCGAGCTCACAATTATGAATTTAAGAACAACATACAAAAATTAGAATGACATATATGAGAATTTTCTTCATACATTTCGTCAAAAGGTTATGATACAACCTTATATATTTTTGGTTGTAAATAGAGTCTTAAAATATTCAGAGTAGTATTTGGAAGGCTAACTATTGGATAGATGAATTTTTTTTAGAAAATTCAGAGTAGTACTATGCACGGTAATATTTTATGCTTGCATATAGTCCGAAAATTTGGTATGAGTAGGATATAACTATCATAATTTTTTTTATTTTTAGTCAAGTCATATTAGAGTCTTCAATGTGTGATTGATTAAATATGGGCCATGCATCAATGGGAAGAATAATCATTTTATGAGTTTCCAAACATGTTATTTGCAAATTGATAACCCTTCTTCGCTCATTATGTTTTAGAAATTGATAACCCTTCTTCACTCATCAAGTTATGGCATGACACAAAAGAATAAGCTATGAACTTATCAGATACATAGATTGAGATCTTGAAAATCATTTTTCAGGAGAGAGAAATTCCTATCAGAGTATAAGAAGAATTTTAGTGATGAAAATTTATGTCATCGAAATTCACAGTAAGGCAACATTATTAAACATCTAATTTCGAAGAAGTGAATATCTAAAAAAATAGACTTCAATAAAAAAATATGGCATCCAAAGTGTTTGATTAGGTGGCAACCTTATATTACAACATGAGATAAAAAAAATTTGCCAAGAGAACCTCTGAGGCACACATGTATCCATATTCCTACATATTTAAGAGTCTCATAAGAAAATGGAGTTAAAATAAAGTGCCCCTAATCGATATATCCCAACGAAGGCCTGATTGATAAATGAAGACAATGCTCATATCCTCCTCCAATGCCCCTTTGCAAGACAAGTGTGGAAGTGTTCGGAAATTTTCCTATGGAGTAGTAATCTTGATTCCTATGGTGAATGTGACTCCTATTAGTTAGAATGGTAGAAGGGCCATTGGAAATCCTCAAATGTGATTTCCCTTTAGAAAATGACCCCTTATAATTAATTAACAAAGTACTAATCCAAACCTAGGTCATATTCTTGGGGTAGTTGGATAGCCCTTGCTCATGGTAATTCTCTATTGACAATTGACCCTTGAACAACACATCAAAAATTGATAACGTATTTCTCAAATCAATCTACCACTTGGATTGGCTTCAAGAACCCAAGTTTTTCATTAAAAAGAACTAAAATGCATACTACCATAAAATTCCAATCAATATCAACAACATTAGTAAAACAACCTTTAAGATAGGGAAGGGACATGATTAAGACTTTACGAGGTGAATAGGTATGAATTAATTGTCGTTATTTTTTTCCCATTTCCTAGAAAATTCCCCAATACATTTCACATGTTTGATGAATAATTTCCCTAGATAATTTTCTGATGCATTTGTCAATGAATATTTTATCCATCTTAGGAAGAACGTGCCAATTGACATAAATTTTGAAGCAAGTCACAGATCTAGAGTGAAAAAGTTTAGAAACCCTAGTCCAACCATGAAGAAGACTTAAGATTGATAAAACCACTACTCAAGGGTAGATCATATCAATAATAATGTGCATGAGAGAGAGAAAGTGAGTGAACCCATGGACAAGAAATATATTTTGCATGTAGGGTAGAGAATCATTCTTCTACGGTAAAGAACCACTCACAAGATCAATACAAGATGATGTTACAAATGAGACATGAGTTATGTATTTATGCACAAATCATGAGGTTAGGCATCTAGCTCCATGAGGCTAGTTATGGTCCTACACAGATGCTTGGGCCAACCTAAGTCCCCCAAAATAATGTTAAATAATGTTCACAAGGTCATCACTTAAGCCATAACCTAGTGATACAATTAATGAGGGCACTTTTCCATAGATGGTTGTAATATTCCAAATTTTTCATAACTTAATTGGAATATTAGTGTTCTTATTTTCCTTAATTAGTTAAGTAAATAAAAGGGTGTAGGGACCCATAAACCCCTTAGACGAATAAAATCCACTTATTTTGTTTGAATGTGGGTTAGTTAGATAGTGGATCTGCATTATGAAGTAGTGGAGTAGCTTATTAATTAGGGAAGAGTGGAGATCATGGAGCAATAATGAGGTAGATGATGGATATAGTGGAGGAATAAAAGTAAGATCATGGAGCAATACTGATGAAGTGATGGAGGAAGCGGTGCATTAAACACACACATGATGGAGGGAGTGGAGAGTAAATGCAGAGATGATGGAGATCATAGGGAGCCAGCGCAGTCTTCATGGAGGCTAGTGGCCACATGTGAAGCGCAGTAATGAGGTGGGACAAGGCTAGGGAAGGCTAAAAAAGCATAAAAGGAAGGTGAGGGAAGCCATAGAATCATTCTGGATTTTGATATTGTATTTTAGTTTGACATTTCTCTATACACTTCAGCTTTTTAGCTAAGTTTTTTGTGTTCTTTATCACACGAGTGTCTCTGAGTAGATATCCCACCCTTATCCACAGGAGACTTCCAGTGACTACTATGGAAAAGTTTCTTTGAGTAGTCATTCATCATGTGGCATTGGTGCCATATTCAAGCCCTCTTTTCAACACATACAACTTCAGGAATTACGCATCCCTACCTTAAGTTTTGAGAGGGAGATGGTAGTTTTGAGTATTTCAGCGTGTAGGGATCAATCCTTCACCTTTTTAATCCATTACAATCTTGGATTAAAAAGGAGGGATTGGAAGGATTGGAAGGATTGGAAGGTCAAAGGAGGGATTGGAAGGATTGGAAGGTCAAAGGAGGAAGGAATTTCCAAGTATTTCATCTTGGAATCCTGCGAGGTATCATCCCCTCACTTTGGTGAGATTATTTACATCACTTAGCAGTAGGCTACAAATTCAGCCCTCTAGACAGTGCATTCCATTCTACTAGTTATGCAGTTCAGTAGCTGTTACTTGAGAGGAGGAAGGAGGAGCTAGATCTCAAGCTTCTAGCTTGGGAATGAGGAGAAGGGACCAACCCTTAATTCATTGAGATGATTGTGTAGTATTGAAGCCATTATATCTTTCAGTTCATGCCATAGATCTACACACTCAGCATTAGTGTATTGCAAGCCCTAGGAGGTGATTTTTTGAGGTGAGTTGATCCATAAATCCTTTTTGGGTTTTTCTGTGTTTTCACCATAGTGTATGGATTCCAAATCCTAACATTTTTTGAGCTCTAGAACAACTTGATATACGCATCCCTTTTCAGCCAGAAATTATATTTCCAACATTTCCAGCAGGGACAACGCAGTATGGCCTCTAGCAGTTCAGTAGTTACGTAATGCTTTCAATGACAGGACTTAAGGGTCACTCTATCCATCTCTATCAGCTTGAGTGTTATTATTTTTTAGCACTGTTGTACTTGTATTTTCACCTCCTTAATAATAAAATGACTCATTTGTTCTATCTATTTTTATGGTGTATTCAGTTTGTTTCCATATTGTTGTAGTTTCCAATTATTGTGTTGTTTATTTTGTCTTTTCCTATTTTGGGATATTACAATGTTATCAGAGCATGATATTTGTATGAGCTTGTGGGCACTGCATTTCATGATATAATAAGAAGAAGCAGAAAGTAGAGATCTACAATGGTGGAGGGATTAATTTTTTCCACACTTCTCTTTAGATATATGTGGGATCTCTCCAAGGAGGTTAAAGAAATGAAAAGGGAGATGAAAAAAGAAACCTCAAGAAGGTTTCAGAATGAGGAAGGTCCGAGCACTTCCTATTAGCAGCACAGACAACCAGTAATGGAGAGAGCTTTGAAACATTCTTTTAAGTCCACTTTCCTAGTAGAAGGAAGTGAATGGCATGGAGATGGAGGATAATTAGAGCATGAGACTCTGAGTAATTACCTTGAAGAGTATAAATTTCAATATAGAGCATTCAAGGAGAATCTCACTCTCCAACAATTTTTCCAAATCAAAGAAAATCGGAGACCCTGCAACAACAATAGAAAGAAAGGGAACATATAGAATAGATTCTTCTTGACTACATTTTATGGGTCATCCACAAGCAAGGTAAAATCTTGGATGAAGGATTTAGCTGATTTTTTCCATGTATGCCCAATAGCATAAAGAGGGCCCATTGAGATTGCAGCGTTGCACCTTGAGGGTGAAGAAAATGTTTGGTGGTGCAGCCATATGGAGCATGCAAGAGTGACTGTGTATGTAGACTTCATTCAAAGGTTGGTAGAGAGGTTTGACAAAATAAAAATGGATGCAATTCCCATTGAGACATTTTCCGACATTGATGAGGAAGTATAGGAGGAGAAATATGAAGATGTCAGCACTATCACTCCGGAAAAGGAGAAACTACCACCACCACCAGTTGCAGAATTACTTGCACCAGTAGAAGGAGAAATTGACTATTTGCAAGATGATCCTGAGCCTTTGACATTGAGATTCCCATGCATGATTCAAGAGGTGCATGAGGAGGAGGAAGCAGATACTAGTACTGGTGCAGGTGTAAAGCAACATCCATCACCATCACCAAGAGTTGGAGAATCCACTACACCGGTTGAAGGAACTCTTGTAGCTTTACAAGATGTTCCTGAGTATCACCTAATCCAAGGTTTGCAAACATTTCCATTCCATATTATTTCGGCACCTCAACTTGATATTTTTGGGCTCATGCCATCAGGGAAAATGCATGACCAATTGTTAGAGTACCTTGGTGATTTGGAGCAGCAGACTATCACTACACAGAGGACCGTTGACTTGTTCAAGGATGAGATGTATAGCCATTCTAGTTTTATAGTGTTTAGCTCCACACAACAATGTATGTTGGAGTGTAGAGTTTCAGAGGATAGGATGAGCATAGTCCTAATCAGTACAATACAAGGATATCAGTTCAACATTATGTAAGGATAGGGTGATGAGACAACATATGCGTGATCATGGAGATTAAAAGTGCTATCACTGAGGAGAAGTGATGAGTTGGGGGGCCCAATTATTCCTTGAGCATTCTGATGACAACTTCACTTATGAAGCATTGGGTGGGAAGATGGTAGATGATAGAAATATTATGATGGATAACATCTTCCATTATTAGGATGGAGCCTTCTTGATGAGCATCTCACAGCTCAAAGAGAAGCTTTTGCATACAACATATTCAGAACCTCATAGGTTCTATCAGGCCATCAGTGAGAGGTTCTCATGGAGAGACCTCAAGGAGTATGCACTTTGGCATTTCATGGAGTGCAAAGATTGTGATCAGATTGTGGAGAATGGTATTTTCCATTGGGTGGATACCGAACTAGAGCATGATATGAGTCATCACCCACAATGGGATGGATGGATGAGGATGATGAGCAAGTAGTTGAAAATCTACTTGTAGTTCTATGATACAGGGAAGCAGGAAGCATGGTTGTGCTAGTTGCTCTTGGGTGAGTATGGTTACCACCCAACATTTCCCATTTTTATGATCCATGATTTTCATAGTACTGGTGTGATGCAACATCATGTCACATTTGAGAGAGTTTTTCCATCACATGAAATATCACTTGTTAATGGATACATTATTGTTTGGGACATTGTATGACACCCATATGGTGTGGCAGTAGGGAGCTTGGTTATGTTTATCTCATGTGAAATTCTACATGTCACTTAGTATATCATTTCCTCATGCTTTACATTATGATGATGTGGGGTGGCAGCAAGAGTCATTTCTTCTCTTGTTACTCTTGGGAGAATATGGGCTAACATTCTCCCATACCTTGCATGATGATGATGTAGGATGGAAAAATGTGGCCTTACTGCATTGGCTTCTGTTAGGAGAGTATGGACACCATACTTAGTATGATGATGAGGTGGTATGGAATCAAGAGGCATTTCTGTAGTGGTTGTTATTGGGAGAGTATGGTTCAAAATTTCACATGTCAACCCATATGTCTCTATTTCCTAATTTTCACAGTGTTGATATGATGCTTGAAGAAAGCAAGGCTAATAGGGCCAAGGATGGGATCATGGAGAGACACAATCTACTCCATGTAGCATGGGATAGAGAGATAGCTTATGATTTGGGACTTTCCACTTGGGGAAGGAAACACTTCACTTCATATATCTCATGCAGAGAGGAGGCTCTTGGACCACAGATTTTTCCCACTTGGGGGTTCATTGATGAGGAGAGGCATCTAACCACACAGTTGGAGGCCATTCGAGACATTATAGAGGGGAAGCTATGTAGATAGGCATACATAGCACATTGGAGCAGATGGGGAGACCTTAAATATTAGGATGCCACTTGCAAGGTTAATGGATTGCTGCAGCATCTACTTTGCAGTTGCTTGAGGACAAGTAGCATTTTGGTGGGGAGGACTGTAATATTCCAAATTTTGCATCAGTTAATTGGAATATTAGAGTTCTTAATTTTCTTAATTTGTTAAGTAAATAAAAGGGTGGAGGAACCCATAAAACCCTTAGATGAATAAAATCCACTTATGTTGCGAATGTGGGTTAGTTAGATAGTGGATCAACATTATGGAGTAGTGGAGAAGCTTATTAATGAAGGAAGAGTAGAGATTATGGAGCAATAATGAGGGAGATGATGGAGAGAGTGGAGGAATAAAAGTAATATCATGGAGAAATAATGATGAAGTGACGGAGGGAGTGGCACATTAAATGCACATATGCTGAAAGGAGTGGAGAGTAAATGTAGAGATGATGGAGATCATGGGGAGACACTGTAGTCTTCATGGAGGCTAGTGGCCACATGTGCACCGTAGTAATGAAGTAGGCCAAGGCTAGGGGAGGCTCACAAAGCATAAAAGGAAGGTGAGGGGAGCCATAGAATTCATTCTGGATTTTGATATTTTATTTTTGTTTGACATTTCTTTGCATGGTTCAGTTGTTTAGATAAGTTTGTTGTGTTGTTTAGCATACAGGTGTCTCCAAGCGAATATCCCACCCTTATCCACAGGGGACTTCGAGTGCCTACTCTGGAAAGGTTTCTTTGAGCAACCATTCATAATTGGGCATTGGTGCCATATTCAGCCCCTCTCTTCAGCACATACAGCTTCAAGAATTATGCATTCCTTCCTTAGGGTTTGAGAAGGAGAAGATAGTTTCCAGTATTTCAGTCAGGAAACCTATGGAGGGATCAATCCTTCACCTTATGCATCCATTTTAGTCTTCCAGGAGCAACATTGTGACATCTGGCATCAGGACATCATTCTATACCTCCATGCAGCAATAGTTCCTACAGGAATTACGCATTCCAATAGTGTAGGGTCAGAGGAGGAAGGAAGTTCCAAGTATTTCAGCTTGGAATCCTATGAGGGATCATTCCATCACTTTGGTGAGATTATTTTCATTAGTTGTGAGCTATATTCCATCACCTAGAAACAGGCTAAAACTTCAATCCTCTAGACAACACAATCCATTGCAGCAGTTGTGCAGTTCGGTAGATGCAACTTGAGTGGAGGAAGGAGGAGTTAGATCTCAAGCTTCTAGCTTGTGAATCAAGAGAAGGGACCATCCATTCATGCATTGAGTTGATTGTGTATTATTACAACCATTATATCTTCTAGTTCATGCCATAGATCTACATGCCCAACAGTAGTGTATTGCAAGCCCTAGGAGGGTGATTTTCCAAGGTGAGTCGATCCATAAATCCTTTCTGGGTTATTCTTGATTTTCATCATAGAGTCTAGATTCCAACTACCAACATTTTCTGAGCTTAGAAATAGCCTGGTCTACACATCCCTTTTTATTGATCAGTTATATTTCCCACATTTGTAGCAGGGATAATGCAGTATGGCATCTAGGAGTTAAGTAGTTATGCAATGATTTTAATGAGAGGTCTTAAGGGTCACTCTAGCCATATCTGTCAACTTGAGTACTATTATATTTTAGCACTATGGTACTTGTATTTTCACCTTATTAATAATAAAATGACTCAACTGTTCTGTCTATTTTTTGGTGTATTCAATTTATTTCCATATTGCTGTCGTTTTCAGTTATTGTGTTGTGTATTACTATCTTTTCCTATTCTGGGATATTACAATGATCTCATGATCCAAAAAATTGTGCACTAACACTTTTTGGGCATGGATTTCCATTGGGTATAATACTTGAATGATATGATGAACATGCAGTAATATGGAGGACAAAATCAGTCTGGAATGCATCCCCTAGTAGAAAGGCTATTGTTAGGAAACCTTACACATAGAACCTAATTTGTTGCATTTTTTGGAAATATCAAAATTTCAGATTACAGTGGGTGACACAGATGTCAACCAGGATTGGGATATTAGAAAATATGTAGGGTCTTTTGAGATCATAGAAAAGCAACTATGGTAGCTCTCCTTGCTTATAAAAGGAGGGCAAACCAATATGGCCACCCCTTGGCTCCATGATGTATGATTCTTGAAGTACAATTTTATTGCTTTGTTATGATATGCAAGATGTGTTTCCAAAAAACATTTTTCATTATATGGATTTTATTTGTATACATATAAAACTTAAAAATTTAAAAAGTTCACTAAAAAAAATGAGCATTCTCACCCTCTCTCTTAAATTGATGAAGGAATAATTATCAAAAGATATGTGACTTCATCATTTCATCTATCTTATCAACATATTGGTAGCAACTCAAATAAGGGAAACTTATATTAGACAAGAAATTTTATACTAAGTCAACAATTTTCTGCAAAAATCATGCCCAATGTTACCATTTTTAGTGTTGTTTCCAATGCTCAGCTAGGGGATTTCAAAATCAAAATTCAAAGCGCACTAAGATTCATATGAATGTTGTTCTGTTGTTATAGGGCTGCTATATTCGAAGGACTGAAAAAGAAACCCGCAACAGAAATATCTGGTTTATGGAAGAGATTTGAACTCATAATCCTTCCTTAATGGCCTGGTGTTGAATTCTGTCACTTATATGGTCATGTAAATGGTCCTCTAATACAAAAATAGTGTATCAATGATATCATAATAATTGGATTAAAATAAATGAGCATAAATCTGAGTAAATATGTGAATTGATATGACTACTAAATCTTAGAAAACAACACAGGTAGACGAGAAAAAAAGAGACTAGGAAAAAAAAAATAGGATCAAAATATTTCTTCTGAAATATGATATTTTAGAACCTTACAACCTCACAAGAACAAGAGAGAAACCCTAGACAAACCTGGATTTTAGATATTCATTAACTCATATTTACAAAGAAACCAAAAAAATTTATCTCAAAGGAAAGATGAATGTATATTCAACTTAAATGAAACCATAAACATTTGACCTAAGAATGTATATATTAAAAACAAGAGAAAATGAATGTAATAAAGGACAACATTTGATATTTTCCTTTAATCAGATTACAAATTTCTACCACACACATGGTGAGAATTTGCAGCACAATATTTATTTAAGGGAAAAGAAAGCACTTCACAAACAATGGAAGGAGGTGGAAAAATGCTAAATGATCATAATGAAAATCTAAATTTAAAATATTTTCTTTGGAATAATTAAAGATGATGTGTCTTTATGGTGTGGCTTTACATTTTCTATTAATGAATTTCACAGAAAAGTTAATTCCCCCTTAAACAAATGGAGAAAAATCCATGCACCCTTCAAGGCTTTGGTAACTATCACTATACTAGAATGGACCTAATCAACTTCATTAAATATTTTTGCACAAATAGCCAAGGATATCAATAGAATAGGAAAAGATATATTTACTTATTGTAACATCATTACAGTAAATTTTTATTCTCTTTTCCTCATAAATTTTCACTTCATGTCCAAGTATCTTAGGAATGAACTTGGAAAGAACCCTATAGTAAGTACACCAAAACATTTATGTATTGGTTTAGGGCCTTTAAGTTGACATCATTCTCTATTTCCCAACTAAATTCCATGGATTAATATAGTATTTACACTAACTAAATAGGTACCAACATGAGTAGATGCATAGATCAAGTTTTCAATCATCAGTGGCATTTAGATTGTGCTTAATTTTGCATAGTTGGTTACTTATACAATAATGGGATGAGGATCTCGTTGCATTAACCTATCAGGCACACATAGGAAAACCCAATTTCCAGAACTTTTGAAAGAAAAATCTACATGGTTGAAAAGGTTTTGGTACAGATAAATTAAGCTTTAGTTGAATGAATTAAAATCTATCTAGCTAAAATATGCAAAGAACCAAAGGAGAAAAATCTTCTGAATTCCTTTAAAACACCCTACCAATAAACCTCCCTTATCAAATCAGTCACAATTCCTTAGGATCCCCACGTCATAGTAGTAAATATGTATTTTGCTAGGGCATCTAGAAACAATACTAGGGTATTAAGGGTTCATTGTGTATTAAATGATCATAATGAGAATTTATTACAACCCAAGTAGAAATCAAAGTATAGGTAACAGGGAGTTCAAGAAATAACCTTATAATGTGCAACCATCACTTTTTCCTTAGAAAAAATACAACTTTAACCCAGGGGACATCGTCAGCAGGCTTGGAGATTCTTCAGACCCTGACGAAACATAGGAAGGGTCAATGCTCCATAGAATTTTCTTGAAGCCCCCTTCTTATCATGACTCCATAAAAAGAAATATATTGCTTCTCTGCTATGCAGCCCATCCTCAAAAGTAGAAGCAAGCCCCAACCAAGAAGTGGTGCCCAAGAAACAAGCACAATATGTACGAACCCTAAAAAGTCCAACACATACCATTTTTCCCCTTGAGACCACAAAATGAATAGATTGTCTCGGGTGAGAACTTCTAAGAAATATGTCACTAAGATTAGAAAAATTTCTTTAGTCTTCTTAAGATGGAATGAAATATTGGAGGAACCTAAAATTATTAAAGTTTATAAATCCAAGTATAGGAAATAGGGAGTTCGAAAAAATAAACTTATAATGTGCAACCATAATTTTTTCCTCAAAAAAATAGAGCTTGAACCTGGTGGACATCATTAGCAGACTTTGATATTCTTCAGAGCCTGATGCAACAGAGGAAGGGTCAATCCTCTGCATAATTTTCTTGAAGCCCCCTTCTGATCATGAATCCATAGAAAAAGAAAGATATTGCTTCTCTACTATGCGTATTGATTCTCTGCTATGCATATATTGCTTCAAAGTATAGGTAACAGGGAGTTTGAAAAATAATTTTATAATGTCAAACCATCGCTTTGTCCTCAGAAAAAATAAATCTTGAACCCGATGGAAATTGTGAGAAGGCTTGGAGATTCTTTCGACCCTGATGCAACAAAGGAAGGGCCAATTCTCTAGAGACCTTTCTTAAAGCCCTCTTCTGATCACGACACCATAGAAAAAGATATATATTTCTTATCTTCTATGCCACCCATCCTCGACAGTAGAAGCAAGACCCAACCAAAAGTGGTGGCCAAGAAACAATTAACCAAAATATGTACGAACCATAGAAAATCAAGCACATGCCATTTTTTCTCCTTAGCCCACAAAATTAATAGATTGTCTCGTGTGAGCACTTCTAAGCAATATGTCATTGAGATTAGAAAATTTTTGTTAGTCTTCTTAATATGGAATGCAATATTGGAGGAATATGGCACTATGACTTTAAGACTTTTACCTCAAATTATTAACATTTATATATAGAGCTCACCCACTTTACTCGCGTGTAGTCGTTGTGCACCCATGTAAGCTAGGAGAGTGAGTGCGAAGGCAATGACCAAAATTTCTCTCATATCATATATACCTTTATTCTTGTGATATGTGATGTTTTTTTGTTATGTATTTTATTATATTTTTTAATTATATATCCTTTTATTAAATTGCATTTGATTTTTTAAATTTAAATTCTAGATTTCTTTAATATATATATGTGTGTGTGTGCATTTTGAAATTTATAATAATATTTCCTTTTTAAAGTTTTAACTTTTCATTAATCAAATTGTAATTTTAAGAAAGCATTTTAGATGTAAAACATTTTTTCATATATTTCATAATCATTTTTTTAATTCATTATTATAGTTTTTCATAATTTCATTAGATTACACTATAACTATAGTTTAGAGCATGGGTTTCCTCCTAACAGGTCCTAAACATGTGACCTCTTAGGAGGAAACACATGCTCTAAATTGTAGTAAATAGTAAAATTAGTTGAATGTGTAGTATAAACTTAAAAATCCCCATTAGGATTCTTAAGTTTATACTACACTTTCAACTACTTTCCCCTACCCAAACCATCTAGCCTTTGGTTGAATCAACTTTTTAAAAATATAATTTGGTAAAAATGGATATTGAAAACATCTTATTATGTTTATTGTTTCTTTCTGATAATTAATGAATTTAGATTAAATTCAAGAAATTTTGCTAGTAGAATTTGTCAACATCATCTAAATATTTAGAGTAGAGATATTGGAGCACTCATTGGTTTACTCATTTTCCAAAATGAAACAATTAGGAATCAAAAAATATAATACATCCTTTTTATGTTTATACAAAACTTTATCTTCTTTCTTAACCAAACGATCAATAGAAAGAGATATTTAAGGTTGTGGGCTGTGAAACCCAAAGATGGTTATTTAAGGTTGTGGATGGTGAGCCCCAAAGAATGACAGTACCAGAATATGAGCGATAAACCAGGGAGTTTATATTGAAACCAATTTCTTTCATGGAAATTCTAGGTATGGATCAAATCCCATATGTTAGTGATTTAAAGAGAGGAAACCACAACCATGAACGCAATATGATCCCAAAATATTTGGAACATTTGCATTATTAATAAAATGGAGGCATAACCATTGATTGTATAAAATGTTGAAAAGTGGAGAGTACTTAAGAATAGGGTACCAATTCTCTTTAACCCAGGGCTCCATCTTAGAGCCATCCCTCCACAGATAAAACCACTTACCCACCAAATCGCGTTGTTTTAATCCTACCACCTGGTCCACTTAGGGGTTTAGGGGTTTAGGGGGTTAAATGGATTAGGGGTTGGGAATTAGGGTTTAATGGGTTAGAGGTTTAGGGTGTAGGGGGTTAAATGTGTTAGGAGTTTAGAGGTTTCCCAGTCATATCCATATTTTTTTAATATCATGAAAAAATAGGAATTTTTAATGTCTCACTACTCGGTTAATTAGGATTAAGCAATGATGCAACTAGAGGATCAATTAAATATCTATTTATAATACTGGGTTTGTGAGTAATATTTGAGTCTAGAAACCTAAATCCGATATTGTCAAGGTATGTGAGGAGTTTTTCCATGTAAAATTTTGTTGCATACAGTGACAATTTGAAAAAAAATCAACATTTGACCCATTCACAGGTCTCTCTTAGCTTATAAAGATAATGGTGCAGATTAATATCATTTCATAAGTGACCTAATGTTTTCTAACAATTTCAACAATTTTGGTGTTGTAATAATATGAGAACAATGATGACATTTACGATGATGTAAATAAATATTAATGAGCTTCTCTTCGTTTCAATAATAATCTATTCTCTATTGAATAGGGTGAACCATGTGAAGGTGGAAGCTCATATAGCCCCTCCCATCCCTCTCACATCACTCTAATTTCCCCAATACCTAATCTATGAAATAGAATACAAACAAACCACAAATTAATTAAGGTCGGAAACAAAATTTTCATGTGCTTCTATAAAAATATAATTTTAGTTTAGCTTATACAAAAGTATGGCCATTATTTGTTTGTTTGACATAATAAGCAACATGTGATAAAACCACATATGTAAATTATTTAAAGACAATAATTCATACATATTAAAATATAGAGTTATAACATACCATCTCATACTCGAACACAACATCTGTATCATTCTTCTTTTGTATCTTCTTCATCTTATCCAACTATTCGACATATATATAAACATCTGATTCAGAAACGGTGTTGAAACGATCAACCATCTCATCATTATCATTAATTATCTCATTTTAATGAATATCCTCATCGACGTCATCATCAATAACTGTTGCATCATCTCCTACGCCTGATTCATCTTCTCTATCTTCTTCATCTGTCAATCCATATTCATACTCATCTGCCATTGCATCATCTTATTCTTGATCAATATCATATTCTTCCTCTATATTATACTCTACTGGCCTTGCTCTTGGATCATATCTAATAGCAAATGACCATTCATTCTCATCTGGAACCCTTGAGTAGAAGACCTGTTCACATTGGCTTGGAAAAGCAGAGTGATCTTTTCCTGCTTCAAACTGCGATGTTTTAACCATTGGAAATCCATTATTAGGTCGAATAAGAGTTTTGTCATCATCACGTACATTCATTCGTATCCTATACCATTTGATGTCGAACAAAAATAATTTGAAGGAATTAAAGTCGCACTCAACTATATCATCTAAAAACCCATAATATCTATTTTCATATTCTTAGGGATTTCTGTCACTCCTGGAAGAAACATTAGTGACTTGGAATATTGTTGTTATCCCACTATTAGAATTTTTCCTATTATCATCCAACTATTTGATGTGAAATTTCTAACCATTGCACCACATAGTCTTGCGGTGTTTCAACTGCAATATGCCAAACATGAAAAATATGCATTCTCAATTAATAATTAATCATATAATTTACAAAGCTTGAAAATTATTTGAAAAATCAAACCTGTTGTCACATTATAAATATAATATAAAATAAGTACTAAATAAAATAGGTTAATTAATTTCTTACCTTTCTATCTTTCAAACCATATGCTAAATCAATTTCCATGTCCATAACATTTCCATCTTCACTATGATAAGTTTCTCTAACCAATTCAAACAATAGTTTCCATGATAACCTACTGTCGTTACGTTCTTTACATCTTTCAATCCATTCACTCATGCACTCGAGATTGTTTGAAATGTATAAAAGTAGTGCCTCATAATCTTGAGCACCTGAATAAAAAAACAATAATTCACCAATATTAAATATAACTTATAACCACATAGTCCAATCACCCATTGTCATTATTTTAAGCAATATTTCTTCATAACCACACCAAATTCTTGCATACATGTTTATATGGTTTATTATTATTATTTACATTAATTTTAATTAATTAAAGAGAATTATGCATGGTTTTATTAATGATAGTTTTGTGAATGAAAGTTTCTACAGTTAGTGAAGTTTCCACAGCTGTCTCCATGGTTGAGGTAATAATACCACTCTAGAATGAAATATGACACATGTAATTGTTTATAGAATATCCAACATGGACTATTTTTGGTCAAATTCCACCCATCTCGCACATGTGGACCTCTAGGAAAAGATCAAGGGAAAATCACAGCAGTTCTGACCAGTCAACTTCAAATATGTTTTCTAAGCCAAATAAAGTTAAGATTTCAAAATGAAAACATGGGTTTTGTTTAGAATGGGCCTAGTTACGTTCTCCATGAGACGTTTTCCGAAATTCTCTACCTTTTTGGATATATCCCAGGTTCTTTGGAGCCATATTTTGTAGTTACGTTAGCAAGCATTGTGCCCATGTGTCAATAAACACGCAGTCAAACAAATAGAGGTTGAAGTGGACTATGCTTAATAAAATTCCTGGAAAATAGGTTTCCATTCAGTTCTTATCTTTAGCCATATTAATCCCCATGAAGCTACATTGTAACCCCTATATAAACACTCCATTGAAACAAATAATGGAAATTAAGTCTCTGAAGCTTATAGTGAATTGTTAGAACTCTGTTTTACATCCTTTTTAATGAAGAAGTGCCTTGAATATTTGAAGAGTAGCTAACTGTTAGTGTGAATCTTTGAGACCACCTATTTATGGAGGGCCGCTGCAAACAGTGAAGGTTCTTCATTTTATGTTTTTAATGTAGTTCTTTTCATGTTTTCATTTTATTATTTGATGTGGTTATTTTCAGAATTCCAATTTGTCATTATCTGTAATTATTTCTGGAATTGCATTTTTCCATTTGAAGTATATGTTTCCATAGTTTTCATTTATCATAGTTTCATTAATCTTCCTTTTCAAATTATCAAATTGCAGAGTGATTCATAGCTTTACTTTCAAGAAATACAGTGATTTATTTTAAAATAGTTTCACAATTTCATGTGTGGTTTACTTCAAAAAGAATTGAGTGATTTCTTTTCCAGTTTTTGAATGAGTTCTTTTCACGAGCATGAGTGATTTATTTACAAGAAGTAATGATTGAGTGATTTATTTTCAGTATATGAATGAGTTATTTTTCAAATCAAGGGTGATTTCTTTTCAGAGTAATGGTGATTTGCATATTTCTTTACAAGTTTCATTTGCATAGCATTTCAGTTCAAAAACATAAAAATGTATAAATTCCATTTTCTAGAATTTGATATTATCTTCGTACACTATACCATTAGAATTTTTAGAAAATAACAAATTGGTTAAGATTTATTTATAAGATAGAGAAGGTTTTCTTGAGTTTTTGAGAAAGAGAAGGCATGTCGATTTTGTAGAACTTATTTGTAATTTTAAATTTATTTCATTAGGAACATAAGAATAAAAACATCCTTAGAAGAAATTTCTACAAATTAAATCATCACCCCAATAAACTGAATTAAAAGAGGCTTATAGCACATATAGTTCACTTGCACTTCACAAGTTTACCAACTCTAGCCGATAATTTATGTAATCAATTAAAGAGAATTAATTTGATAAATAGATCAAGAATTTCTACTCAAGTTGATTCAAATTTGCAATATGATCTCCAACTCTAAAACACTCTATCTATAATTGTGTGTTATGAAACAATCTTCAAAAATATAATAAAAGAGAGATCAACGCCTTAGAAATCAACCACTTTGAGGGGGAAACCTCCTTTACATTACATAAATGAACAGTTATTTTATGATTCAAATGACCAAACATGATTTATATATATATTATTCCATGGGGTCACAATATAATCCTAGCCAACCATATAATAATAATGTAAGGGTAGAAAAATAAAAGTAGTGGGGTTTGATGGGGGACAATAATAATAATAGGGGGATGAAAGAGGTATAAAAATAACAATAAGGGGGCTAAACTAACACAATAAGGGACTACACTAGTAATATAGGGTCCTAACATGCCACTCTCCTTCCAACAAGTGTTGTCCTCAATGCTTGATTATTTCTTCAAGCCTTTATATAAAATTCTCATCCTCCCATGTGGAATATTCAACGAATAAGTTATTCCACTTGCTGAGATACTCTGAAATCGATTGATTTCATATTTGTCAAGTTCTTGTTTATGTGAATTTTTCAGAACTTCTTTCACTTCGATGTTGATATTCCTGTTGTTTCATTCGATTCTGAACCAAAGTTAAGTTATCATTTGAGAGTTGGAGAACTTGTTGTTGATGCTCGATGTGATATTCCACTACTTTATCATCCATATTAGCTTTCATTTGATCCTTCAAACCGTCTAACTTGGCCTTTATTTTTTCTTTTAAACCAACTATTTCATCTTTGATTTCTCTTTATAATATTGAAATTTTTTGCACTTGGTACTGTAATTTTGATATATCATATTGGAATTCTACCTCTTCATGAGTCATAGTATAGCCTTCTAAGGGCTTAATCGATGTTAAATTATTTTTAGGGGGAATTTTAGAACCCAATACTGATATCTATGTTTCAATATGCACTTGTAATCACTTCAAACTAATTTTTCAAACAAGAGTTATGCAATTTGAAAAACAAATACACACCTTTTTTTTGCTTTTGAGGCGCTCGATATTGAAACTTATGTATCTCTACAATTTATGATCCCCAAGAGTTGATCTTCATTCTTGTAGTATCCCTCTGAGTCTTCTTTCCAATCCCACTGGACTGATCTGATTTGGATTCTTCAAGATAAATTTATGGCCAATCTCCTACAATGACCTATTATTGATTGGTTCAGTAGGGTGAACTTGTATCGTGTGGCACATGTCACTGTTTCCTCCTTTGGCTCTGAAAATTGATACACATGAAACTACAGTCCATGTAATTTCTACCACTCTTTATAGAATTCTAATCCGATGCTCAGAGAAAGAGTTATTTTGTTTCCCAAGGTCACCTCTTTGAGATGAAATTCGGGAGCCTACAAAAAGCCTAACATCCATAGATCATATCTCTGGAAATATTGGAAACCAAGATCTGAGATTTTTACAAGAAGTTCCTAAGGCTTTTTTTGAAATGGGTTTTTTTTTAGTGTCTGAACCCTCGTAGAAAAAAATTTATAGTGCAAATTCCACAATGACCTGTTTGAAGCAATGAAACCCTAGAATCCAAAGCTCTGATACCAAATGTTACAAATCCAGCTCCAAAAATAGAATAAAAGAGAGATCAACGCCTTAAATCAGCCATAGGGAGGGGGAAACCTTCTTTACATTACATAAATGAACAATTATTGGATGATTTAAATGAAAAAACCTCCTTTCTATATATAGGAGTCCATGCGGTCACAATATAATCCTAGCCGACCTAACAGTAATAATGTAAGGACACAATAATAACAAAATAGTGGGGTTTTATGGGGAAAAATAATAACAATATGGGGACTACAAGGGTATAACAATAACAATAAGGGGGCTACACTAACAAAATAAGGTAGTACACTAGTAATATAGGGACCTAACATTGTGTGAATTTTTTCTTCAATTATAATTCATGACAGATAGAAAATATTAAGAGTGTCAATGTTTATCTCTTTAAAATAAATATTATAAATATATTTATGGTAATTTTATAAACCCAATAAATTATAATGATATTCCACCTCAATGTTGGAAAGCTCATAAATGGTTACATGATATAACCAAATACCAATTATGTAAACACTTATATTCATTCGTTTAACATGTGCATTTCCAAGCATAATAAAATTTTAATTGTTTTAAGTTCTATTTTTTTTTCATAATTAAGTAATAATTTTTAGGTTTTTATTCACTTATTTGTGTTTATTTCAAGTAATGCAATTGATTGTAGTATAGTTTTCCATTTTGCAAGTTTAGAAATAAATTGTATCATCTCACGGTAAACATCGCATGAAAACACATAGGTACATTTTTTTTCAAAATTTACCAACATGTAAATTTTTGAATTAATTATTCCATATTCCTTCACCTAACATTAGGTTAAATATTCATCATTACAGAAATTAATATTTAGGAAGGGAATAGTAAGCCACATAACATAACATATCCATT
This sequence comes from Pinus albicaulis, assembly GCA_034641835.2. Classification (NCBI taxonomy): domain Eukaryota; kingdom Viridiplantae; phylum Streptophyta; class Pinopsida; order Pinales; family Pinaceae; genus Pinus; species Pinus albicaulis. Next base: position 629,515,315 of record CM076576.1, on the reverse strand, counting down.
AACATCCATTGTTGTAATATGTTAACAGAAACCTCCTCCTATAACCTTGCATCATGTTCATGATTCTTTTAGCTAGGTTAGTTAATCACATACTTGATAATATCAATGAAAATTAATGCAAGGAATCAACATCATAAGAATAACAAATAGGAAATCCCATCATTGAACAAAAATATGCCCTAGAAACCTTGTAGGGTGAAAACTAAGAAAAATTATTTTTTATTAAACACTCTTGAGGGTGTTCTCCCCTCAATCAATTACTTGTAAGGGAATCCATCCCTTTTCCATTGTCATAAAACACTACAAAGAAATATCATCATAGATACAACATGAGTAGATAAAATCTATCCTCATCATGATATCATTTACCTCCAAATATTTGAGCATCGTGTCTTTGGGGTGTGTCCTTCCCATCAGTGGATTATCCTACAACTGTCATTCCTTGAAACTACAAATCCCACTATTTTATTTATTTTCATAATTTTAAGCATATTCCATCATTTTCTTACATCACAGTCCTTTTTTTCAACTGATACTCTCAACAGCCTTTGATATCATGATTAGATATAGATATTAATCAATCCATAATAAATCTATACTAGTGATGATTCAACATCAATTCATGTACGTACATGAAATTGAAACAAAACATCACAGACTTCTTCATTTAACATCAATTCACATGCATTAACTAAAATCATATAATTATCAAAGCATGTTTATAGATAATTACCACGTTAACCTTTATCCCCGACACACAACCACACATTATTTCCAAAGGAAAACGCTACAACTTTCCATACTCTTTTAATGGAAACTAACACATCAATTGTGATCTTCATGCATGAAATTATATAAAATTGATCAAAAGAAACTACCCCTTCAACTATTACTTTTTTTTCATGAAAATGTGTAAAATAAATATAACACAATGGATACTTTTCCTATGCATGAAAAATCATATGTTATTCAAAAATAATATTCTCAAAAGAAGGATTAACACAATAGAACGTGCAAATACATGTTTCCTTTTCAAGGAAATCTAGCATAATAGGGAATGCATAATAATTTTTTCTTTTCTAGAAAAACTAATACAATAAAGCATACAAATACATGTCTTCTTTTCCAAAATATCAAACCACCACTACCCACATGCACACACACATAGATATATGTTAAGTCCCTATATCACTAGTATAGTCCCTTATTGTTTTTAGTGTAATCCCCTTATTGTTATTGTTGTACCCCTGTAATCCCCATATTTTTAATATTGTGCCCTTACGTTATTATTGTTAGGTCGGCTAGGATTACGCTATGGCCCCATGGAATCCTATATATAGAAAGGAGGTTTTTTCATTCGTATCATCCAAGAATTATTAATTTATGTAATGTATTGGAGGTTTCCTCCTTGAACTGGCTATTTATAAGTTTTTTATCTCTCTTTTCTTCTATTTTTGGAGTTGGTTTCATAACATTTGGTATCAGAGCTTTGGATTCTAGGGTTTCACTGCTCCAAATAGGGCATAGTGGAATGTTCGCTATATATTTTTTCCTACAAAGATTCAAAAGCCAAAATTTTTACAAAGCAACGTTGAAAGCCTGAGGAAGTTCCTATACAAATTTTAGATCTTGGTTCGAAATATTTTAAAAGATATCATCTGTCGAAGGTAGGGTTTTGTCACTCTCTTGAATTCCAACCAAAAAAAGTCATCATGGAATTTGCGCTATAAATGTTTTTCTACGAAGTTTCAGAAGCTGAAATATTTACAGAGAAAAGCTGAAATCATGAGGAAGTTCTTTTCCAAATGTCATAGCTTGGTTTGCAATATTTTCAAAGATATGATTTGTGGAATTTAGGGTTTTTTCAGGCTCTTGAATTTCATCTGAAAGAGGTGACTGAGGGAAAATCATCAAAACTTTCTCTTTGAGCATTAGATTGCAATTCTGTAGAAAGTGGCCATAAGTACACGGACTGTAGTTTCTTGTATATCAATTTCGGAACTAAAGGAGGAAAAAGTGACACATGGCACGTCATTCAAGTTCTCTCTACTGAATGAGTCCATAATTAGGTCATTGTGGGAGATTGGGTATAAATTTTCCTTGAAGAAGCCAAACCAAGTCAGAACTGTGGCATTCAAAAGAAGATTCAGAGGGATACTATAGGGAAGATTTTTAGATATTGAAGATCTAAAATAATAGAGATAATTCAGTTTCGATATCGAGCTCCTCAAAAGCAAGAAAAAGGTGTGTATTTTTTTTTCGAATTGTTGGAAAAATTGTCATTGATGGCAAAGGAGCAGAAAAGAGTATCACCATAAAGGCAAAGGGGCAGCGAATGTAGAGAGGCAGCAAATATTGCAGAGACAAGGAATGCAACTAAGAAGGAACCAAAGGAAACAAAGGCACCAAAAAGAAGCAGAGGCAGCAGAGAAGTAGTTAAGGAAGAAAAGGTGCAAAGGCAGCAAAGCAAGCTCAGGAGATAATCATGTTGAAGAATACAGAACAAGCTCAGAAGGAGTAGTGTGGAGGACTCGATGAACAGAAGTGGAAACATGAGTCGATGGCTTGCTTGAACGTTTTAACAAATATGTAGAGAAGCGCATTGAAGAGTTGAAAGTGGAACCATGAGGCAATGGTGAAAATGGAATAAGGAAAGTGGTTTTGAAAATCACCAGAGGGTTTTCACACCGCTTTTGGAGGATAAGTGGTTTTAAGTGAGATGGATGCGATATAGTTAGGAGGGCGACGTGTGGCATACTGAAACCGCCTATTTCTCATAGGTTCAAAAACAATTACCCATCAGGCTAGTTGGCACGCGATAACACAATGAACGTTGGATCATTCTAGGATTAACGGCGAAGGCTCAAAATTATTTGGCATAACAAAATTGTGAGTTAAGACCTCTTGAGGTCCGGTGCTATGCATATTGTGGGGCCAATACATTTTGTTGACGTGTTTTGTTTTAAAGAAAAAAGTATATAAAGAGTGGAATCATAAAAGGTGTGTGACCGATGTCACAGAGTGGGACAATGTAAATCAACGAATGAGAATTAAGGGAGATTGATGAAAAAGATTAAATTGCAATCGGGGCAGGAGGAATATCACAATCAAGTGGGACCCGATCGTATATCGGACATGGCAAGAGAATGTGATAGTCGCTGGATGGATGCAAAGTTTCGATGCGAAGTGGTGATGCGAAGGGACATGTGGCAGCACAACGCTAAATCACACATCAGCGATGCGAAGTCAATCGCATACCACAAAGTGGCAATGTAATGTGATGGATAGATGCGATGCAAAGGATGCGATGCAATGCGATCACATATCACAATCGGGACAGGAGAGATATCGCAGAAACTTAGAAGTCACAGAAAATGAGAAGTGCAATATGATGACGTGGTAGTGATGTGACAATGACGTAGGCAGTGACATGGCAAGTGACATGGCAAATAATATGGACCTGACCACACAAATCGCCAATAAATCAAGATGACATGGAGATGACATGGACCTAGCTTGCATATCGCATATCACAATCAACAATGCTTATGTGATAAGAATTCGCAAGTTATAGAAGTTGCAATGTGAAGTAGTGATAAATTCAAGTGGGACCCGTCGCATATTGCATATCGAGAGATCAGATGGACGAAGGCACATGGGATAACTGGAATCACCGAAGTGTGATAAAGAGAGCGGATGTGATGCAGATCGAAGCTGAAGCCTAAAAATTTTCAAGTCTAGGAGTATGTATTTTCCCTTTTAAATCGCATCGGAGAGCAAAAGAGCCATATATCAAAGAACGATTGAAATACCGAAATGCGATAGAAAGCAGACACGATATAGTTCAAAGCTAAAATATAAAGGAATTGAAGTCTGGTGTCGGACCCTGTAAGCCCTTTTTTCGTATATGTTAAATGTGCCATAGTATAATGTTTACACTATTGATGGTTTTAAACGTATGTATGATGACTAAAGCCTAGATTTGTAATCCATCACGGGCATAAAGGAAATAGTATGTGGGCCATACTCTACAGGTCACAAAGGAATGGAATGAATGCATAACAGGAACTTGTGCAAGACAGTGGTGCGGCAACACGGGTAGATAAAAAGGCTGAACACAACACAAAAGACATAGGTAACGGAAGAAACAGGGCAGTTATGCAGCAGAGTTGGAATATAACAGCATAACAGAAAAGACAAAAGGACAACAATAAGAAGAGGATGAATTCTCAGCAAAGCTAAGAAATTGAAAGTGCTGAGTAAATGTTTGACTGTAACTGTAAATGTATTATTGAATTTATATTGTTTGTGATGCAAAGGAAAGTCTCCGTAGGTAAAGAAAAACTCCAATTTGATACTATAATGATTGTATATATTTTTGTAACATTCGGAATACGGTGAGTGAGGAAATGAGTGGGTGAAAGGCAAGAACCGTGCCTGTTCACTTCATATTCTCTGTAGAATGAAAACAACCATGAAGTTATTTGTATAAATCAGGTTATATCCATGAGTAGAAGGGAAGAGAACAGTGAGAGAGGGTAAGAAGAATAAGGAGCAGAGAGAGAAGTTGTGAAGATCCAGAGACGTTATAAAGCAAATTTGAAGGCTGGAAGGATAGTAGTAAAGAAGGAGAAAAACAAACCTGATATCCAGGTAAATCAACATATGATTTTATTGTATAGTGAGGAATTTGGTGCGTCCATATCAAGTTGTTGCTTGATAGAAGTCCAGTTGTAGTTGGCTGAGGTAGGAGCCTCTTGTAAGTTGTAGCCTGTAGAAAATAGATGGGAATTGGAGCTTCCTTGCAAGTTGTAGCTTGCAGAATTGAGTTAGTAGCCTCCTGTAGGTTAGATCCTAAAGAAAATTAGTGGTGAGAGGGAGTTGGAGCTTTCCTTTGCATCACAACAATAATAAGATGTGGTTTTCTCCCTTATGGGTTTCTACTTATATCTGTTGTCTATGTGCATGATGATTATGTGTTGATATTCTGTATTTAATATGCTTAATACCTTCTAGTGACTTTTTAAGATTGTTGTTCCATTGTATATTAAGTTGATCACGAAACAAAGTTGTAAATAAGTAGAAAAAGAAAGTTTTGCAAGACCATGACTGCATTAAACTGATTCACCCCCCCTCTCAGTTTAACCAAGGGTTCAACAATTAGTATCAGAGCAGGTTCCTTCTATATCAGTTTAACAACTGGAAGGAGATCCTTGGTCCCCAAGATGGCTAGTCTATAAGGATGCTCAAAAAATAAATCCCCTTTGTTTACTGGCACAAATTATGCCTTCTGGAAAATAAGAATGAGGACATACATAATGTATCTAGGAATAGAAGTCTAGGCTACTGTGGATTTGGGATATGCCCCAAAGGAGTCTGACATAGAGAAAGAAGCCAAACAAGATTTTATAGCTAATGCCAAAGCCATGAATGCTCTCTTAAGTGGTCTTTGTGAGGAAGAATTTATCAAAGTAATGCACAACAAGACTTCCAAAGAAATATGGGATACATTAGAAAGTATCCATGAGGGAGATAAAAAAGTGAAGATGGCCAAACTACAAGTCTATCGAGCTCAATTTAAAAATATAAAAATGAATGAAGAAGAAGATGTTGTCAGCTTATTCTTAGGGGTTGCTGAAATTCTGAATAACATGAAAGCTCTAGGACAAACCATTAGAGAATGTGTAATTTTTCAAAATATATTGAGATCTTTACCATCCAGTTTTAACCCCAAGGTTTCTACCATAGAAGAAACAGCTGATTGGGAAACATTGACCATGAACCAATTACTTGGAAATTAAACACCCTATGAGATGAGACTTCCACAGAGGAATTCAAATGTGAGGGAAGCAACCTTTAAGGCTGAGAAGAGAAAAGAAGAAAAGGAAGATACATGCTCTTGCTTTGATGAAGAAGAGGCCCAATTTATTAGAATATTGGATACAGGCTCAGGCAAGTGTAAATGTAAACTTCCTTTTAAATGATTTAGCTGTAGAAGAGTTGGGAACTATGCATCCAAGTGTCCTCATAAGAAAAAAAAGAATCAAACTTAAGAGACAGAGAAAGCCAAAACAAATAACTGGCAGAAAAGGAAGATATTTAATAGAAAATCCCTTTATGCTCAGCAAGATAACAGTGCATCTGAAAACTCTGATGAATCCTCAAATGAAGAAGGAACCTCTAATTTTTTTTGATAGCCAAGGAAGAGTCTGAAGGATTCCTTCTAGAAGATGAGGAAGAAGGTGAGGTAGATCTTGAGGGGGAGCTAAGAAGTGCCCTGGAGGAAATAGACAGACTTAAACTCAAGTGTAGAAAATAGAAAGACATTATTCTCAAATATGTAAAAGAGGTACCAAATTTAGAAGACCTCATTCAATTGAAAGTAGAACTTGAAGAAGCTAAGAAGGTGGAAGACACGTTACTAAATAAAATCAAGGATAAAATCCAGAAGTAAGAAAAATTGGAAGAAGAATTAGTATGCCTGAGAGAGAAATTAGAACACACCCAAAGGGAATTGACAATGAACACTCCTCGAATGACAAGCACTGAACAATTGAATAAAATACTAAATGCTCAAAGATCTCCTCTCATAAATATTGGGATAGGTTACGAAGGAGAAATCAGCAAATCCAAGGTAGAGGATAACCAAAATATCATTTTTGTGAAGGTTGTAAAAGAAAAAATTAACTCTCATAAATCTGAGATTATTATAGCTAGAATACTGATAGAAGAGAGGAGCACGAGGTGTAAGCATCTCAGAGATGAGATTGCCTCCACGGAGACCTAGGAGAAGGCAGACATTGAAAGGAATGATGAAGGAGCTAAAAAAGGAACCACAGAAGTAGAAGCCAGCAAGAACTTGATGTGTGATGAAACAAACAGAAACAAGCAGCAACATCAAGAGACAAAGAATGAGAGGAAGAAGCAAGCAGTTGAAAAAAGTTTGATTTTTCCTGAAGATCAATTGAATAAGTTTGGAAGATCTCAAAGGAGATTCTTTCCTCCTATGATAAATTTCACTTGTTTTTCTTATCACAAACTGGGACATATTGTTGCATATTTTCAGACGAAAATAATTGATTTCAACCAGTAAAAGATGCAGAAATTGAAAAGACTACCTCAAGAAAACAAATGGAGAGGACAACCCTTCACCAGGTACACTAATCGTTTCCATGGGTATTGTTTTTGTTGTAAGGGGTTTTTCCATAAAGCCTTGGAGTGCAAAACGTATGGACAAAGAATGATGTTTAAAACCCCAAGGAGATTTATGAACAATGGAGAATTCGCTCGTATACATAATCCATTCAGAAATATAATCAAATGCTTTGACTTCCATCAAATCAGGCACAAGTCTAACAAATTTCCTCTCAAATAATGTGGTCCATCTTCTCTGGAAAAGGTACCAAACAAATAGTTGCATGCAGTGGAAAAAGAATTTGAATAAGTGTGACTTGGCTCTAATAGCTCAATATTAGAAAAGTCAATGGTATATGGACAGTGGATGCTCAAAGCATATGACTGGAGATCGAAGCATGTTTGTAACCTTTGATGAAAATAAATCTAGAAATGTAACTTTTAGAAATGATAAAGCAAGGAAAATCAAAGGAAAAGGCTCAGTCAGTCTAAATAATGGAAGAGGAAAGGCTCAAGATGTACTATTTGTGGATGGGTTGAAATCCAATCTTCTAAGTGTCAGTGAAATATGTGATAAAGGTTGTGAGGTCCTTTTCAGAGCCCATGATTGTGAGGTAAGATCGAGCACCACATGAAAGACCTTGATCAAAGGTATTAGAACATAAAGTAATGTATATATAGTGAAAGAAGAGAATGAAGCATGACACATAAGAAAACTTGATGAATCATGGTTATGGCATAGAAGATTGGGACACCTAACTTTGACCACATCATCAGTATGAGAAAAAAGAATGCAGTCGGAGATATGCCTGCAATAAATAAGCCTCCAAAAACCATATGTAAATCCTACCAACTGGGCAAGCAGTCCCACACATCTTTCAAGACCAAAGAGAAGCTATCTACAAGTATGCCTCTTCATCTTGTCCACATGGACCTGTATGGACCTTCAAGAACTAATGCACCAGGTGGAGAATCTTATTTCATGCTAATAATAGATGATTTTACCATATTGATGTGGGTGGCATTTCTCAAATATAAATCTGAACCAATTGAGAAATTCAAGATATTCAAGGCATTGGCAAAAAATCAAATAGGATGCAAGATAAAATGCATCAGATCAGACAGAGGAGGTGAATTCACAAACTATGTTTTTGCATACCTATGCAATGAACATGGGATAAAACAACAATTTACAATTGCAGGTACACCTCAACAGAATGGAGTGGCACAAAGACAAAACAGGTCAGTACAACAGATTTCCAGAGCCATGATGCAAGAAAGTAACATTCCCCAAACCTATTGGGCAGAGGAAATACACACAACTGTTCACATTCTCAACAAAGCTCATCTAAGAACAAATTGTGATAAGACTCATTATGAATTATGGCATGGTAAACCAACATCATTCAAGCACTTTAGAGTCTTTGGAAGCAAGTGTTTCATAAAAAATAAAGATGAAAAACTAGGGAAGTTTGATGCAAGAGTTGATGAAGGAATATTTTTAGGATATGCATCCAAGATTAAGGGTTACAGGTGTTACAACAAAAAACTACACAAAATTGTGGAAAGAATTGATGTAAGAGTTGACGAAGATCTACCAAATAGAACAAGAAACACAAGCTACGCCAATCCTCTAGATGATCATGAGGTTGAGAACCAAGATAATGATGAACATAGCAAGACAACAGAAGATTCTAAATTAAACTCAAAAGGTCCCTCAAGATACACTCAAAAGAACCATCCAGAAGATAAAATCATTGGGGACAAGAGTGTGGGAGTCCAGACAAGAACACAACTTGCTGAATAGATAGAAGAAGTATACCTAGCCATGCTATCTCAAATAGAGCCAAAGAAGTTCGAAGAAGCCAGCAAAGACAAAAATTGGGTAAATGCTATGAATGAAGAACTAGACCACATTGAGAAGAACAATACCTGGGAATTAATTCCAAGACCCACTAGAAAAAACTTCATTGGCACAAAATGGATATTCAAGAATAAGATGAATGAACAAGGGAAGGTAATCAGAAATAAAGCCAGACTTGTATGCAAGGGATATTCTCAAATTGAAGGACTTGATTATGATGAAACCTTTGCCCCTGTATCCATAATGGAAGCAATTAGAATTTTTTTGGCCTTTGCATGCTATCATGATTTCAGGGTTTATCAAATGGATGTAAAGTCTTCTTTCTTGAATGGAGATCTAGAGGAAGAAGTCTACATGGAACAACTTGAAGGATTTGCATTAACAGATAAACATGACTATGTGTGCAGATTAAAGAAAGCCTTACATGGTTTGAAACAAGCTTCTCGTGCATGGTATTCAAGGCTGGATAAATACTTGCAAAAATAAGGGTTCAAGAAAGGAGGATTAGACAGCAATTTGTACATAAAGGCTAATGAAAATGAACTCTTAATTGTAGTAGTGTATGTAGATGACATCATGTTTGGTAGAAACAAAGATGAGTTAGCAAAAGGATTTTTTGAACAAATGAAATCAGAGTTTGAGATGTCAATGATTGGAGAGCTCACCTTCTATTTAGGACTTCAAATTCAACAAAAGAACATAGGAATATTCATTTTGAAATAAAAATACTTAAGAGAAATGTTGAAAAGGTTTCAAATGGAAGACTACAAACCTGTGTCAACTCCCATGATCACTGAATGCAAACTATGTGCTAATGATGGATCAACAGATGTAGATAAAAAACTTTACAGATTCATGATACAAAGTCTGCTATACCTAACTGCGTCTAGACTAGACATTATGTTGGTAGTAGGACTTGTGGCAAGATATCAAGAAACACCAAAAAAAAATCATTTACTTGCAATCAAGAGAATATTTAGATATCTACAAGGAACTTCAGATTATGGCCTATGGTATGCAAAAGGAAAAAGCTTCACATTGACAACATACAAAGATGCAGATTGGGCTAGCTGTGTGGATGACATGAAAAGCACAAGTGGAGGTTCATTTTATTTGGGAAAAAGTCTGGTCGCATGAATAAGCAAGAAGAAAACTTCTATCTCTCTATCTACAGAAGAAGCATAATACATAGCAACAGCTGCATGTTGCACACAAGTAATGTGGAGGAAATAAACTCTCCAAGTCATGAAGGTAAGAATTGATGAACCCATTTCTATAAAATATGACAATAAAAGTGCAATATGTATATCAAAAAATATTGTACTTCATTCAAAAACAAAGCACATCCCAATAAAGTACCACTTCCTCAGAGAACAAGTAGCATAGAAATTAGCGAAGTTGGAATATGTACCAACTTAGGAACAAACACCAGACATATTCACAAAACCTGTTGCAAAAGAACCATTTGAATATCTAAGAGACAAGCTATGGGTAGTGTCTGCAGATGTTACTCTCTAACACGGTCAGAAATCAGAAGAAAAAAAAAAGGTTGCATACAAGAAACAGGATCAGTGTAGAAGACAATATCAGACAAGAAAGCATCATTCCAGGGGGAGAGCAGTCAATAAATTTTCATCAACTAGCTAGAACAATGTAGTAGTGTATGGAACAGGTACTCGAGATCAAATGAAATGAAAATATACAAAATACATTGGCAGATGTGCAACCCTTTGTCATTGATTTCAAAGGAGGAGGAAAAGCAAGCAGAAGAAGAAAGGGTCTTCTGAAAAGCAAGCATAGGAAGTCCTGGAGGAAGTATTGAGTATTGGTGGATGTATTTCCATCAATTTAAAAGGGGGAGGCTGTTGGAAAAGTTGTCATTGATGGAAAAGGAGTAGAAAGGAGTATCACCATAAAGGCAGAGAGGCAGAAAATATAGCAGAGACAATGAATACAGCTAAGAAGGCACCAAAGGCAACAAAGGCAGCAGAAATAAGCAAAGGCAGCAAAGAAGTTGTTAAGGAAGAAAAGGAGCAAAGGTAGAAAAAAAAGCTCAAGAGAGATTCACGTTGAAGAATACATAACAAGCTCAGAAGGAGTAGTGTGGAGGACCTGATGAAGAAAAGTGGAAACATGAATCGATGGCTTGTTTGAATGTTTTACCAAATATGCAGAGAAGTGCATTGAAGAGTTGAAAGCAGAATCATGAGCAAATGGAGAAAATGGAATTGGGAAACTGGTTTCGAAAACCACCAAAGGGTTTTCACACCATTTTTGGAGGATAAGTGGTTTTAAGTGAGATGGAAGCGATACAGTTAGGAGGGTGATGCATGGCATACTAAAACTACCTATTTTGTGTAGGTTCAAAAATAGTTACCCATCGGGCTAGTTGGCACGCGATAACGCAATGACCGTTGGATCATTCTAGGATCAACGGTGGAGACTCAACATTATTTGGCATAAATAAATTGTGAGTTAAGACCTTTTGAGGTCCGGTGCTATGCATATTGTGGGGCCAATACATTTTGTTTACGTGTTTTTTTTTAAGAAAAAAGTATATAAAGAGCAGAATGATAAAAGGTGTGGGACCGGTGTCATAGAGCGGGACAACGTAAATCAACAGATGAGAATTAAGGGAGATTGACGACATAGATTAAATCACAATCGGGGAAGGAGGAATATCACAATCAAGTGGGACCTGATCGCATATCAGACATCGCAAGCGAATGAGATAGCCGTTGGATGGATGAAAAGTTGTGATGCCATGTGGTGATGTGAAGTGAAATGTGGCGGAACAATGCTAAATCACATATCGGTGTTGCGAATTCCATCGCATACCGCGAAGTGGCAATGCGATGCGATGCGATGCTATCGCATATTGCAATCGGGGTAGGAGAGATATTGTACAAACTTAGAAGTCACAGAAAATGCAAAGTGCAATATGATGATGTGGCAGTGACGTGACAATGACGTAGGCAGTGGCATGGAAAGTGACGTGGAAAATGACATGGACTTGACCACATAAATCGCCAATAAATCAAGATGACATGGAGATGACATGGACGTGGCCCGCATATTGCATATCGCAATCGGTGATGCTTATGTGATAAGAATTCGCAAGTTATAGAAGTTACGATGTGAAGTAGCGATAAAGTCAAGTGGTACCCATCACATATCGCATATTGGGAGATCAGATGGACGAAGGCACATGGGATAGCTGGAATCGTTGAAGTGCGATAAAGAGAGCAGATGTGATGCAGATCAAAGCTGAAGCCTAAAAGTTTTCAAGTCTGGGAGTATGGATTTTCCCTTTGTAAATCACATCGGAGAGCAAAATATCCATATATCAAAGAACGATTGAAATACCGAAATGTGATAGAAAGCAGATGCGATATAGTTCAAAGCTAAAATCTAAAGGAATTGAAGTCTGGTGTCGAACCCTGTAAGCCCTTGTTTCGTATATGTTAAATCCACCATAGTATAATGTTTACACTATTGATCATTTTAAATGTATGTATGATCACTAAAGCCTGGATTTGTAATCGCGAGCATAAAGGAAATAGTATGTGGGCCATACTCTACAGGTCACAAAGGAATGGAATGAACCCATAATAGGAACTTGTGAAAGACAGTGGTGCAGCAGCACGGGCATATAAAAAGGGTGAACATAGCACAAAATACGTAAGTAACAGAAGAAACAGGGCAGTTATGCAGCAGAGCTGGAATATAATGGCATAACAGAAAAGAACCAAGGACAGCAAGAAGAAGAGGATGAATGCTCAGCAAAGCTAAGAAACTGAAAGTGCCAAGTAAATGTTTGATTGTAACTGTAAATGTATTATTGAATTTATATTGTTTGTGATGCAAAGGCAAGTCTTTGTAGGCAAAGAAAAACTCCAATTTGATACTGTAATGATTGTATATATTGTTGTAACATTTCAAATATGCTGAGTGAGAAAATGAGTGGGTGAAAGGCAAGAACTATGCCTGTTCACTTCATATTCCCTATAGAATGCAAAAAACCATGAAGTTATTTGTATAAATCGGGTAATATCCATGAGTAGAAGGGAGGAGAATAGTGAGAGAGTGTAAGAAGAAGGAGCAGAGAGAGAAGTTGTGAAGGTCCAAAGATTTTATAAAGCAAATTTGAATGCTGGAAGGACAGTAGTAAAGAAGGAGAAAAACAGAGCTGATATCCAGGTAAATCACCATATGATTTTATTGTATAGTGAGGAAGTTGGTGCTTCCATATCAAGTTGTAGCTTGATAGAAGTCTAGCTGTAGCTGGTTGAGGTAGGAGGCTCCTGTAGGTTGTAGCTGTTGGCAATATGATGCAATGTGTTGTCCTTGATGGCAACCTACTTGATGAAGTTGTCTTTGGATAGAAACCTATGTGTTAAAGATGTAATAACGATGTATCTACAGTTCAGTTCAAATGTGACAGAGAAAAGAATTCTAGTAAGTGCTGGAGAAATGATAAATATAATATGTCACAATGTATATGCGAGTTTGTAAAGGCCAAGTCCTGTATGCACGCAGATAAGTACGTCCTAAGTCACGTATGCCCTTTTTCACTCAAAATTTATGATACCAAGGGGAATTAACATGGTTTTGGCACACAGTATTGAGCGCTGTATGGTTTATTTGATTCCATCCAAGAATACCATTGGAAGTTGTGCGGTTTTGGCTCATGGTATTGGTAAAAGCTAAATCTATTTAAGGAGAAGAAGATCATAGTGCAAGGTGTGCAAGTGAAATGGTTGTGAATAAATAAATCTCTTGAAGAGATATCTGCATGGTTGAACTCTGTTCTTAATTGATAGATATGAATCTATTATGCACTGACGGATATGATGAAGGTTCAAGATCTCTAGATCTAGAAATGATGAATCTCTAGGATGATCTGCAAAAGAAATGATGAAGACCAGGCGCAAGACTGATGAATAAATTGAAGAAATCTGGGTAAGTTTATAGATCTGGTTTGTTCTGCAAAGTTTATCTTTTACAGATCTATACGCTAGTTTGTCTCGGTAAAAGCACGTATATACGCAGGTTCCCTTAATAAAAGGTGAGTATGGAAGTTAGGGTTTCTGAAGCTTATTTACAGATATTACTTTTGTGATTTATGTTTTCTCTCTACTGTCAGTCAATGAAGTCTACTTGAAGTTCTGGGTTGATTGAATATGATGTATGCTGCTAATATGATAATGAACAAATATAATCAATGATTGAGAAAACATGATGAGGGAAGAATGACTTTCTAAACAGTTCTACATGGATGATAGATTGTCTGAATAGAAATCTGATTTCAGATCTGAATATGAGTCTAAACAAAATATGAAAGAAAGCATACACAGCGTTATACGCTAGTTGGTGAAAGGAAAAGCGTGTGTATACGCGGATTTGATAAAGAAAATTCGCGTATTAATTCAGAATATAAAGATGAGTATGCACTGAAGCATACGCAGGTTGGTGTGCATAAAAGCGCATATGTACACAAGTTCAGTAAATAAAAATAGTGTATGGTATCTGAACTAATGGTTGTTCAAGGTTGAAGTGTATCTGATTATCTACTCTGAAGTCTGGGTTATTTCTGATATTTTGGCTACAGTGGTATTGTTGTTTTGATTGAAGTTTTGGGTAATGTATGGTTGTTGATGTTAAGGGGTTGTATTGAAGTTGTTTTGATCCAGTATGAAAATTGATGAAAGGTGGTCTGCAATGGATCTGAGGGTTGAAGCCTTAAGTATGAAATTAGAAGCTTTTAGCCAGTGAAGCTAGTGTTGAAAGTCAGGGGGTCGAAGCTCCCTTCCAGGAGAGGTTGGTAAACGAGATCATGGGGTTGGAGCTCCCTTCCAGTTGTAGCTGGAAAACGAGAGAAGGTTGCAGCCTTGTTCAGGTAGAAGCCTGCGTACTGGTATAATTCTGCATCAGTAAAATGTTGTAAAATGTTTTCTATATAATAAAGATTGAAGACAGAGACGACAACAGCGGTGGTTTTCTCCCGATTTGGGTTTCCACCTTAAATATTGGTGTTCATGTGTGTGATGCTTTATATTGTTGTTTACTGCTCATAACTTCTGATTATCTAGCCTTATTCATAACTGATAAATCTGTTTAAAAGGCTGATTCTATAAATCTGAAAGATAAATCAGTATACGCTAGTTTCCTTCTATATTTCCACGTGCATACGCTAGTTCAGTTCATCAAAACCGCGTATGGAAATCTACTCAAAGAAAAAGTAAAAAGTTTTCAGTCAGCTCAAAATGCTGATTCACCCCCCCTCTCAGTATTTTTCCCAACAATTGGAATTAGAGCAGGTCCTTCTGAAAAAGCTTAGCCACTAGAAGGAAGATCAATCAAGATGGAAGAACATCTATCAGGCCTCCGCTCTTCAACGGAAACAATTTAATCTTCTGGAAAACAAGGATGAGATCCTATCTTCAGTCTCTGGAAGCATATGTATGGGCTATTGTTGAAGGAGGATATCAATATCCAGCCGCAGTACCAACAGATCCAACAGAAGGAAAGAATTATGAAACAAGTGAAAAAGCGGTCAATGCTCTATTGAGAAGTCTAACTGAATTAGAATTTTTCAAAGTCATGCAGCTAGATACAGGAAAGGCAATATGGGACAAAATCATTCTAAGTTATGAAGGTGATGCAAAGGTAAAAAGTGCTAAACTCCAAACTCTCAGAATTCAATATGAAAATCTAAAATTGCATAATGAGGAGAGCATTGCCAGTTTCTTTTTACGTCTTGATGATATTGTAAACCATATGAGAAATATGGGAGAAACAATAACCGAATCTACTTTGGTTGAGAAAGTTTTAAGATCACTAATGGAAAAATTTGAGTCAAAATTTTCTGCTCTTGAAGAAAAGTAGGATCTTCAAAATCTTACTGTGGTGCAACTTCATGGCATACTAACTGCATGTGAAATGAGAAGAGGAGGACCATCTGAAGTCAAAGAAGCCATCTATAGAGCTTCTACAAAAGGGAAAGAAGTACAAGAGACAGAAGGATCAGAGTATATCTCAGAAGAAGATGAGGTAAATTTTGTAAAGAAACTCCAACTTGGCACAGGACGGTTCAGAGTTAAACTTCCTTTCAAATGTTTTTCTTGTGGAAGAGTTGGTCATTATGTTGCTAAGTGTCCTTACAAAGAAACACATGAAAAAGGGAAGGAAGTAGCAAGAAGGAATAAGAATCGGTTTAGCACTATAAAAAGTTACTATACTCATGAAGACAGTGATGGGTTATCTGATAGTGAGGAAGAATGTGAACAAGATCTTAGACTTCTCATGGCATTTGAAAAGGAATCTAGAGAAGAAAAAGATACTTTTATGGATGCTTTAGAGGACAATGATTTTCTTGATGAATTCAATCAACTCAAAATATTCTTAGAAGAAAGTAAAATATGCTTAGAAGAAAGTAAAATATCCATAGAAACTCTGAAAAATCAGCTTGAAGAAAAGGAGAAACACAATGAGAAATTAGAATGTGAAATAGTAAGTCTAAGAAAAGAAATTGAGAAAGTGAAGACTTTGAATCTTAGATTTGCTAAAGGATCTGAAAACTTAGATGAGATTATCAAGGTACAACATTCTCCTCTTATAAAGACAGGTCTTGGATATATCGGAGAATCTTCTCAGGCTTCAGCACCAAATTATTTAAAAGCAGCTATAGCTAGTATACAACATTCTGCCACTCAGCAAGGGAATAAAGAATATTTACAGGTAAAGCATGACCTTCTCAATTCAAAGAACACTAACAGGAATACCTTTCAAAGAAACACCAATCAAAAGGTAAATTCAAGTAGAAGATTTCATGATCGCAAAAAATTCTTCTTCAATGGACAATGTTTCTCATGTCACAATTTTGGTCATAAAGCTATTCAATGTGTTGCATATAAAACCATCATGACAAGAGAAGCAAGAAAGAAAAGGATTGATATTGGAACAAAGAAGAATACCTATAACAACTTTTCTCCTCTTCAAAATGAAGTTGAATGTGCTTATTGCAATAACTTTGGCCATGAAGAATCTGAATGCGGGAGCAAAGTTCAGCCAAAAGAGCATTTTCCTTCAAGCTCCAAAGTATGGAAAAAGAAGGAATTACAGGTTGAAAATTGTGGCATAGATTTATTTGCAGAAGGTGAAGAAAATCAATGGTACATTGATAGTGGATGCTCAAAACACATGACAGGTGACAAAAACAAACTTCTTGCATATAGTGCGCTAGAAAAGGAAAAGAATGTTACATTTGGAAATGATACTCCTACTGTCATTAAGGGTGTTGAGGAGGTAAATCCCCTCTGCGGACAGAGGCGATCCCTACTAGCCCAGCAGGGGTCTAGCAACAAACAAACAATGCTATGACGCAAGCTCCTAGTTACGAAATGAAAGACTTAGGATAAGAGCCTACCTGGATTCCAACGCTAGATCTGAAGAAGAAGATGCCCCCGTCCTTCAGCCCTGGCAGATCACAATCCTTCCACGATCTCCGTGGACGAACACCTGCACACAGAAGAGACGAACAGATACATGCATAGGAACCAGCATACGTAACTAAATATCAGTCAGAAAAGATATTACTCGCATTAACATGATTGCAAAAGGAGTGGAACCATAATCATAGTCATCTATTAAAGTGATAAACGAATAGAAGTTACAACCGAGTTCTGACGTCGCAGCCTCCTTCGTACGGGTCTCGGGTTGTCCACGTCTCGCAAAGCTCGCCAAGGAAAGGGAAACCTCTCCAGAGTCTCGTAACAATGATCTCCTTGCTTAATGGGCCTTAAGGGAAAGAAGGGATTCTTTACAGCACAAAGGCACTTGGGAAATAGGGAGATGCAAAGCTTCAACACTTCAAGACTTTCAGCCCTTCCAGCCCTCAGCCATTCAGCCCCTTCATCAATGGATGAAGGCTATATTTATAGAGGAGAGGATGAGGTTGGGATCCCTACAATAGTGGAAGGGAGGCCTTATCCTTTGGGAGGTTCCCCATATGGTTGAAACAAGAGACCAAAGGAGGAAGGCCGTGGTTATCCAGGCGAAACCACTCCTGATGACTCATCCACGAAGTTGTTGTAATCGAAACTTCGCCTCTTTTTTAAAAAACTTTCCATAAACAGAGTGGCGCGGGTACAACACTGGGACAGAGCGCCAATTGGCGCGGGCTCAGTGTTAATTTTCCCCCATTGGCGCGAGTACATAACAGGCTACCAGCGCCAATGCTAAAACATGTGTTTTTAGGGGTCTGTTCAGGAAATGATAAACAGGAGAAATGTTGTCCTCATGGAAAGGGATGCAATGAAGGTATTTTCAAGGCTTGACATTGCTCACAGGTCACATAATGGGTCCTCCATTGTGCGGGACGGGGAATGGTAGGGACGGTGACAAATTATTGTGTAACAGATGCCCCCTAAAGCATGAGGCCCGAGAG
Source organism: Pinus albicaulis (assembly GCA_034641835.2). Classification (NCBI taxonomy): domain Eukaryota; kingdom Viridiplantae; phylum Streptophyta; class Pinopsida; order Pinales; family Pinaceae; genus Pinus; species Pinus albicaulis. The sequence continues at coordinate 629,496,869 of CM076576.1, read as the reverse complement.
AGAGAGAGGGGTGAAATGCTTTACGAGAACATGTTCAACTGAAGGCCCGCCGTCGGAAAACATGCGCAGAAAGATACAACTGATATCTCAAGTACATGATATATATATATGGTATGGACGCAGCCATCCGAAACAGAGTATGCTATAACCCGGATCTAGGGTATGGGCGCAGCCATCCAACTAAGATCAAACAAATAGACTCAGGTATGGTCGCAGCCATCCAATCAGTGAGTCATGTACATAATGATAATAATCCACAATCGCAGCCTGGATTACAACAGACACAATCCAGGGTCTTGCGCTCCATCTCGACCCAACGGAGTACAAGTTCAAGCATGTGAATATGTGAGCTGAAGTCGAACATGCAAGAACATCGTCTGATTACCAGCCAATGATGAAAGCTGTTAACAGACGCGAGAGAAACCACCAATAATGACAATGGTCCTCAAGGTACTGCAGGTACAATCTACGGCGTGTGAATAAATGAGCTGACGTCGAACACCCGCAGAATCATTCGATCGAAAGTCAATGATGTAAACTTCACGTCGAATGCGACGAACCTGCCATTGAGGCATGCAGGCTCCAAGGTACCATCAGGAGTCTCTAGACCAACTTCCTGGATAATGAGTTGAAGTCGACAGGAAGTGACCTTGATCGAAGGTGGGCCATAATAATTCCCACATCATCGACACGAGACAGAGGAACATAATGTTTTGTTGTGAATCGGGGCCATATGAGAAACAGAGGAAGGTTGATATTCGCAGAGGCCAACTTCTCTTGAACACATGAACGACACGACAATGGACTTGGCAGTATTTGAAATCAACGGATCAAAGGTCATGGCGACGAGGCAGTGAACAGATGAGAGGTCAAAAGAGATTACCCAAACCCATGGAAGCAAAGTGAAGCAACGAGATGAGATGTCCCCAACCCCGAGATGAAGGCGATCCTACTAACTTTGATGGGGGTCTAGCAACAAACAAACAATGCTATGGCCTTAAGCTCTAGTTACGAAATGAAAGACTTAGGATAGAGCTACACGGATTCAACGCTAGATCGAAGAAGGAAATGCCTGATCCTTGTACAGCTACCACACAATTCTTCCCGATCTCCAAGGTAGACGAACACCACACGTAGGCAACAGAATACATGCATAGGAACACGACGCTCGTAACTAGCTCTTGTTAGAAAATAGAAAAGATATTACTAGCATTAACATGATGGAAAAAGGAGTGGAACTATAATCATAGTCATCTATTAAAATGATAACCGAATAGAAGTTACAACCAAGTTCTGACGTCGCAGCTTCCTTCGAACGGGTCTCCGGTCGTCCACGTCTCGCAAAGCTCGCCAAGGAAAGGGAAACCTCTCCAGAGTCTCGTAACAATGATCTCCTCGCTTGAATGGGCCTTAAGGGAAAGAAGGGATTCTTTACAGCACAAAGGCACTTGGGAATAGGGAGATGCAAAGCTTCAGCACTTCAAGACTATCAGCCTTTCAGCCCCTTCATCAATGGATGAAGGCTATATTTATAGAGAGGAGGAGGAGGTTGGGATCCCTACAATAGTGGAAGGGAGGCCTTATCCTTTGGGAGGTTCCCCATATGGTTGAAACAAGAGACCAAAGGAGGAAGGCCATGGTTATCCAGGCGAAACCACTCCTGATGACTCATCCACGAAGTTGTTGTAATCGAAACTTCGCCTCTTTTTTTTAAAAAACTTTCCATAAACAGAGTGGCGCGGGTACAACACTGGGACAGAGCGCCAATTGGCGCGGGCTCAGTGTTAATTTTCCCCCATTGGCGCGAGTACATAACGGGCTACCAGTGCCAATGCAAAAACATGTGTTTTTAGGGGTCTGTTCAGGAAATGATAAACAGGAGAAATGTTGTCCTCATGGAAAGGGATGCAATGAAGGTATTTTCAAGGCTTGACATTGCTCACAGGTCACATAATGGGTCCTCCATTATGCGGGACGGGGAATGGTAGGGACGGTGACAAATTACTGTGTAACAGATGCCCCCTAAAGCATGAGGCCCGAGAGAGAGAGAGGGGTGAAATGCTTTACGAGAACATGTTCAACTGAAGGCCCGCCGTCGGAAAACCTACGCAGAAAGATACAGCTGAAATCTCAAGTACATGATGTATATATATGGTATGGACGCAGCCATCCGAAACAGAGTATACGATAATCTGGATCCAGGGTATGGACGCAGCCATCCAACTAAGATCAAACAAATAGACTCAGGTATGGTCGCAGCCATCGATCGGTAGGTCATGTATATAATGATAATAATCCACAATCGCAGCCTGGATTACAACAGACACAATCCAGGGTCTTGCGCTCCATCTCGACCCAAACAAGTACAAGTTCGAGCATGTGAATATGTGAGCTGATGTCGAACATGCAAGAACATCGTCTGATTACCAGCCAATGATGAAAGCTGTTAACATACGCGAGAGAAACCACCAATAATGACAATGGTCCTCAAGGTACTACAGGTACAATCTACGGCGTGCGAATAAATGAGTTGACGTCGAACACCCGCAGAATCATTCGATCGGAAGTCAATGATGTAAACTTCACGTCGAATGCGATGAACCTGCCATTGAGGCATGCAGGCTCCAAGGTACCATCAGGAGTCTCTAGACCAACTTCCCGGATAATGAGTTGAAGTCGACAGGAAGTGACCTTGATCGAAGGTGGGCCATAATGATTCCCACATCATCGACACGAGACAGAGGAACATAATGTTTTGTTGTGAATCAGGATCATATGAGAAACAGAGGAAGGTTGATATTCGCAGAGGCCAACTTCTCTTGAACATATAAACGGCACGACAATGGACTTGGCAGTATTTGACACCAATGGATCAAAGGTCATGGCGACGAGGCAGTGAACTGATGAGAGGTCAAAAGAGATTACCCAAACCCATGGAAGCAAAGTGAAGCAACGAGATGAGATGTCCCCAACCCGACACGAATGCAGACAAGTGCCATGTTCAAGAGAGACATACTGCCGACGACAACGACGATGGTTCCATTTTTCCCCACCATCTTGGTGAGTACCTCTTTATTTTTACACAAGCTTGAAGAGGATACCATATGCTTGGCATATAAGTCCGCCCTTCGGGCGAATCCATCCTAGTGCATTTAACGAGTCCTAGGAAGGAGAAACTCGGAGAACGTCATTTCGACGGAATCCAATGTCATCAGGGTTTAACGAGTCTGACAAAGGAAGAACTCGGCGTCTTTTCATGTTTAGAGAGTTTGAAAAGACATCGGAAAAGAAAACTCCACAGGTCCCTTTTCGTAAATAGTTTCCCAGATCCGAAAAGGTAGAAAACAATATCCGAAAAACCTCCTAGTCGCGATAGGCTAGGGTATTCCTTTTTCGTAATCGATCCAGCCCAGCCCGAAAAAGGGTTAAACTTATACTGGGTGAATGTCGATTCGTGTCCATTTTAACGAGATCGAAACGACAAGGGCCTCGGCGATATTTTCATATTTAGAGAGTCAGAAAAGAGCTGAAAGATGACTCCTCCTGGAGGAACGAGTGGTATAAAGGGTAGCAACTGGTTCCGGTAATGGTGGAACTACTCTGAACAAATAAAGGTCGAGAGGCTGACTAACAAGACCACTCATAGCAGCGGTTCCTCAGGAACGGGTAAAACAACTAAGTGAAGGCATATGATCGGCCAAGCAGATAGTGACAATGGAGTGAGAAAACCAAGGCTCATCTGGCAGAAATAGGCTGATAAAATGGCAATCACAAGAGGTAAAACAAGAATGGTTTCATTTTTACACAAGCTTGAAACAAAGATAAACTATGCTTGAAACCGGTTTCATTTTTACACAAGCTTGAAACGGAAACAAACTATGCTTGAAAAAGTAAGCATGCCCCCAGCATGGTGACTCAATTCGAGGTACATGCCCCCCAAGCTTCATTCCATATGAAAGGCGGATGGAGTGAAGGTTCAAATTACGAGATCAAGAGAAAGACTCGACTGGGATTTTACGAGATCTAAACAAAAGACTCGAATTGAACGGGAATGTGTTTCATTATTTTAACGAGGTTGACACATTAAAAGAACTATCCTCAAACACCTTGTTTCATGGTTTAGGGAGCTTGACACAAGACCAGGAACTGTGCTCCGAGAAACCTTGTTTCATTTTTTTAAGAGCTTGACACAAGACAAGGAACTATGCTCCGACGACCTTGTTTCATTTTTTAAGGAGCTTGACACAAGACAAGGAACTGTGCTCCAACAACCTTGTTTCATTTTTTAAGGAGCTTGACACAAGACAAGGAACTGTGCTCCGACGACCTTGTTTCATTTTTTAAGGAGCTTGACACAAGACAAGGAACTCTGCTCCGACAACCTTGTTTCATTTTTTAAGGAGCTTGACACAAGACAAGAAACTGTGCTCCGACCGACTTCATCATAATGAACAAGAAGTCATTGCTTCCAAGAGTTCCATTCCTGATGGAAGGGAAACATCCTGGAAGTCAGGACCCAATGCCCCCAGCACATTATGCACAACGGCATCATCACTGAGCACAGGCACGGGGTAAGTAGCCACATAGTTGACCTGCGGTGGGGCAGAGACAACAGGTGGAAAAAAACCAGGAGGGGGTGATGGCGGACCAGTTGCCACATTAGGACCAAAGAATGACAGCTGATCAATGGTCACGATCCTTCCTTCATGCGGAAAACAGGCCACACGAAAGAGGGAGGAGACGAGTGCTCCCATGGCATAGGTGTAATCGCGCCCCAAAAGCAGATTGAAATCCAAGGGGCCTGGAACGACCATCACATCCATATGGACGGTTTTACCTCCCAAAGTAACAGGTAACCTTGGAAGGATCCCCAACGGTTGACTCGTCCTTCTGTTAAAAGTCAACAGATTCTGCGTAACAGGCGCAAGCGGTGGCGAACCAAAAGCTTGCCAGGTAGTTGAGGACAGAATACTAACAGAGGCACCTTCGTCTATAATGGTGCTGGGTACAACCAGACCAAGAGCCTGTACTGTGATCTCGAAAGGCACATAAGACGGAAGGCGAAATCCTACAAATCGATTCCAGTCAAAGGAAGCGACCAAACTACTCGGAGGGGCTACCATCGAGATGCGAAGGTCTTCCCCTGATGTTACGGAAGCAGAAGCCTCCCCCATAACCTCCATCTCGAAGGTGGGAGGGGTATCCTCCGGAGCCTCCATCATGGGAGGCGGAGGAGGAGCTTCCTGAAGTACAGGGACAGGAGAATCTTTCTCCAAGTCCGAAGAATCTGAAGAAACTAGAAGGACATGAGGGTTATGGGGTCCACTCTCGACAGAAAATACCTGGTGCACCGCAGATGGGGCCAGGTCAACCGATCCCACGACCAATGGTTGGTCGGGAACGGATTCCTGAATCTGAATTTCTGGAGGAGTGGGGTCGACCAAGGATGACCCTTGACCAATCACGGCATCAGCCGGTGGAAGACTCAAAGAAATCTGTTTATAACCAGCCGGGAGGCGTGGTGTAGAAACAGTCAGGTTGTCCAAGACTCGCTTGGCTTCATCCATATAAGGACAAAGGTGAATAGCATGGTGCCCTTCACACAACTTACAGGGATTGGTGATCTTACCCTGCTTCTTAGGAGCTTTACCAGTGCCCCCAACCTGACTCCCGAAAGCTAAAGACAACGGTGGGCGACCGTTGGACCATACTTCGAGTACCTTGGGAATGCCAGGGCAGTCTCGAAGAAGATGGTCTCCCGTGCACAACAAGCAAGGGAACTTGACTTTCCGTGGAGGGTTGGAAGGTTTATCAAGAGGAGATATCTCGGAGGCAGTAGCTGCACATTTAGTCTCTCGCTTATCAGGCTTCTTCTTCTTTGTCTTCTTCTTCTTCTTCTTAGCCACCTGGTTACTTGAATCCAGACTTTCACCAGGCGAAGTAGAAGAGGAGGACGCAGAAACAGGCGAAGAAGGGGAGAGGTCCACCTTGGAATCAATATGAGGTTGTTCAGGTGGAGGAACTGATTGAACAGTAGTGGAGACATTCGGAACTACAGAGGTTGAGAACAACCAAACGGGCAACCCAACCGTTAACCCAGGAAGGGACAACGTTGCCATATAAGGAGCACCAACATTTCCAAAAGGAGGAAAATGACCAGGATTCCCTTCTGAAGGGATTCCTTGGTTGGTAAACCCTGAAAAAGTTGCCATCAAAACTCAAAACCACACACGGGCTGAAAAAAGAGTTAAGACACACGATCAAACAGTCAACAAGCAATGTCTAAATAGGTGTGAAATCGTGGGCGATTAATTTTACCACATTGGAAAATAAGAAGTTCTACCGTTTCATATTTTAAGAGTCGAGAAACGATAAAAATATGACTCTATCTCTTTCAGAGTTGACACAAGCGTGAAAGGACAAGCGCTTGACGGTCTTTTCAAGTTTAGGGAGTCAGAAAAGACCAAATGACTGCTCAGGAAAAACTAGGCACAAAGGGTGTACCAGATATCCGTGAACTGCAATATACACCTTGGTTTCAAGAATGAAACAGAAATCGACCAAGGACTTTCCGTACGTGCAGGTAGTCTCCCCGAATGCTGTGTTCGGTGTATCACGGGTAAAAGGCGGCAGACTCGGCTTCCTGTGGATAAAGGATTGAAAACCTATAGGGGTCTCCCTTTATATACGCGACGGTACGGGGAGCGCAAGTCCGTACTAGCGCTGTCTAAAGCCAATAGGCGAACGACAGCTGCTAGGTTTAACGACGCCGGAACACGTCTCTAGCCTAGACCTTCTAAATATGTTTCGTTAAGCTCCAATGTTGCCTTAGGTTAATTGAATAAATTTTACAGTTTATCTTCAATTAAGTTTCAATTTCCAGGCCCTATCGTATGTAGTGTCTCACAAGACTCCTAAATGCAAAGCTACATGAGAAAAGAAATCTTTCAATTCGATGAATGCTATCTAGTTAAGGGAAGAGCTTCAAACAATGATGCAACAAACAGTAAAACTGAAAACGAAACTTTTCCAAACTAGATGACTTTCACTATCCAAAAGTATTCTAAACATTCAACGAAGCGAATTATGCAATGTAATCTATGCAAAATCCTTTTTCGAAAACTATGCAATTGTAATCTATGCACAATTTCCTTTTTCTTTTCAAATAATAAGAATGCACTTAATGCATTTTTCGATAAAATGAGAATCTACTTAATGCATGCCTTTAACAAAAGAGAATGCACTCAAAGCGATTTTTAGTTTCCAATCACTAAACAATGTGATCTAAGTCCAATGATGAATCTCAAAAACACTTTTCGATGCAATGTGATCTAATGCATTTAAACGAAAAGCAAACTATGAGACGAAAACTAAAAGAACGCAAATCTTCTTAATGAAAGATGAAAGCAAAAGGGATGCGAACAAACACTAAGAATGCAATCGTTGTTTCAAAATACTTTGTGACGAAATTCCTCAAAAGGTGAAAAAACACAAAGAGGACTTCCAAAGAATGAAATCAAAACAAGGCATTCATCCCTTTTACATCAAACAACCATAGAAAGAAGACATTCCAAATAATGAGCAATGTAATCTATGCTCATACAGAGGAAAGACCCAAAGGGAAAGACACACTAGTGAAGGATTAAGGGAAAAAAACTCAATTTTCATACACCCTGAAAGTGGCCCGACTTGTACATTGACAACTAGCGCCACTGGCCAAGTGGCGCGGGTTGCTAACTGACAACAAGCGCCACTGCCTGAAAATGAAAAAATAAAGAATTTCTCCCAACCAAAACCAGACTTCCCACTTCAAGCTGAATCTAAAACAAACCCAGAAGCAAAATACTGACCAAAAGAAACTTCCGAACAAGGATAACCCTACCACCTACAGGAAATGGCGTGACTGTCTGGCTGTAATCCGCGCCAGACAGGGGATGGCGCGAGTGATAAACTGGCAACCTGCGCCAACTGGCGCGACTGTCAGGGCTAAACTCGCGCCAATCAAGCCAACTATGAAAAGGTGAAAATTCGGAAAAGCAGAGGCCAGATCTGATCCTCTGGGGGCTGAACCAAAAGCCAAAACACAAAAAGAACCCAACCCAGAAGGTTCATCAAGCAAGGAAAAACGATCAAAGCGAAACAATCATAAACGAGACAAGGAAAACCGGACAGTCCCCAGTGGAGTCACCAATTTGTTGAGGAGGTAAATCCCCTCTGCGGACAGAGGCGATCCCTACTAGCCCAGCAGGGGTCTAGCAACAAACAAACAATGCTATGACGCAAGCTCCTAGTTACGAATGAAAGACTTGGGATAAGAGCCTACCCGGATTCCAACGCTAGATCTGAAGAAGAAGATGTCCCCGTCCTTCAGCCCTGGCAGATCACAATCCTTCCACGATCTCCGTGGATGAACACCTGCACGCAGAAGAAACGAACAGATACATGCATAGGAACCAACATACGTAACTAAACATCGGTCAGAAAAGATATTACTCGCATTAACATGATGGAAAAAGGAGTGGAACCATAATCATAGTCATCTATTAAAATGATAAACGAATAGAAGTTACAACCAAGTTCTGACGTCGCAGCTTCCTTCGAACGGGTCTCCGGTCGTCCACGTCTCGCAAAGCTCGCTAAGGAAAGGGAAACCTCTCCAGAGTCTCGTAACAATGGTCTCCTCGCTTGAATGGGCCTTAAGGGAAAGAAGGGATTCTTTACAGCACAAAGGCACTTGGGAATAGGGAGATGCAAAGCTTCAGCACTTCAAGACTATCAGCCCTTCAGCCCCCTCATCAATGGATGAAGGCTATATTTATAGAGGAGAGGATGAGGTTGGGATCCCTACAATAGTGGAAGGGAGGCCTTATCCTTTGGGAGGTTCCCCATATGGTTGAAACAAGAGACCAAAGGAGGAAGGCCGTGGTTATCCAGGCGAAACCACTCCTGATGACTCATCCACGAAGTTGTTGTAATCGAAACTTCGCCTCTTTTTTTTAAAAACTTTCCATAAACAGAGTGGCGCGGGTACAACACTGGGACAGAGCGCCAATTGGCGCGGGCTCAGTGTTAATTTTCCCCCATTGGCGCGAGTACATAACGGGCTACCAGCGCCAATGCAAAAACAGGTGTTTTTAGGGGTCTGCTCAGGAAATGATCAACAGAAGGAATGTTGTCCTCATGGAAAGGGATGCAATGAAGGTATTTTCAAGGCTTGACATTGCTCACAGGTCACATAATGGGTCCTCCATTGTGCGGGACGGGGAATGGTAGGGACGGTGACAAATTACTGTGTAACAAAGGGAAAAGGGTAAGTTTTTCTAAAAGAAAAGGTGAAAGCTAATAATGCCATGTATGTGGATGGATTAAAGCATAAGCTGTTAAGTGTAAGTCAAATGTGTGATCAAGGAACTGAAGTTGTCTTTAGTTCAAAAGAATGTGTGGTACGAGATCTTGATACAGGTAAAACAATTATAAAAGGAAAAAGAACTCCAAGCAACCTGTATGTATTGAAGAACTGCAAAGAACAGTGTTACTTGAGTAAATCTTCAGAAAACTGGCTATGACATAGAAGGTTGGGGCATTTGAGCTTCTCTCAAATCAACAAATCAAGCAGACTTAAAGCTGTTCATGATCTTCCCAATATTACTCTACCTGAAAATATCATATGCAAATCTTGCCAATTCGGTAAGAAAACCAGAGTAAAATTTAATGCCAAGGAAGGATCATCAAGTAAGCCTCTTGAACTCATTCATACTGACATATGTGGACCTATGAGGAAAAATTCACCATGTGGTGAAGAATAATATATCTTATTCATTGATGATTTCTCTAGAATGTGTTGGATTGGGTTGATTAAACACAAAGATGAAGCATTTGAGAAATTTCAGATCTTCAAAGCACTAGTTGAAAATGAATTAGATCTAAAAATAAAGTGTCTTAGATCTGATCGAGGAGGAGAATATACATCAGATGAATTTCTTGAATTTTGTGAACAACATGGCATAAAAAGACAGTTTTCTGTAGCTGGCACTCCACAACAAAATGGTGTTGCAGAAAGAATGAATAGAACAGTTCAACAAATGGCTAGAGCTATGCTGGATGATTCTGGAACACCTGACATATTTTGGGGAGAAGCAGCACATACAGCAGTAAACATTCTCAACAAGGCACATGTTCATGTAAATAGTGATAAAACTCCATATGAACTCTGGTATGGTAATCCTCCCACTGTAAAGCATTTTAGAATTTTTGGAAGAAAATGCTTTATCAAAAATAATGATGAAAAACTTGGCAAGTTTGAACCCAGAGCAGATGAAGGAATACTTCTTGGTTACTCCTCTAGGAGTAGAGCATATAGATGTTACAATAAAAGACTTCGGAAGATTGTTGAATGTATTGATGTTGTTATTGATGAGTCTCCTGCAGCTCCAAAAGAAGAAAAACAAACAACAGATGAAGACGATGATGACATATATCCTTCTACATCAAATAGAAATGATATAGATAGTGAACCCAATGAAGAACCTGAAGAATATTTATCTGAAAAAGCTCCATCCATATATGTTCAAAAGAATCATCCAAAATCTCAAATTTTGGGAGAAAAGGGATCAGGTGTACAAATGAGAAGGACTCTTGTGGGATCTTCTTGTTATCTGGCATTTCTATCCAGTATTGAACCACACAATGTCAATCAAGCTAGCAAAGATGAATGTTGGATTCAAGCCATGAATGAAGAGCTTGATCAAATTTAAAAGAATCACACTTTGGACTTAGTACCAAGACCTCATGACAAAAATGTCATTGGAACTAAATGGATATTCAAAATTAAGTTAAATGAGAATAGCGATGTTATAAGAAATAAAGCTAGACTTGTTTGCAAGGGGTATGCTAAACAAGAAGGTATAGACTTTGAAGAAACTTTTGCTCCTGTAGCTAGACTTGAAGCCATAAGAATGTTTCTTTCTTTTTCAAGCTTCCAACAAGTAAAAGTTTATCAAATGGATGTTAAATCTTCTTTTCTCAATGGTGACCTAAAAGAAGAAGTTTATATAGAACAACCAGAAGGATTCATTTTGGGAAATGATGAAAAACTTGTTTGTAGACTTTAAAAGGCTCTATATGGTCTCAAATAAGCTCTAAGGGAATGGTATTATCGTCTTGAAAAATATCTTCATCAACAAGGATTTTCAAAGGGGTCTGCTGATAGCAACTTATACAAAAAAACTGAAAATGATAAACTATTGATTGTGGCTGTATATGTTGATGATATCATTTTTGGAAGTAATGAAGAGTCTATGAGTCAGAAATTTGCTTCTGTTATGCAGCAGGAATTTGAAATGTCTTTCCTTCGGGAACTAACATTCTTTTTTGGCCTGCAAGTGCATCAAGCAAAAGATGGCATATTCTTATCACAAGCAAAATATCTTAAGCAAATTTTGAAGAATTATGGCAGGGAAGAGTGCAAACCTGTAAGTACACCAATGATAACCAGATGTAATCTCAGTTCTCATGATGATTCTCCCATGGTGAATCAACCAGAATACAGATCTATGATAGGAAGTCTACTTTATCTCACTGGGACTAGACCAGACATTATGCATGCAGTTGGGATTGTTAGACGATTCCAAGGTAATCCAAAAGAGTCTCACCTTCAGGCTGTCAAAAGAATATTCAAATATCTACAAGGAACTCAAGAATTTGGACTATGGTATCCAAAGAATGCTGATCTCACTCTTCATGCTTACACTGATGCAGATTGGGCTGGAAATGTTGATGATCGGAAAAGAACTAGTGGTGGTGCATTCTATATGGGGCCCCAGTTGGTATCTTGGTTCAGCAAGAAGCAAAGCTCTATTGCCTTATCTACAGCAGAAGAAGAATATGTGGCTGTCGCATCATGTTGCACTCAACTTCTTTGGATGATGCAAACCTTACAAGACATTCAAATCAAATGTTCACCTCCCATCTCCATTATGTGTGATAATACAAGTGCCATCAGTATCTCAAAGAATCTTGTTATGCATTCCAAGACGAAGCACATTCCCATCAAGTATCACTTCTTACATGAAAAAGTGCTTGAAAAAAAGGTGAAGTTGGAGTATGTTCCCTCTAAAGAACAAGTTGCTGATATATTTACCAAACCTTTACCCAGGGAAGCGTTCAAATATCTCAGACAGAAGCTGGGAGTTGTCTCTGCCTCTCAGAAGATCAGATCTTCTTAAATTCAGAATATTAAATTGGATACGTGGATTTCATGAAGGATAGTCGCGTATATACACGAGTTTATACACAGAAAACCGCATATGCATGTTTTGCTGACAATTTTTTTTTTTTTTTGGGTCAGCATTCTTCAGCACAACTATGGTGCTGTTGGGTATCTCTGGTGATGTTCCAGCTCTCATACTTTTGTTTTATTCTCTAATGCTTCTGATGAAGATGCCTTGATGATTTTCTGTTCAGGATGCACAGGCTAAGGGGGAGCATTGGTCATGTGGAAAGGATGCATTGTTGGCACTCTAATTATTTGTTGTAATCTGATCTCAGAATCTTTGATCTTGATTGTATAAGTCATTTCTGTAATTTGATGAAAAATGTCATGTTGAGACCTATGATGTAAAATTGAAATATTCAGTCATGTAAGGACTTGTTCAAACTTGTAAACCCACTTGGTTGGGTAGTTGAGTCAAAATGTGTAAACCCACTTGGTTGGGTACTTGAGTCACATATGTAAATCCACTTGGTTGGATCATTGATGTAAGTATGAGTCCTTGGTGATAGGGAAGGTCATAGAGTCATGTACTTCATTGAAAAATATGTTTGAAGATTCAGCGTGAACTCAAGGGGAGCATGGTCACTTCAGTGCACATTAGATCTATAGAGCTCTTCTTTCTACAAGAGAAGAAAAACCTTGTTTTGTTTTTGATCCGCCCTTTTCCCTTGATGTCAAAGGTGGAGAGTATCATGGTGTTTGAATAATGGTTATAATCAATGTATCTATCTGTTGTGGTGATCAAACACCATCATGGTTGCCATCAAGTCCAAAGGGGGAGATTGTTGGCAATATGATGCAATGTGTTGTCCTTGATGGCAACCTACTTGATGAAGTTGTCTTTGGATAGCAACCTATGTGTTAAAGATGTAAGAATGATGTATCTACAGTTCAGTTCAGATGTGATAGAGAAAATAATCCTAGTAAGTGCCGGAGAAATGATAAATATAATATGTCACAATGTATACGCGAGTTTGTAAAGGCCAAGTCTCGTATGCACGTGGATAAGTACGTCCTAAGTCGCGTATGCCCTTTTGCACTCCAAATTTATGATACCAAGGGGCATTACCATGGTTTTAGCACACAGTATTGAGCGATGTATGGTTTATTTGATTCCGTCCAAGAATACCATCGGAAGTTGTGTGGTTTTGGCTCATGGTATTGGTAAAAGCTAAATCTATTTAAGGAGAAGAAGATCATAGTGCAAGGTGTGCAAGTGAAAGGGTTATGAATAAATAAATCTCTTTAAGATATATCTGCATGGTTGAACTCTATTCTTAATTGATAGATCTGAATCTATGATGCACTGATGGATATGATGAAGGTTCAAGATCTCTAGATCTAGAAATGATGAATCTCTAGGATGATCTGCAAAAGAAATGATGAAGGCCAGGAGCAAGACTGATGAATAAATTGAAGAAATCTAGGTAAGTTTATAGATCTAGTCTGTTCTGCAAAGTTTATCTTTTATAGATCTATACACTAGTTTGTCTCGGTAAAAGCACGTATATACGCGGGTTCCCTTAATAAAAGGCGCGTATGGAAGTTAGGGTTTCTGAAGCTTATTTACAGATATTACTTCTATGATTTCTTTTTTCTCTCTACTGTCGGTCAATGAAGTCTACTTGAAGTTCTGGGTTGATTGAATATGATGTATGCTGCTGATATGATAATGAACAAATCTAATCAATGATTGAGAAAACATGATGATGGAAGAATGACTGTCTAAACAGTTCTGCATGGATGATAAATTGTCTGAATAGAAATCTGATTTCAGATCTGAATATGAGTCTGAAAAAAATCTGAAAGAAAGCATACACAGAGTTATACGCTAGTTGGTGAAAGGAAAAGCGCGTGTATATGCGGATTCGATAAAGAAAATTCGTGTATTAATTCAGAATATAAAGATGAGTATGCACTGAAGCATACGCAAGTTGTTGTGCAGAAAAGCACGTATGTACACGGGTTCAGTAAATAAAAATAGTGTATGGTATCTGAACTAATGGTTGTTCAAGGTTGAAGTGTATCTGATTATCTACTTTGAAGTCTGGGTTATTTCCGATATTCTGGCTACAATGGTATTGTTGTTCTGGTTGAAGTTTTGGGTAATGTATGGTTGTTGATGTTAAGGGGTTGTATTGAAACTGTTTTGATCCAATATGAAAATTGATGAAACATGGTCTACAGTGGATCTAAGGGTTGAAGCCTTCAGTATGAAAGTAGAAGCTTTCAGCCAGTGAAGCTGGTGTTGAATTCAGGGGATCGAAGCTCCCTTCCAGGAGAGGATGGTAAATGAGATCAGGGGGTTGGAGCTCCCTTCCAGTTGTAGCTGGAAAACAAGAGAAGGTTGCAGCCTTCTTTAGGTAGAAGCCTGCGTACTGGTATAAGTCTGCATTAGTACAATGTTGTAAAAGGTTTTCTATATAATAAAGATTGAAGACAGAGATGACAACAGTGGTGGTTTTCTCCCGATTTGGGTTTCCACCTTAAATATTGGTGTTCATGTGTGTGATGCTTTATAATGTTTTTTACTGCTCATAACTTCTGATTATCTAGCCTTATTCATAACTGATAAATCTGTTTAAAAGATTGACTCTCTAAATCTGAAAGATAAATTAGTATACGCTAGTTTCCTTCTATATTTCTGCATGCATACGCTAGTTCAGTTCATCAAAACCGCGTATGGAAATCTTCTCAAAGAAAAAGTAAAAAGTTTTCAGTCAGCTCAAAATACTGATTCACCCCCCCTCTCAGTATTTTTCCCAACAGTAGCCTGCAGAAAATAGATGGGAGTTGGAGCTTCCTTGCAAGTTGTAGCTTGCAGAATTGAGGTAGTAGCCTCCTGTAGGTTGGAGCCTACAAAAAATTATTGGTTAGAGGGATTTGGAGCTTACCTTTGCTTCACAAAAATAATAAGATGTGGTTTTCTCCCTTATGGGTTTCCACTTATATCTTTGTCTATGTGCATGATGATTATGTGTTGATATTCTATATTTAATCCACTTAATACCCGCTACTCACTTTTTAAGATTGTTGTTCCATTGTATATTAAGTTGATCACGAAACGAAGTTGTAAATAAGTGTAAAAGAAATTTTTACAAGACCATGACTGCACTAAATTGATTCACCCCCCCTTCTCAGTTTAACCAAGGGTTCAACATGAATTGCATATGTCTTATGTGAGAAATTTGTTTGAAGTGATTCCAAGGGCATATTGAAGCATAAATATCAGTATTGGGTTCTAAAATGCCACCTAAGAAGAATTCAACACCCATTAAGCCTTCAGAAGGCTCTACTATGACACATGAAGAGGAATAATCACAACATGACATATCAAAATTACAAGAGCAAGTGCACCAAATTTTTCTCTTGCAAAGAGCAATAGAAAATGAAATGGAAGTTTTGAAGAAAGGCATGGAATATAAGAAGGATGGTTTGAATAAAGGCATGGATGGTTTGAATAACGACATGGACGCTAGGATGGATGGTATGGAAGTTGGCATGGAAGTTAAGATCGATGAAAAAATGAAAGACAACATGGAAAACATGAAGAATGATCTAAAAGAATACATGGAAGGTTTGGAAAATTTGATACAAGAAATGTTTCCTAATGGCGAAAAGATAGTAGAGGAAATTCATGATGAGAACAAAATAAATGTTAATCGTGATTTCATAAACTCTAATGTTCGATGGAAGAACCACCATATTCCAAAGATGGATATGAGGAAGTTTTATGGCAAGGATCCTGTAACATGGATACTACAGATGGAAAAATATTTTGATCTCAATAATTTGCAAAACACACAAAAGGTACGCATTGCAACTTTAAATTTAGAACAAAATACATTTGTATGGTATCGATGGCTTTCTCCTGTAGAAAAATTGTCACTTGGTAAATTTTTATGAAGGAAATGATAGCACATTACGAGGATACAAAGAGCAACACCTTCTTTATCCAATTGATAAATCTCAAACAAAAGGGTTCAGTGGTGGAGCACAGTGAGGACTTCCAAAAATTGAATATAAGGGTAAATAATATTCCAAAGGAACACGGGATTGATGTCTTCCTAGGGATTTTAAAGGATAACATACAATATGAAGTTTTCATTTGGGAACCTGATTCATTGGAAAAGGCATTCACGTTGGCAAGAAAAATTGAAAGTAAAATTATGGCAACAAGGAAGCCTACCACTCACATCTATAAATATGGAAGTGTTGCTACTGCTAGACTTCCACAACCTACAAGGTGGACACCACAACAATTGGAAGAAAAAAGAGAAAAAGGGCTTTTCTACAGTTTTGATAGGAAATACACTAAAGGTCATAAGTGTGTTGAGAAGAAATTATTTTACATATATTGTGAAGTGGAGGAAGAAAATGAACAAGAAACTTGATTAGAAGAGGATATACACAAGCAACCAAACCTAGAAGAATAAGAAATGAGTCTAACCATATCGTATAATGCATTGGTAGGAATTACCACTCCTAAAATTCTCAAGATAGAAGGACATATCAAGAAGAAAAAGGTAATAGTGTTGATTGATTCAGGTAGTACACATAATTTTATTCATTGTAAGGTAGCCAAGGAATTCAATTGTTTCCTATACGCAACACCAGAATGTCAAGTGATGGTTGCAAATGGAGGAACTATAAATTGCTCTAAAAATTCCATAATATCAAGTTAGCCATGGGGGAATATGTATTGAATTGCCCAATTCTTTCCATTCCAATGGAAGGTGGTGATTTTGTACTAGCAGTACGATGGTTACAATCTTTGGGGATGGTAGATTTAAATTTTCGGGAACTTTTCTTGAAATTTTTTTTAGAAGGAAAGGAAATCGAATCACAAGGTATTGCAAGGAAACCAAGAAAGATAATAAGATCTAATGTCATGAAAAAGCTTCTGAATAAATAATAATGAGTCATAATTTCACAATTATGCTCACTAGAAGTTCCAACATCAAAATCATGTATTTCTCCAGATCTCCAAAAGGTTTTGGACAATGATTCCAAGGTGTTTGAAACTCCCAAAGGACTCCCACCTGTTTGTGATCATGATCATGCTATTAATTTGATTCCAGGAAGTGTTCCTCAAAACATTAGGCCTTACATATATCCTTATGTCCAAAAGAGAGAAATTGAACATATGATTACAGATTTGTTAGAGGCTAGTATAATTCAGCCTAGTCAAAGTTCTGTCTCTCCTCTAGTAGTATTGGTGCAAAAGAAGGATGGATCATGGCACATGTGTCCAGATTATAGGGAGCTCAATAAGCTCACAATTAAAGATAAATTTCCCATTCCTGTGATTGCTGAGTTATTCGATTAATTACATGGAGAAATTTATTCTACCAAGTTGGATCTTCATTTAGGATATCATCAAATTAGAATGAAGACTGAAGATATTTTGAAAACAACATTTCAAACTCATTAGGGTTATTATGATTTTTTGGTCATGCCTTTTGGCCTTACCAATGCACTTTCTGTATTTAAAGGGTTGATGAATCCCATTTTCAAACCCTTCCTTATAAAATTTGTGCTAGTAATTTTTGATGATATAAAAATCTACAATAGGTCTTCGAGGGATCATGTTCAACATGTTGACAGGGTGCTCAAACTGTTGGAGGAGAAAAAATTATATGAAAAAACTTCCAAATGTTTCTTTGGAGTACAAGAGCTGGAATATTTGGGTCATATTGTATCTCATGAGGGTTTTAAGGCAGACCCTAACAAAATTAAAGCCATTAAGGAATGGAAAGTCCCCACAACCATAAAGCAGTTGCTCAGATTTCTCGGGTTAACAAGGTATTATCACAAATTTGTTAAGGATTATGGGAGAATAGAAACACCTCTAACAAAATTATTGAAGAAAGATGCATTTTCATGGACTCCTGAAGCAACTAAGGCCTTTGAACATCTTAAAGAGGCAATGTTCCTAGCACCACTCTTAGCTACGCCAGACTTCTAAAAAAAATTATTGTGGAATGTGATGCCTCTAGAAATGGAATTGGTGTTGTTTTAATGCAAGAAGGAAGACCCATTGCTTTTGAAATTTTTCCAATCAAAAGAAATTATTTATAAAAGGCGATTTATGAGAAGGAAATGTTGGCAATACTACATGCACTAAAGAAATTGTGACCTTACCTAATGGGAAGACACTTCAAGGTAAAAAATGATCATGATAGTCTTAAACACTTTTTGGAACCAAGACTATCTTTAGAAGAGAAGCAAAAATGGGTCACAAAGATGTTGGGTTATGAATTTGAAATCATCTACAAAAAAGGGAAACTAAATGTTGTTGCAGATGCACTCTCAAGAACGGATGAAGAGGTGGAAGCATTGCTTTTTTCCATTTCTACTATCCAACCAGATTGGATAACTGAAGCAAGGGATAAATGGAAGAAAGATGAAGAAGTGTGGACACTCATTCAAAATTTGCAGGAAGATCCTAGTACATATGATACATTTAGTTGGAAAAATGATTCCTTATGGTACAAATATCACTTATATATTTGCAAGAATTCCCAACTAAAAGAAGCGATTCTTTTGGAATTGCACAATTCTCCTTTAGGAGGAAACTCTGGATTTTTAAAAACTTACCACAGGGTGAAGGACATTTTTTTTGGGATGGCCTTAAATCTGATATTCGAAAGTTTGTTGTAGAATGTTTGGTTTGCCAGCAAAATAAAGTTGAGACAATTAAGAGCTCGGGTCTTCTACAACCTTTATCCATTCCAAGTCAATGTTGGGAGGAGATTTCAATGGATTTTATCACAGGTTTACCTAAGTTCAAAGGAAAGAGTGTCATCATGGTGGTAGTTGATAGACTTACCAAGTATGCACACTTTTGTGCATTATCTCATCCATTTAAAGAAAGTACATTTGCTAGTACATGTATGGAAAGAATTCAAAAGCTACATGGAAACTCGAAGATTATTGTAAGTGATAGAGATCCCATTTTTATAGGAATATTTTAGACGAAATTATTTTCTTGTTTGGGTACTTAACTAGCTCATAGCTCATCTTATCATCCTCAATCTGATGGTCAAACTGAGATAGTGAATAAATGTTTCGAAGGATATATTTGTTGTTTTGTATCTGATAAGCAAGAACAATGGGTCAACTAGTTACCATACAAACAAATGCAAGTTATTCTTTCCATCACTTACCCAGTATTCTAATTCATAGAAAAAGTCAAAATCTCTATACCAACTTACCATTAATTACCAGTTACTCTTAGTAGTCATGGTCATTTTAATGCAAGAACATTAACAATGGTTTTATATCCCAACTTCAACGACCTACGATGGTTTGACAACATCCATGGCCTGGATCTTGTAGTGTATGATAAAAAAATCCAACATAATCACATTAGTCACAATATTTTCAATCAAATGAAATGCTTTTAACTATCACTTATATATGGAATGTTAGGTGTTATTTTAATCACAGTAAATTTCAAAATTACTCAGAGAGAACCTATCTCTCTAATCTTCAAAATGATCAATAACTGCATTAATGGTATGTTGTCTTAACCTCCACTAAATGCATCCACAAAATACTTATACAAGTACTTAGTGTTGGGCAGTGAAAGAGGTATGAAATTCCTAAGTATTTGTTCATTATTTTACTATAGATATACTTCTGTTTGCCTTGGAAAGGTAATTTACCATAACAATTGCAATTAATTGAAAAGATTTATGTTTAGCCTGAAATATGACTAAAGGTTGTTTTTATTGGCAAAACAGGAATACGAAGAGGTGAGCAGCTGTATCAAAGGCATGGCTGAAAACAATTTGACTCCTACTCCATTCGTGATGAACCATATCCAGCTAAAGCCAAGAAGATCTAAACGGATCACCCGAAAGGGGTAGGGGACAGCTCGACCTTAAACAGAGTAAACAGAACAATGATAAAACGAGAAGGGAGTGAATCCCTTAGGATCAAAAGATCCTGAGGGATCGCTGTGAAAATTTATCATATTTCTTGATTTGTCCGTCCAAGGATCAAATATAAAGACAATGATCTTTAGTAATCGGGGGAGGGTGGTCATTTTGTAAAAGACGTTTTCATTAAAAGACTTCCATATTTCTTTTGCAATCAAATGATTATCGACTCTCTGTCGTGAGAGGACACTGTCTATAATGTCTTTTGGATTAATATAAAAACACAGGTTTCATCTATTCTTTAGAATTCTGAGTTAAGCCCAGCGGTATTTCACTGGTGCTAAGGGCCTGCCTCTGGTGGATTACTATGTTGTTGTATCATTAATATTGGTTTGTTAATGCGTGAAGTGCGTTCAGTGTTTATTTTCATTACAAATTTGTTTCATTGATTGTTAAAGCAAGTGCAAAATCATTTCTGTTTCATTCTTTACTGCAATTCCATTTATTGATTAAGTTGACTTGTCCGGATTTGCTGTTCCGTAGTTACACTGAGTTGTTGTTCCATTTATCTTTGGTTTGTTGTTAGATTACAATTAAACTGTCGACAGGCTTGAGTGTGAAGATCTATTTATTTGGATTACATTAGATTTGTAACTGTTGTTTCTTTGATGACATTGTTCCTTTTTTAGATTTCATTCCTTTCAGTTGTTTCACTTGCTTTAAGATTCCTAAACTGTAGAGGATAGAGATATTCACTCCAAGTCCCCAGATTTGGTCGTCTTACATCAATTTCTAAGGGAAAGAGTTACTACTACTGCATCCCTGATCGATGTTCATCAAGATTGCTGTAGTTTAGATTTTACATTCTTGTCATTGTAATTAGGTTTCCTTTCCAAGCATTTATTAATTTTGTATTTGATATTCTATGCTACATCCTCACAAGCATTTCTCTGATATAATTGCAGCCTCAGACAGAGTACACTCTTGAGATAAAAAGACGCTCCCGGATTGATGATTAATGTAGGCTAATTAGGTGTTCAAAAGATACCTTTTTATGGTCCAACATTTTGATGTCGTTGTCGGGGAGAGTGTATGCCATTTTACAGGGGTAATGCACAGTTGATTTCCTTCTGCTTGCGGAGAATTGGGTATTAAAGACGGAAGGTAAGAACCTACGCACTGGGCAAGAAACATACTTGCTCGCAGCTTGCTTCACAGTAGAGGTAAGTAAGCTTTTCTTTTGGGTAGGAATGAAGGATTGTTTCTTTGAATGAATAAACCAATTAAGAGAAACAAAATTCCTCCTAAAATTGAAAAACCTAAGGGACCGGTGACCCTTGGGCGCACGACCTTTATTGATGAAATCCTTAAAAAAAATGAATCTCAGCCATCGGTAGGATTCAAAATAACTAGACAACCTACTAGTTCCCTTCAGGCTATAGAGTCACCATCTGAAGCCTTTGCTAAGATATACAGTCAAACAGAGGGAATTAAGCAAGATTCCCAAGAAATTGAGAATCCTTGCATAAGTCTCCTTCAAGAAGGGAAATCTAGCAATCTCTGAGAAGGAGAAGGGGAAACAGGAGAAACCACAGACTCACAATATCCTATTAGAATTTCCCAAACACTAAACAGCCCAAACAGGGGAAGTGCTGTTCAACTTATTCAGAACCAAGATCCTGAATCACCTCAAACAATAGGAAAACAAGGAATACTTATCCCAGGTAGAGGAAGTGCTGTTAAAGCTATCTCTACCCCTGTTCGTCAACCCAGAAATTCCCTGGAAATTCCAGAGGGATATTGGCACATCTTTGATCAAATGGCCCAAAACCAAAACCAAAAGCAGTATATCTCTACGCTGCAATATCCTATAGTATATACTGCAGTCAACGCACCCATGAAAGCTATTCCTCTTCAACATATTTGTACATTTCATGGTTTGAAATTAGAAGATCCAGATTCGTTTCTATTTGAATTTGACGTGATGTGTAGAGGATATGATTACACCACCGACGCCCAAAAACTGAAACTGTTCCCTTCTACACTAAAAGGAGTAGCCTTACGATGGTTTATGGGATTAGGTGGGGGTGTCATAACTGATTGGGATCATATGAAGGCTGCATTGTTAAAGAAATATAAAGATTATTGCAGGTCTCGGGAACTAAAATATGAGATATTACAGATGAAAGAAAAACCAAGTGAGACCTTGGAAGAGTATGTGGAACGATTCCAATATAATCTTCAAATATCCCCATATGCATCTGCACCCTTACCTGATAACGTTTTGAAAACTGCATTAATTAGGGGAATGAAAGATCAATGGGTTGAAACATTAAATATTATGGGAAAAGGTGATATATATCAAGAGAGCTATTCTGACATCATTGATTTGTGTATCAGGTGCTCAAGGGGTAATACAAGGTTGAAATTGGTAGAACGTGACATAATTACAAGGGAAAATAAGACCTCTAACGAAGGTGTGACGCGTGCAAAGATTGGAAATCTATTAGAATACTTTAAGACAGACATACTGGGGACTCTAAAAACAAAGTTTGATATCATGCAAGCCAAGCAGAAGCAGGTAGAAGCAGAACAAAACTTGGCAATATTTTGCCCCAGATGCAGAAAGAAACACAGCCACAAAGAATTCTCATTGGATATGGTTAAAGTCTGCACCATCTGCACGAAATATCACTCTATAGAAAGATGTCCCTCGCTTCCTGGCTTAAAAGCAGCCTATAAAGAGGCAGAAGAAGAATCAGAAGTGGTATGTCTTCTTAATCAGCGCCGACATTGGCAGACACGACCTTCAGGTATGCCAAATGATCCATTTTCTTTTCAGCCTCCTCAATATAATGCTCAATAGTATAGTGGAATGTGGCAGAATCAATCACCCTTCCCTAATTGTTCACAACAGCCATTTCCTCCCACACCTTGGCCTAATCAAATGAATCAAAATAACTGGCCTATTTTTCCTTTCTATCCACCTTTTTGGCCTACATAATGGTCCCCTTCTACTTCTCAGAATGAGGCCTGGCTGTCAAATTGGTAGAAACCTCCAAATCAGCCAACCAGATCAATTCCTCTCTCCCAACCTACACTGCCAGCTCCCTATCCAAACCCCTAGACCAACCTATGACCGCAGCTCCCAGCCCAGCCCAACCTAAACCTAAACAATAGACCAATTCGGAATGTACAAATAATGGAACCTCGAGAAACAGAAACTGAACTCAGGGAGTGCAATGATCTTCAATTAAGGTTTGGGCGTATAGTGGAAACAGAGAGAAATAATGATGACCGAATTGAAGATCCACTACCTGAAGAAAAAACAGAACAAAATAAGAAGGAAGTTCAAAAACAACGAAATAATCAGCAACAAGTAACAACTTCCTCTCCACCATTCCTAGAACGATTAATTATACCTCGTCCATTAGAACAACCAAATTTTGATCTTCTGGGAGAATTAAAAAATTTATGTATAAAGATCCCTCTCCTCCAAGCTATTCAAGATATTCCTATATATGCAAAAACCATTAAGGAATTATGTATAAAGAAGCCCAAGAGGAGAACAACAACCAATCCTACTGTCCAAATAGTCGGTACCTTATCTGATTTATTAGCAGGAATGGAGACACCTATCAAATATGAAGATCCAGGAAATCCTATAGTGACAGTTCAGATCAATGGCCAATCATTTCCAAATGCCCTAGTTGACTTAGGGGCAGCAATCAACATTTTAACAACCACTACCTGTCAGAAACTTGGCATTACATCACTTGAACCAACAACAACCTTGTTGGAATTGGCTGACCGATCAGTAGTGAAACCAGAAGGCACCTTACAAGATGTCATGGTATCTGTAGATTCCTGGGAGTACCCTGTTGACTTCCTGGTTATCAATCCCAAGAACCGATTAGATGGAAATCCATTAATTTTAGGTAGACCTTGGTTGGCAACTGTCGATGCTTATATTGGATGCCGACCAGGCAATATGACCATTACAAGGGGAAATTATGTCAAAAACTTAGCTTTATATCCCCCAGCCCAACCAAGTATATCAATAATTAAAACAAGACAACCACCTGCATCATATCTTATGGAAAATATGAGGTCTCCTCTAACCATAGAAAATGCTCTTGACTTTAAAGATCAAACAGAGGATGACATCATTAATAATTTTATTAATAAATCACAAATTGAACCCCATTTGCAATGTCACATGATTGAAGCAGCATTCGATAATAAAGAAGAAGAAGATCCCTTCAAAGATATTCATGATCAAGCAATACCTACTACCTCTATAAATAATACCAAGGTTGTAGAAATTGAACCAGGTAAAAATTTGAACATTAACAAGAATCTTACTGTTGAACAAGAAAAGAAATTAGTCTAATTATTACGAAAATACAAAGAAACCTTTTTATGGGATTACCACGACATGAAAGGAATTGACCCTCAATTATGTACTCACCACATTTATATTGAGAAAGATGCAAGACCCATTCGTCAACCTCAAAGGAGACTAAATCCTCACCTTAAATATATTGTGAAAGACGAATTACAAAAACTATTGGATGTCAATTTTATCTATCCAATATCTGATAGTAAGTGGGCCTCCCCATTAGTGGTGGTACCTAAAAAGAATGGAAAGTGGAGGATATGTGTATATTACCGTGAAATTAACAAGGAAACACAGAAAGACCACTTTCCCCTTCCTTTCATTGACCAGGTATTAGATACATTGGCAGGGAAGAAATTATTTTCATTCCTGGATGGCTTCAGTGGATACAACCAAATCCAGATTGCCCCTGAAGACTAGGACAAGACAAATTTTACCTGCCCATGGGGTACTTTTGCCTACCGAGTCTTACCTTTTGGCCTATGCAATGCCCCTGCCACATTTCAAAGGGCAATTCTCAGCATCTTTTCCGACTTGATAAATGAGGGTCTCGAGGTATATATGGATGATTTCACCCCTTATGGGGATGACTTTGAACCTGCATTGCAAAACCTACAAAAAGTATTGCAAAGATGTATTGACACCAGGCTTTGTTTAAGCAATGAAAAATGTCTTATGATGATGACTGAAGGAGTTATCTTAGGTCATTATATTTCAGTAGACGGAATTCAAGTAGACCCAGCTAAAATTCAAATACTCTTGTTAATTCCTACACCCACCACACAAACAGAGGTACGTAGCTTTCTTGGATTTTCTGGTTACTATAGAAGATTTATAGAACATTATTCTCGAATAGATGCACCTTTATATGCACTAACTAGAAATACTAATTTTTCTTGAACAGATAAATGTGACAATGCTTTTAATAATTTGAAGAGGCTCGTTGCAACAGGCCGAGTGCTGAGGGGCCCAAACTAGAATTTGCCGTTCCAAATTTCATCTGATGTCTCAGACACAGCGATTGGGGCAGTACTTGGGCAGGAGGAAGACAAGAAGCCATATGCAATTTACTACATTAGCAAAAATATGACTCCTACTGAATTAAATTATACTATGACTGAGAAAGAATTTTTAGCTGTAGTCCATGCTATAAATAAATTTAGACATTACATAACTGGGTATCCTGTAGTGCTTTACACAGATCACTCTGCCATTAAGTTTTTAGCAAATAAACCTGTTACAAACGGAAGAGTGACAAGATGGTTAATTTTACTGCAGGAATTTGATATCACGATCAAAGATCGACCGGGCAAAGAGAATCATGTAGCTGACTTTTTGTCAAGAATGCCAAAGCCCACAGACACAGAAGCAGTTGAAGACCACTTTCCGGATGAAAATCTCTTCGCTGTTACTACCAGAACACCATGGTATGCTGACATAGCGAACTATTTGGAAATAGGTAAATTACCTAAACATCTATCCCTTAATGAAAGAAATAAAATAATACATCGTAGTACCCGTTTTTCTTGGATTGGGGGATACTTATTTCATACAGGTGCAGATATGCAAATAAGGAGATGCATTAGGGAGGATGAGGTATTTGACATCTTGAAAGCATGTCATGATGGACAGTGTGGCGGACATTTTGCAGATCGCAGAACTGCCCATAAAGTTTTACGAACAGGCTACTATTGGCCTACTATTTTTAAAGACGCTAAAAAATTTGTGCAGGCCTGTGATAGCTGTCAAAGGGCAGGACGCCCTGGGCAGTCTGATGAAATGCCCTTAAACCCTCAACTAGTGATTGAACCCTTTGAACGTTGGGCACTTGAATTTTTTGGTCCCATTAGCCCTCCATCAAACCAGAAGACATATATCCTAGTTGCAACTGAATACGTTACCAAATGGGTTGAAGAAGAGCCCCTTTCAAAAGCTACATAGGATTCTGTAATTCAGTTTCTTTTCCAAATATTTGTCCGTTATGGCCTCCCAAGAGACATAATCACAAACGGTGGACCACAGTTTGTAGGTAACAAATTAGCTGAAACATTACAGAACTACCATATTCAGCATCAAATTACAACTCCATACCACCCACAGGCCAATGGCCAAGTCGAGAGCACGAACAAGGTAATCGAATCTATATTAACAAAAATTTTTGCTTCGCATAGATGAGATTGGGCCTACAGATTTCCAGAAGCGCTGTGGGCGTATCAAACAACATGTAGACCTACAACAGGCTGTTCGCCATATTAACTGGTATTTGGAAAGGAACCCATATTTCCTATCGAATTTGAAATTCAAACATTAAAAACAGCTCAAAAGGTGGGTCTGAATTTAGATGAAGCGTAGGCTAAAATACTGCAGCAACTTAACGAATTAGATGAAATTAGACTCTCTGCTCTTCAGCATACAACATTGATTCAGAAACAGAGAGCCAAATGGCATGACGCCCATATCAAACAAAAGATCTTCCACGAAGGAGACTGGGCACTCCTATATGATTCTCGCTTTCAGGATTTCCCCGGAAAGCTCCAAACAAGATGGCTTGGACCCTACGAAATATATAAAGTGCATAATAATGGCACTCTCACATTAGTTACCATCGATGGATCTGGACATTTATTTAAGGTAAACGGTCATCGCGTTCGATTGTATCACAAGCCGCTTACCCGGGAATCCTTTTACCAGCAGTTACGGGAAGATTCGAACATGGAAATTCTTGAAGAAGGGGAGAATTCCTCCCCGACACCAGTTTGATAAATCGTTCTTTTTTTTTAATCATGTACATAAAGTATGTTTTTCTGTTTATGATTGTTGTTTTATGAAATTCGTTCTTTTCTGTTAATATTTCTTTACTTCTTAAATTTGGTTTCTCTAACAAAATAAAAAAATGAAAAAAAAACTCTGTTTTTTTCACGTTGTTGTTCCTTTCAAAAGGAACAGCACCTCTGCTGTTCCTTTTGAAAGGAACAGAAGTTTTGCAGAATGCTTTTGCTGTTCCTTTTCGAAGGAGCAGCACTTTCGCCGAATATTTTTTTCTGCTATTTCGTACAGTGTTTTTGCTATTCCTTTCTAAAGGAACAACATTTCCGCAGAGTATTTTCTTGCTGTTCCTTTTAAAAGGAACAACAGTTTCACAGATTGTTTTCGCTATTCCTTTTAAAGGGAACAACACTTTTGAGTGATTTTGTTTTTTGTTTGTTTTGAGCTATCCTTTTGATTTCTTTTCACTTCTCTAAGGGAAAATATATCATGTATATACAATCATACAAATTCGAGCTTACTGAGATCAGCACATCAAAACAAATCGTCATTTTTAAGGGAATTGCTTAGTAATGAAAAAAGAGGAAAAAGGGGCATGATCAATAACATAACATTGTTATTTTATTACCATTAAATTAATCTGATCGATTATTTTTATCATGATTGGTTCTTTTCCATATCCCATAGCTTTCTTTGATATTTATCTCTGAAATGGAAATAAGGGTATATTTTTTTCTATTGAGATGTTCAGACTTCTTCCACCATTCCCACTCTTAAGGAGTGTTGAGCCATCCTTTATGAATAACTGAGGAAAAGTGTTGTTTGAAAAAAATACTTACATATTTCAATGATTTTGCAGATGGAGGATAGGGGGTCTCATTAAGAGCCAGCCTACCGTGATCATAGAGAAGACAGTGAAGTGGCATTCCCATTATGGCCACCAAACCAGGGAAATGGTCCAAAAGACAATTGAAAATCAAGAAGTCCTTGGAACAGGAGGTCTCATCACGAGCCGGCCTGCCCATTTTTCACTTCTTCCCGGTGAATGGCGTTGTGACTTATCTGGTCACCAAGCCAGCACAATGGCCTCCGTCTTGTTATTTAATAAAAATACAAACAAAGAGAAAGAAGCACTTCCTCAGTATGAATAAAAGGACAATGGTTCTGTGGGTTACAAAACAACTCTGTCAAGGTTATGGACACCTGTGGGAAACAGAGCTCTGTTGATGGTATCGAAGTCACATTTATATACATCACTAGTTATTTAACCCTTTTTCCTACATTTTTATTTAATATCAAACGAAATGCATGAATTCCTTACTTTTTGAACCTATTATACATGAACATTATTATGAATCGATCATATTAGTTTATATGGTAAATAACGCAATTATATTTATGTTAAATCTTATGCTATCCCTTCCCCTCATATTTGAATCATTACAATGCGATTTCCTATTCATTACCGATTTCTCTTATGCATCGATTTCAGTGATCACTTAATTTGGTTGACTGTATCATAATTATGCCTGTTTTTTTTTCACTGCTGTCTTATTGCTGTGCCACACATGCCACACTTAATCGACGGTCGAGGACAACCTTTCTTTCATTTGGGGGGCGCGGATGTATGAATGCAGATCAAACTCCGAGATTCTCTTCACCTGTACATGAACTAAATCTCCGCATTCGATTTCCTTACCATATATGGACAGAAATAAAGTTTCAACGAACTGTGCTATGCTGTTCCACTAAAATTACTGTGTGTTGTGAAGAAATTAACAGAGCGTAGAGATGGGAGGACACCCAATTCACAGCGAACCATAGGTGTTGATCGTCTCTGATGCTACAGGAGCAATCTTAGAAAGACTGGGGTGGACTACATATTTCATGAGAATGCAGCAAGCCCATGAAGCAGTGGCCACCGAATTTTTATTAAATCTACAGGAAGGATCCTCCACAGTCAGAGGAAGGCAGATAGCTGTGTCCGATGAGATAATTGCAGAAGTGTCCGGTATTCCCGCGCAAGGAACTATCCAGACCCAGAAGGAGATTAGGATTCGTGAAGCCATAAAAATATTTCAAGATGACGGACAGTCGCTAACTATCAAAGGAAGAGGAGTCCACCCGACATCACTAGGCGATCATGGATAGAATTGGCCAGGATTGTGTAGGCTTACATAACATGCGACGGTAGAAAAGAAGTGGTAACACCTCGCCACCTTAAGCTACTAGCTGTGTTAAAACAAAAATGCACTATTAATCTGCCTGCATTCTTAAATTCTTTGTTGCATGATATTGCTTGCGGAATTAGAAAAGTCCAACATGCAGACATGGTGGTAAGCCACCATTGTTTAATTCGACTGATAGTGAGTTATAGCCTCGCCCAGCAGCAGACCAGCTGGGAAGAATTTATTGAAGGGGGGTTAGCTCTGCCTGCTCCGAGATGGAAAAGGATGGCTGGCTTAATAGCTAAGCCCTTCATTCATAGACAAATCCTCCGATCGAAGCGAAGTAAGAAAATAATGGAGGAACTTCCGGGCAGTAGCAGCCAGCCCCTGAAATTGAACAGCTCAGATGAAGAGGAACAACCTCCACAGTTGGAGGGAGCAAGCCCTCATGCTAAGGAAGAACAGGAATTAGAAGGAGAAATTCTTTACTCAGACGAAGAAGAAGTAAGTTATCATGCCAGTAGCGAAAAACAACTCAGTACAGACGAAGGAGAAGTACGTTATTCGGATGAAGAAGAGATTGAGGGAAATTCAGAGGAATAAGAAGTTGAAGGAGAAATTCGGTATTCAGATGAGGAGGAAGGAAGTTATCACACCTGTAATGAGGATAAGGATAATCATGGAAGTGATAAGGATGAAGGAGAGCCCATCGAAAATGCCAATGTAATCCCCTTACAGGAAGATCAATTGGCCCAGATTTTGGCCAACATGAGCAATTATGCATGACCTCATAGCCCATTGGACCCCGGCAGTGACACTAACCAAAAACTAGAATACTCTGCCATTAATAAAGATAGCAGTAAACAGCATAGCTAGGGTTTCTTCTCTTGAAGGCGAACGAAGTGCAGCGATTGAACCAACATCTGTTCAAACCCCGAAGTGCGAGTCAAGCGTATGATGATGAGTTTAAAGCTTGACTAAAGCAATTGATAGAATTGAGCAAATGGGTTCAGATGAGCAAGTCGTTGTTCCTTTAAGAAATAAGAAGAAAACAACTGAAGTCGAGAAGCTTCGCAGGGAAAGGAAAAAGCTTCATAAACTGATAGAATAGATCAGGCAGACAATTAGGGTTCTAAGAATGAAACAGACACCTAATCGAACCCCTAAAAGAAGAAGAAACATTGTTGTTAAGAGAATATCAAAAAGGAGAAGGGTAACCACTAATAGGAACCCTCAAGTAGAAGAAGAAACCATGCCTGAACCTAACTATGAGGATGTGGAGCAGCAAACGACTGTTCCAACACCAACTGTTCCATAGGAACCTGCTCTAAACGAAAATACCTAATCTAGCAGTCAGCACACCTTCAGTGATCCAACATTAGTTAGACTGCAAGAAGAATTGACACAGGCCCGAATCGAAAGACAGAAATTGGAAGAAGATACTGTCCCAAGGAAGAAATATCAAGAATTGCAGCAACAGATGAAAATTATTCATGAAGCAGAAGCTGAAGCTCATGAAAAACGACGAGAGGCAGAGATAAAAGATGATCAGGCAAGAAACCAATTAAAACTAGCACGAAATCAAATGAACACTCTCTGCTCCTTATATACTGATGTCTTAGCCTGTAGGTGCCCTGCCAGAAACTATGCTTTATTTCTGTTAGAAAGATATTTTCAATTAAAAATCAAGGCAGTTAGGGCTAGCAAATAAATAGAGCTAAGAACTATAAACGACCTGATATCATGTTGCAAGCTTTATGGGGACAAAGTACAGAACCTGTTATGTGAGTTTTATCTGTATAATCTAATACTTGAAAATGACTGTGAATCAAATCCTAGCCCTTTCATTGGGGATGTACAGTTTCAGGCATTCATTTCTTTTGCCGTAAATCAATTAAAATGGCTTAAAGCCTACAATGCCTTTCAAAGGCAGGAAAATGAATTGGATCTATGGGTCAGAAGTGAACCTCAGGACCCACGTCAATTGTGGGCTAGACAAAAAAGTATAATGATAAGGAAAGGTGTTACCCAAACTCTGGGGCCTGTTCATAAGTCAATCATTCTGAAAGGAACAAATTATTTTTCATCTATTAGGGATCAAGCTTATGTAGCAGCCAAGGTCCGGTGGAGAACCTGGAATCAAAACATACAAAATAGGGAGCCATTTAATTATAGAAATTTTGGGCTAGCTGCAGACCATTTCATTGCCTATAGCCATCTTGTTTTAAAAGAAGGACCATTTTGGTTAGGGTGTAGGTTCCGCAGCCCCATTATTTGGTACCCTGCCTTGGACTACAAAGCTATTTATGAGCTTCCCGAGGGGCAGATAGAACATATTCTTGAAGAATTCGCTGCATACCATGTTTTTAGGCCTCTCAATGATAAACCTTCTTCGGCTTACTCTTTGACTGCTCTCCATGTGAACTATAGTTTTCATGAGGGCATGAAAAAGGTTAAGTCGGGGGGTATGTTGGGTAGTGAAAGAGGTATGAAATTCCTATGTATTTGTTCATTCTTTTACTATAGATATACTTCTGTTTGCCTTGGAAAGGTAATTTACCATAAGAATTGCAATTAAATTGAAAATATTTATGTTTAGCCTGAAAGATGACTAAAGGTTGTTTTTATTGGCAAAATAGGAATACGAAGAGGTGAGCAGCTGTATCAAAGGCGTGGCTGAAAAAAATCTGACTCCTACTCCATTCGTGATGAACCATATCCAGCTGAAGCCAAGAAGATCTGAACGGATCGCCCGAAAGGGGCAGGGGACAGCTCGACCTTAAACAGAGTAAACAGAACAATGATAAAATGAGAAGGGAGTGAATCCCTCAAGATCGGAAGATCCTGAGGGATCGCTATGAAAATTTATCATATTTCTTGATTTGTCCGTCTAAGGATCAAAGATAAAGACAATGAACTTTAGTGACCGGGGGAGGGTGGTCATTTTGTAAAAGACGTTTTCATTAAAAGACTTCCATATTTCTTTTTCAATCGAATGATTATCGACTCTCTGTCATGAGAGAATGTTGTCTATAATGTCTTTTGGATTAATATAAAAACATAGGTTTCATCTGTTCTTTAGAATTCTTAGTTAAGCCCAGTGGTATTTTACTGGTGCTAAGGGCCCGGCTCTGGTGGATTACTATGCTGTTGTATCATTAATATTGGTTTGTTAATGCATGAAGTGCGTTCAGTATTTATTTTCATTACAAAGTTGTTTCATTGATTGTTAAAGCAAGTGCAGAATCATTTCTGTTTCATTCTTTACCGCAATTCCATTTATTGATTAGGTTGACTTGTCTGGATTTGCTGTTCCGTAATTACAGTGAGTTGCTGTTCCATTTATCTTTGGTTTGTTGTTAGATTACAATTAAACTGTCGACAAGCTTGAGTGTGAAGATCTATTTATTTGGATTACATTAGATTTGTAACTGCTGTTTATTTTATGACGCTATTCCTTTTTTAGATTTCATTCCTTTCAGTTGTTTCACTTGCTTTAAGATTCCCAAACTGTAGAGGATAGAGATATTCGCTCCAAGTCCTCAGATTTGGTCGTCTTACATCGATTTCTAAGGGAAAGAGTTACTGCTACTGCATCCCTGATCAATGTTCAGCAAGATTGTTGTAGTTTAGCTTTTACATTCCTGTCATTGTAATTAGGTTTCCTTTCCAAGCATTTATTACTTTTTTATTTGATATTCTATGCTACATCCTCACAAGCATTGCTCTGAGATAATTGCAGCCTCAGACAGAGTACACTCTGGAGATAAAAAGATGCTCCCGGATTGATGATTAATGTAGGCTAATTAGGTGTTTTAAAGATACCTTTTTATGGTCCAACACTTAGATATCACCTAGCTCTCTAATCATCGAAATGATCAATAACTGCACCATATGAATATTGTCTTAGAATCCTACTAAAAATGTTCACAAGATTGGTAATTCAATAACTTAAAGTTACATTTATCGTCATTATTTATGATCATTAGGTTCGTCTCTTATAAATATGTACATAAAATTATTACACAAACATATAAAAAATCATTTTTACACAACAAAGAACGAATTAGTTAATTTTTTGTACTATGAGAACCACAGTGGCAAAGGAAAGTTCCTCCCAACCAATGGGAATTTGTTCCCAACCAGATTGGGCCATTTCACATCATAAAGTTCTCTGAAAAATACCATAATAGTTCTAACGCAAGATTCCTTTGGGCAACGACCCACCTATTCCTTCCACAACACCTTGTTTGTGATGATTTTAGAGCTCAACAACTTACTCTTTGTGCCTCCTCCAACAAGATCCAAAATCAACACAGTTTCCCCGATGCTTTTCCCCACTTCACCATCTTTTCCAAATTTTTTTCCTTATTGATATCATCTATCTCTATGGAGAGGAAATCCGGATATGCAACCACAATCAACCCATCTAGGTAGGAAACCACCATCAACCCAAGGCCTCATATCCTTTCATAAATATCCATAATTTTATGCCATGTGAAACTTTTTTTAACACCTTTTTCCATTGTAATTCACATAACTTACCATATTGGTACTATGATCAAAGAAAAAGAAACCTTTAAGTACATCATGGATTCATACTTATCTGTTAACATGGGTCCCATAATTCGCAAAAGTAAATTGGCAGGAAATAATCACACATCATGAAAGTGGTATTCATTCCAAATTTACACATAATAAAAATCATGCAACTTAGAAAAAGATTACCATATCTAGGATATCATAACATTATACCTTTTTCACATGCAATTCTAATTAATATTACAAATTTTTACCTTTCATAGGTCTTATGTTTCCATTAAGCTACCTCTACTTAACCACATCAACACCATTAATCACAATTATTTTTAATAAAACTATACCTTCTACAAAATACGATTATGCACAAAATTTGTCAAATACATGCATTTCACTTTCTCATGCATCTAGTAGAAAGGTATTGGTCTTGTTACTTTTCAAAAAAAACTTTTATGCATTAGAAGTAATATAACAATTAAAAATACATCCTATAGATGTTAAACTAACATTTCCATAATTTTTTTTTTATACACAACAGTTACAGGAACAATAATTTAATCATTAATATTCTTATAGTCTCTAACTCATGCAACATGTCGTTTCATTTATTCATATGCATATAATCATTAATCATTAATCAATATTAGCTAACACCACCATCGAATCATCAATTCATAGTTGCAAAATTTAAATAAACAACATAATCAAAATAATCTGATTACCACTATCATTAAGTTGATCGAAATATCAAATCAACCACTTTGATGACACTATTGTATCATAATCCAAAATATTTATCACCTTCAAGAACTTGCAGTCATAGGTATGTATGGTTAGACTAGTATTCATGTTTGAAATCACAGTAGTTTTGTTACATGTGCATAAAATATTAATTTAAACTCTATTGATTTAAGGACATTGATTTATCATCAATGTGTAAGTTTCAATAACTATTATGGTAAAAATCCAAAAATTCCAAATTTCCACAGTGTATTGTTACCAACAAACTAGAAACATGAAGTAAACTAGCACAATCACTTGTTTACAACTTGTAGTACGCTTTAATAGTTAGTCATGCAATACTAACTAATAAATGTTACCTACCATCTTAAATTAAACCATGATAAGACTTAACCATAAATTATCCATTACAATCAAGTTTTTCCACTTGAATCATTGTTCATTTTAAATATCTAAAGGGGTTATTTCAATGTCTTTTAAACATTCTACTATTTTCTTCATGGATAAACCCCACCTTTCTACATTCATTTGTTTCACAAAAAGTCACTATATGAATTTATCCTTTATAAGAAGGGCATTCTAGCTTAATATTTTTCCTTTCAATAAACCATTAACATTGTTATAAGAATTCTCATGCAAAGGGTTAGTAGTTACTCTTCACTATCAGTGATAGTGAGTGCTCAGGATTGTTCATAGATGAAAGAAAGGTTTTATTGTATTTTATCCGCAACAATATTCAAATTTCATGGTAATATATTTAAGTAAATATTAGCACTTAATATTCTTTAATGTGGTTATTAATCATGCATAATGCATATAATGTCAAATGAAATATAATGTAAATTCAGTTAGACTCATACCTGAATTGACATCCACTAGCATCATACTTATACTTATTTTCTTCTTACTGATTCCCAAAGGCACTAGCGCTAAAAATTCAACTTTGATACCACTTGTAACATCCCCTAGTAAACCTCGCATGAAAACAAATAGGAATAGAATTTTTTTACAAAATTTACGAGCATGTAAATTTTTGAATTACTTATTCCATATTCCTTCACTAACAATTAGGGTAAATCTTCATCATTTTATCAAGTGATATTTAGTAATTCAATAGTAAGTAGAACAACATAACATAACCATTAAAAACCATTATTTTAATATGTTAACATAAAATTCATAATATAGCCTTGCATCATGAGCATGGTTATTTAAACAAGGTTAGTTAATGACATGATAATATCAATGACACGATATGAAAGGAATAAAGATCATACAAATAACAACATAGGAAATCACTTTATCGAACACTGATATACTATGGAAACCCCATAGGGGGAAAACCAACAAATGTTTAAATTTTATTAAATTTTCTTGACAGTGTTCACCCCTCACTCAATGGCTTGCAAGGGATTCCATCCTTGACTTTTTTCATAAAATATTACAAAGAAATATCATCATGAAAACAACATGAATAGCTATAAGCTATCCTCATAATGATATCATTTACCCCAAAATCCTTCAACATCCCATCTTTTGGCCTTGTTCTCCCCATCAGTGGATTATCTTGCAGCTAAAGTTCCTTTAATATGCATAGACCACTACTTTTTTGCTTTCCATAATGTTAAAAATAATCTATTCTTTTCTTAAGTCGCAGTCTCTTTGGGAAACAACTAGTGTCAACAAACTTTGATATCATTATTAGATTGAAATATTAATCAACCCATGATAAATCATACTAGTGATTCTTCAACATCAAATCATATACATGAAATTTAAATCAAATAGCATGACATGCCTCCCTTAACATCACTATGCATGCATTATTTAAAAAATTATACTATCAAATCATGTGTGCATCATCAATTACCAAATTAACCATTATCCCTCTCACACAAGAACACATTCTTTCGAAAGGAAACCACTACAATTTTCCATACTATTTTAAAGTAAATTTACACATTAGTTATGATATTCATGCATGCGATTACATAAAATTGATCAAAATAATCTATCCCTTCAACTATTAATTTTGGTCCATTAAAATATGTAAAATAAAGCTAACACATGGATGTTGTTCCTATTGTTGAACCTTGCAATAGGTATGTATTTACTCTTGATTACTTTCCTTTTTCCTCTTCCATAT
Organism: Pinus albicaulis; assembly: GCA_034641835.2. Classification (NCBI taxonomy): domain Eukaryota; kingdom Viridiplantae; phylum Streptophyta; class Pinopsida; order Pinales; family Pinaceae; genus Pinus; species Pinus albicaulis. Next base: position 629,459,953 of record CM076576.1, on the reverse strand, counting down.
CCACCTTGTGCCATAATATAATAATATAATGAAGGTATTTTGATAAAGAATGAATGAAAAGTGATCCTGATACGATTTCACCATCCAAACTAATTCTCGTTGTTTTTATGTTGAAAATAACAAATGAAACAACAGTTGTTTACAAGAAGGAACGGTAGGTCCTAATCACAGGAAAGAAGACGCGTTGAACGCGATCGAATCATAAGACAAATAAGTTAGGAAGAGCGCTGTCCGAGAATGGCATTTCGTTATGGATCCCTCAGGATCCCCTGAACTTGAGGGATCACATTTATCCTTCCTTTTTAGCTATAAAGGGATAGGGAGAGCTAGCTCTCGGATATCGATATGATGTATCTTTCATTTCTGTGTAATTCGTAATCGTAATTCACATAACAGAGTTCTGAACAACAAGATTGGATTGTTATGTTAATTGACTATGATGATTAATATATAGTTCGCGTTGTTGTGCATTCACATATTATGGAGTAGTTAAGAAGTATTTTCCGGTGGCTAAGGGCATGGTCCCTGGTGAGTCTCACTGTTTTTTCCCGTGTTATACTTTTCTAGTTATTGCAAGTATATTATACTTTCTCTGCTTTGTAGTTGTCGTACTTTTGATAATTCAGATTTCCAATTTATTCCCATTGAATACGTATTTCCAGTCTATTTCCTTGAAGAATTAGTTGTTAGTTAAAATAATTCGTTTTGATTGTTTAAAGCGTGGACAATTATTTCCAATACCTTCTTTCTGTTCAATAGTTTATATCCAGCTGAAAGAGCTCAGTTAATGCTTCAGTGCTCTCGGTTGATTATCATTTGAATCAGTTGAATTAAGAATAAATTATAGTTTTGGGTTATAATGCGTAGATGAATCACTTCCTTTTGAGCTTCAAGATTTATGATTGTATCTATATTAAATGATTGTCTTTAGCATTACTCTTTGTATTAATAGCTTGCACATATTGTGTACACACTTGAGATAAAAGGACTTACCTTGGTTGATAATTAATGTGAGGAAATTAGGAGTTTTTAAAGACACCTGTTAGCACCCAAAATTTTGGCAATGTTGCTGGGGAGCGTGTTTCCATGCTGAGTAATGTCTGATTGATGTTTTTTTAGCTGAGGGAGAATTGGGTATTAAAAATGGAAGGTAAGAACCTACGTAAAGAACAAGTAAAATGCTTGCTCATCTGCCTGCTTTCTAGCAGAATTGCGTGAGAGTTTAAGGTAGGAATGAATTCTTGTATTTCTGCATGAATGACTAAGAGGGAAAGACCTGAAAAGGACAAAATTCTTCCTTCTAAACCTGAAAAACCTAAGGGACCAGTGACCCTTGGACAATCAAATTTTATTGATGAAATCTTAAGAAAAGTTGAGTCTCAGTCATCAGTAAGATCCCGAACTGTTGTTGCTAGACATCTTACTAACTTCCTTCAAGCCATAGGACCACCATCTGTAGCTAACGCTGAGATTCACAATAAGACTGAAGGGATTGAACAAAGTTTTCAAGATACTGAGAATTCATAAACTTGCCCTTCACAAGAAGGAAATTCTTGCAACCTCCGTGAAGGAGAAGGAGAAATAGACAATCTTGAAATTAAATTATCAGATCCTAGATCTCCTGAAATAGTGACTAGATAGAGGACACCTAGTATTCCAGATCAATGTAGTGTTTTTAGAACTATTCCAGCCTCTTGTAGACATCCTAGGAATAACTCTCCAGCTCCGGAGATCCCTAAAGAGTATTGGCATATTTTTCACCAAATGGCCAATAACCAGCAACCTCAAACTTCTACATTGCATTACCCTACTGTTGACACAGCTGTCAATGCCCCCATGAAGGCTATCCCATTACAAAATATTCCCACCTTCCATTGGCTAACTTCAGAATATCCCAATGCATTCCTTTTCGAGTTTGATGTTTTATGTAGGGGTTATGACTACACTAACGACCCCCAGAAGCTAAAGCTATTCCCCTCTACTCTGAAGGGAGTAGCTCTGCGTTGGTTTATGGGACTTGGTGGAGGCACCATCAATAATTGGGACCAAATGAAAACATCATTCCTTAAAAAATACCAAGATTATTGCCGAAGTAGAGAACTAAAAGATGAAATTTTTCAAATGCTACCTAAGCCTAGCGAGATTCTGGTAGAATATGTAGAGTGTTTCCAATATAATATACAAATATCTCCTTACACAAATATGCCTGATAATGTTCTAAAAACCACAATGATCAGAGGTATGAAAGACCAATGGGTAGAGACACTAAATACAATGGGTAAAGGTGATATTTATCAAGAAAAATATAACAATATTATAGATTTGTGCGTCAAGTGTTCCAGGGGCAGTACAAGTATGAAACCAGGTGGATGTGATGCAAGCCCTAGAGACAGCAAAGCCTTAGGAGGAAGCATTACACGAAATGAAATCGGCAATCCATTGGAAGATTTCAAGATTGATATCTTGGGGACCCTGGCAACACAATTTGATGTCATGCAAGCTAAGAAAAAGAACGCTATAGTAGAACAGAACTTGGCTATTTTCTACCCCTGTTGCAGAAAGAAGCACAGTCATAAGGAATGCCCCCTAGATGCGATACAAATATGTTCCATATGCACTAAAGAGCACGCCACAGAAAATTTTCCATCACTTCCAGGATTAAAATAAATTTTCAAAGAAGCGAAAGAAGAAGTGGAACCAGTGAATTTGTTGAACCAGCGTCGTCAATGGCAAGCACGTCAGATAGGTATGCCTACCAATCCATCTTCATTTTTTCCTTCCTCGCAATATAATTCTTATCAATATTCAGGGGCATCATGGCAGAATTATCCACCTTTTTTGCCACCTCAAGCATTTTTTATGCCACCATGGCCCAATCAGTCAAATCCAAATAATAATAATTGGCTAAATTCCCCTTACCCATCATCATTCTGGCATAAAAACCCTTATTCCTCCCAATGGTCCCCTTCCACCTCACAAAACCAGAGCTGGAAATCAAATTGGAAAAGATCTATGAACCAGCCTATGGGGACAACTCCTCTGCCTCAACCAACTTTACTAGCACCTTACAAGTTGCAATAGAATCCTCAATATAATATATGACCGTAACTTCTAGGTCAACCCAACCCAAATCCTAACAACAGACTAGTTCAGTCAATACAAATCATTGAGGGTCTGGACCCTGAAGATGAGTTGAAATAATGTAACAAACTTAAGTTGAGATCTGGATGCATAATCACTCTAGATAAGGATAATGATTTTCAACCTGAAGAAATGCACACGACTAAGCCTCTGACTGTAGATGATCAAGAAATAAAACAAGGGGAAGATACAGTTAGACAAAAAAATCTTGAACAAATCATAACCACTTCCCCCACATTCCCAGAAATATTGTTGATACCACGCCCAATTGAATATCCTGATTTTGATCTTCTGGGTGAACTTAAGAAAATTTGTATAAAAAATCCCCTCCTCTATTCTATCCAAGATATTCCATTATATGCCAAAGCCATTAAAGAATTGTGTATAAAGAAATCTGCGAGGAAAAGAAAAAAAACCCCTACTGTCCATGTTTTTGGGACTTTGTCTAATTTATTACCAGGCAAAGAGACTCCTGTAAAATATGAGGATCCTAGAAACCCCATTGTCACAGTCTAGATAAGTGGCCATTCTTTCCCCAATGCTTTAGTTGACTTAGGGGCATCCATTAATATTCTCACAACTACAACTTGCAACATTCTTGGCATCACAGCCTTAGAACCAACAACTACCTTATTGGAATTAGCTGACCGCTCAGTCATTAGACCAGAAGGAACATTACAAGATGTGATGGTCTCTGTAGACACTTGGGAATACCTGGTATATTTCTTGATTATTAATCCTAGGAACTAGCTAGATGGACATCCCTTAATATTAGGAAGACCTTGGCTAGCAACTGCTGATGCTTATATCAGCTGTCGAACAGGCAGTATGACTATAACCAAGGGGAATGATGTGAAAAATTTAGCTTTATACCATCCTACTCAGCCAAGCTTGACTATTATGAGAACCAGGAAGCAACCTATAGAGTACTTAATAGAAAATATTCGGTCACCATTGACTGTGGTAGATGCCCTTGAATTCAAAAACCAAAGTGAAGATGATGTCATTAATACTTTTATCAATCACCCTACCACAATATCAAGTTCGAAATGCCACATGATTAAAGCAGTCCTTGACAAAAAAATCAAAGAAGATCCCTTGAGAGATAGCAATGACCAAAAAATACAAACAACCACTATTTATAATAGCAAACCTATAGAAATTGAGCCATGAAATATCCTGAACATTAACAATAATCTGAGTGATGACCAGCAATAGAAACTTATTCAAGTCCTTAGGAAAAATAAAGGGGCTTTTTCTTGGGATTCCTCAGATATAAAGGGATTGACCCTAAGCTATGCATGCATCACATCTACACTAAAAAGGATTCAAAAACCATTCGACAACCTTAGTGTAGACTAAACCCTCACCTAAAAGATATTGTTAAAGAAGAACTTCAAAAATTGTTAGACGTGAATTTTATGTATCCTATATTTGACAGTAAATGGGTTTCTACATTGGATGTGGTTCCCAAAAAGAATGGGAAATGATGAATATGCATTGACTATAGAGAACTCAACAAGGAAATGCAAAAAGACAATTTTCCCTTCCATTTATTGATTGGGTCCTAGATACACTGGCAGGGAAGAAATTTTTATTCTTTCCTAGATGGCTTCAGTGGCTACAATCAAATTCAAATTACCCCTGAAGACCAGGATAAGACTACCTTTACCTATACATGGGGAACATTTTCTTACAAGGTATTACATTTTGGATTGTGTAACACACCTGCCACATTCCAAGGAGCCATACTCAGTATTTTTGCAGACTTGATAAATGAAGGATTGGAAGTATACATGGATAATTTCACACCCTATGGAGATGACTTCGAGCAAGCATTAGAGACATTGGAAAAAATTATGGAGCAGTGTATTGCTACCAGCCTATGTTTAAGTCACGAAAAGTGCCATATGATGACGACAGAAGGCCTGATCTTGGGTCATTACATTTTAGTAGCTGGAATTCAGGTAGATCTAGAAAAAATATAGGTAATTCTCTTACTAGCTACTCCATGCACTCAAACAGAGGTACGTAGTTTTCTAGGATTTGCTGGATATTATCGTAGATTTATCAAAACAAATATCACAGATTTCTGCACCATTATATGCCTTAAAAGGAAATAGTGATTTCATATGGACTAACAAATGTGACACTGCCTTTACAGATTTAAACCGGCTAGTATCAACAACACCAATATTACGAGGCTTGAACTGGGATATACCATTCTAGATTTCATCTGTTGCATTAGACATAGCCATTGGAGCAGTTTTTGGACAAGAAGAAGACAAGAAACCCTATGCTATATATTACATTAGCAAAAACTTAACCCTTGTTGAATTGAATTACACAGTAACAGAGAAGGATTTTTTAGCTGTTATTTATGCTATTAACAAATTCAGACACTATATAACTTGATACCTTGTAATTCTATATACAGATCACTCTGCTATCAAATATTTAGCTAATAAACCCATTACAAATGGAAGAGTGACACGTTGGTTGCCAATTTTGCAGGAATTTGATATAACTATAAGGGATCAACCAGGGAAGGAAAACCTTATGGCAAATTTCCTCTCCCGAGTGCCAAGAACAGATGATGCAATAGCAGTAGAGCATCAGTTTTCATATGAACACATGTTTGCTATAACCGTGAAAATTCCATGGTACGCAGATGTGGCGAATTATTTAGCAATAGGAAAACTACCTAAACATTTGACACCCAGAGAAAGGAAATCAATAGTACAGCGCAACACTCGGTTCTCCTGGATTGGAAAATACCTTTTTCACACAGGGGCCGATATGCATATCTGCAGGTGTATTAGGGAAGACAAAATTTATGATATCTTAAAAGCCTACCACGATGGACCTTGCGGTGGACATTTTGCAGACTGCAAAACTGGACATAAAATTTTACAAATGGGCTACTATTGGCCCACGATTTTTAAGCATGCTAACAAATTTGTCCAGACCTGCGATAGCTGTCAAAGGATGGGCCACCTTGGCCAATATCATGATATTCCCCTGCATCCACAGCTATTCATAGAAATTTTTGAGCATTGGGCATTAGATTTTGTTGGGCCAATCAACCCATCATCCAACCAGAAATCATATATATTGGTTGCAACAGAATTTGTAACTAAGTGGGTAGAAGTAGTGGCATTACCAAGAGCCACAGAAGAAACTGTCATAAACTTTCTTTTTGAAATTTTTGTACGATATGGGTTACCCAGAGAAGTAATCACTGATGGAGGGCCACAATTTGTAGGCCACAAGATCGCTACTACACTAAAAAATTATCATGTTATTCACAGAATTGCCTCTCCATACCACCTGCAATAAAATGGGTAGGTAGAAAGCACCAACAAAGTAATTGAAGCTATTCTAATGAAGATTGTCTCATTGAACAAATGAGACTGGGCTACTCGACTACCAGAAGCCTTGTGGGAATATCGCACAACTTGGAGGAATATTGTTGGATACTCCCCATATAAACTGGTATTTGGTAAGGAACCTGTTTTTCCCATAGAGTTTGAGATACAAACACTAAGGACAGCCTAGGAAATGGGACTGGATTTAACGGAAGCCTATATTAATAGATTACAATAAATAAACGAATTAGATGAAATCTGGCTTTTGGATCTGTAGCGTACTGCACTTACTCAACAACAAAGAGCCAAATGGCACTATTCTCTTATTAAGAAAAAGACATTTCATGAGGGCGAATGGGCACTTTAAGATTCTAGGTTTCAAGACTTCCCTGGTAAATTGCAGACTAGGTGGTTAGGTCCCTAAGAAGTAAAGAAGTAGATGACAATGGCACTCTTACGTTGGCCACCATTGATGGGTTTGATTGGTCCTTTAAAGAAAATGGCGATCGGGTACGCCTCTACCAAAAACCACTCATAAAATAATCTTTTTGTCAACAGATACATAAGGGCTCCACCATGCAAATTTTAGCTATTGAAGATAATCGTTCGGAAGCTTCATCTTTGTAAAAATTCATTTCTTTTTCTAAAGAAAAAAAATTGTAAATATGATTGCTGATTCAATTTGTTTTTTTTCTCTGCCTATTTTGCTGTTCCATCTTCGGAACATCACTTTTTGATTTTGTTGTTCCATCTTCGGAACAACACTTTTTGGTTTTGTTGTTCCATCGTCAGAACAACACTTTTTGATTTTTTTGTTCCATCTTCGGAACAACACTTTTTTATTTTGTTGTTCTATCTTTGGAACAACACTTTTTGATTTTTCTGTTTCATCTTCGGAATAACACTTTTTGATTTTGCTATTCCATCTTCGGAAAAACACTTTTTGATTTTGTTGTTCCGTCTTCAGAACAACACTTTTTGGTTTTGTCGTTCCATATTTGGAACAACACTCTTTTTTATGTTTTTTATTCCAATTTTGGAACAACACTTTTGTTTCTTGTAAAAATTTTGTGTGTTCTGAACAACACCTTTTTTATATATTTCTCAAACACCTCTTTCCTTTCATGGACTTATTCCTAGCTCATTTCAACCTTATTTCTTTGATTCCTTTTTTGGCTTGAAGTATAGTACCTTCATGCGGATAAGAATTATGGATTTTATTAAAGCAGATGAATATTTTTAATGTTGTGATCTTTGAAAAATATAGCTTCTTGATGATAAACTTAAAACAATTGAAAGGGTCACAATTATTTATATTTCACTTTACTCTATTGATTTCTTCTTTATATGATATTGATTGATCATCTTTACCATGCTGGTTCTACTCTCCCTGGTTATAATTATTGCTGTCTATTAATGGGATTATGGGTATAATTTTTCTTATTATTGAAATGTTTCAACTTCTTACACCATCCCTACTCTTAAGGAGTACTGAGCCTCCCTCTATTTATCATAAAAATATGTAATGACAATTAAAATTTATCTATAGATAGAGGATAGGGGGTCTCATTAAGAGCCAACCTACCATGTTCATAAGGATATAGCAATGTGACATTCCCACTATGGCCACCACACCAAGGTTATGATCCATTGGATGGCTAAAACATCCTTGGAACATGAGGTATCATCATGAGCCGACCTGCTCACTTTTTCTACTTCCCAGTAAATGGTAGTATGATTATTTGGTTACCACACCAGCACACTGGTCTCTTTTGTAGAAACAACAATGAAAATTTTCAAATATAAATCGAGGATCCTAGCTCACATGGGTTAAAAAAAAACTCTATCGAGACTATGGATTCCTACTGGTAACAGAAGCTCTGCTTATGGTATTGAAGTTCTATATCCTTAATCAATAATTCTTATAATACCATATTACCATTTATTTTTTTATCCATTTCCTTTAAACACTTCCCTACTTTGAACCTTCATGCATGCATTCATGTTTTTACTCAATCATATCGTCTATAGCCTGAATATCATCGGCAAAGCCTCCTTTTGTACATATTGTTTTCCTCTTTCCTTATCACATAACTAATCATCAATCAAAGCATCTTGTCTCTTGTCATTTACTATGATTATACACCACGATTTCATTCTATACATCTCTCTTATTTTCTCATCATTTATTTGTGTACTCTATTCCATTTACTATTGTACCATTTATCTTTATATCTTGCTGTCAGAACATCCATTCCTCGTCTATTCGGTTGTAGGCAACCTCTCATTTCGAAGGGGGATAAAATTCCCATTACATATGCGCATGCGTAGTCATTATTTCATTGATTCATACGATATTCCATGATCACACTGCATGAGTAAAATTAATAGCATAATTAATATAAACTACAACAACTTTTTCTATTGCTCTAAGTATTGATGTGTTTTTAGTATTGTTGCGTTTTTAGTATTGCTGCGTTTTTTAGTATTGCTGTGTTTTTCAGTATTGCTGCATTTTACCATTACACTCATCCTTTCCAATAGTATGAAGAATTCAAGCATTATGGGTGGTAAGGCAGTGCGCTGTGAACCTTTAGTGTTAGAGGTTTCTGATAGAGCCAGGGAAATTCTGATCCGTGTAAGGTGGATATCCTATCTCACAAGATTCCAGCCCTCGAATGAGGAAATTTCCATTGAATTTCTACAGCATCTATAGAATGGGGAATCCATGGTGAAAGGTAGAATAATTACAGTCACAGATGCTGTAATAGCTGAAGTATCTGGGCTACCGGTAGAAGGAACTATATGGTCACAAAAACATGTATTGATGCAAGATGTGGTGAAAAATTTCAAAGACGAAGGCGAGCAAGTAGTCAGGAAAGGCAAAGGCATCCAACCATCTTCTCTAGCAGAACCATGGAGAGAATTAGAAAGCATTATCCAAAGACACATTACCTGCGATGGACGCGAAGATGTGGTAAGACCACGACAACTGTAACTATTAGTTGTTTTGAAACAAAAACACACTATTAATCTACTATCTCTTTTGAATTTCTTACTGGATGATACTGCTGTTAGAATAAGATGGGCCAGACACCCTGAACCTGTAGTAAGTCACCATGGGTTGATTAGATTAATCATCAGTCATAGCACGGTTCAATACAACTTAATTTGGGATGGTCTCATGAAGGCCCTAGAGAACATGCAAAACCCTATAATCCAACATCCCGAAATTGCGGAGACAAGGCAACAAAACCTTGTTTTGAAAAGAAAAAATACTGCCCGTTCAAAGTTTGAACCTCATAAACATAGGAAGTCTGTAAGAATTGAAATAGCCCAGAGGATGTCTTCAAATCTCCAGGATGAAAGCAATCAACCTGCGAAGATAGCCAGTCCAGTTAGGATAAGTGATTCTAAGTCTGAAGAAGAGGAAATTAAGGAAGAGGCACCTGGTTCAGAAGAAGAACATGAAGAAGAGCCTGAGGAAGAGGCCGAATCAGAATCAGAACTTGAAGAAGAGGCACCTGGTTCAAAAGGAGAGCCCGAGGAAGAGCCAAATTCAGAACAAGAGCAAGAATAGAATTATAATAATGAACCAGAAATTAAAGCAGAACCAGATTTTGAGACAAGGATAGTCGAGGTCCTGGAGAATATTAATGTAGATATGCAACTTGGAGGATCAATTAGTCCCGATAGAATGGAAACACAAGTCCCAGAGAATTATGGGCATATAGAAACACCAAAGGCTGTGGACACAGAAATTTTTTAGGAATCCGACAACCAGTCTGGTGACATGATTATTTTGGAACATGAGGACCAGCAGCAATCTGTAGACATAGAAGTTAGGCACAAGTCGGACAATAATTCAGGCGATACAGTTCTTTTGGAACACAACCCTAATGACCAACAAGTAGCTTTAGAAACAATTGATAAACCTGTTAGTGGAACAAATGCTCCTTAAAAGAGCCAAGGATCTAGAGAAAAACTTCAGAAGCTGTGACAAACATACCGAAAGCTCCAGAAGACAATCAAAAGGCTACAACGAGAAGTCAAAAAATGTAAAACTTAGAACACCACTCCCAAGCTAACTTCTGTAGCTACACAAACAAGAATATGCAAGAATAGAACAATAGAAAGTCAAACCGAACTCGATCCCACTCGAACAATAGCCACCCAGTTTAATTTGCATAAAAAAATGGTAAATGCGACTGTTCAAATGGAGGGTTGGTCCCCCCACAATACGAAAATAAAAAATGAAGAGGTATTATTTCACAACATCGACAGTCAGACAAAACAACAATCCAAGGACTTCTTGTCAAGGAATGACCCTATTATTTTAAAACTTCAAGAAGAACTGACGCAAGACGAGCTTTATTTAGAACAACAACAATAGCAAATAGTCTCCCTACAATAATACCAGAAGTTACAAAAACAATTGAGGGAATTAGCCCCAATAGAGAATGAGGCTTTTGATAAGGCTAGACAGGAAGAAGAAAAACTGAAGAGGATGAAAACTAAGCTAGACAACATCAGGAATCAGTTGGACACCATTTCTTCATTATATTTGAATATCTTGACCTGTCAATCTCCTGCTACGAACTACACTTTGTTCTTATTAGAACAATATTTATGGTTAAAAATCAAAGCTTTTAAAGTCGCCAAGCCAGTTGAGTTGAAGACAATGGATGATTTTATAAATTGTTGTAAGACACATGGAGTAAAATTCCAAAGGCTTCTTTGTGAATTTTATTTGCATAATTTTATATTAGGTAAAGAAGTGGATATGAATCCTAGCCCTTTTATTGGAGATATTCAATTTCAGGCTTTTATCTCTTTTGCAATCAACCAACTCAAGTGGTTGAAGGCTTATAATTCATTCCAAAGACAGGAAAACAACTTAGATCTTTTGGTAAGAAGTGAACCTACTCACCCTGTGCAATTGTTTACTAAGCATAAAAGACTAATGACACAGGAAGGTGTGCTTAGAATTTTAGGGCCCATACATAAGGAAATTGTGATGGAAGGAACAACATATTTCCTCTCTATCAGGAAAGATCCCTGGTTGCATCCAAAATGAGATGGATGGTTTCAAACAACAGTGTTAAGGATAGAGAACGATTTAATTATGGAAATTTCAAAGCTGCTATGAGACGGTTAGTCCCATACAACAATCTTCTCTTAAGAGAAGGACCCTATTGGGTGGGATGTCACTTTAGAAGCCCCATTATTTGGTATCCTCCTGAAGGGTATCATCCTAACTATGAGTTACCTGAAGGACAAGAATCAGTAGCCTTTGCAACTCTGGCATGACATCATGGTCTTAGGCCTACTATGGACAGATATTCTCTATCCTACTCTTTAACTGCTTTGCATAAGAATTATTTATTTTCTATGAGGAAATGAAAAAATGTAAGTAGGGGAGTATGTTGAGCCTTGCAATAGGTATGTATTTACTCTTGATTACTATCCTTTTTCCTCTTCCTTATCCATCTTGTGCCATAATATAATAATATAATGAAGGGGTTTTGATAAAGAATGAATGAAAAATGATCCTTATACAATTTCACCGTCCAAACAAATTCTTGTTGTTTTTATGTTGAAAATAACAGATGAGCCAATGGTTGTTTACAAGAAGGAATGGCAGGACCTAATCACAGGAAAGAAGACGCGTTGAACGCGGTCGAATCAAAAGAAAAATCAGTTAATATTAGCGCTCTCCAAGGATGGCATTTTTTTATGGATCCCTCAGGATCCCCTGATCCCAAGGGATCACATTTATCCTTCATTTTTAGCTATAAAGGGATAGGGAGAGCTATATCTCGGATATCGATATGATGTATCTTTCATTTCTATGTAATTCGTAATCGTAATTCATAGAACTGTGTTTTGAACAACAAGATTGGATTATGATGTTAATTGACTGCGATGATTAATATATAGTTCATGTTGCTGTGCATTCACATATTCTAGAGTAGTTAAGCAGTATTTGCCGGTGGCTAAGGGTCTGGTCCCCGGTGAATCTCATTGATGTTTCCTGTGTTGTAATTTTCTAGTTATTGGAAGTATATTCTACTTTCTCTGCTTTGTAGTTGTTGTACTTTTGATAATTCAGATTTCCAATTTATTCCCATTGAATACGTATTTCAGGTTTGTTTCCTTAAAGAATTAGTTGTTAGTTAAAAGAATTTGTTTTGATTGTTTAAAGCGTATACAGTTATTTCCAATACCTTATTTCTGTTCAATAGTTTAGATCCAGCTTAAAGAGCTCGGTTAATGCTTCAGTGCTCTCGGTTGATTATCATTTGAATCAATTGAATTAAGAATAAATTATAGTTTTGGGTTATAATGCGTAGATGAATCACTTCCTTTTGAGCTTCAAGAATTATGATTGTATCTATATTAAATGATTGGCTTTAGCATTACTCTTTGGATCAATAGCTTGCACATATTGTGTACACACTTGAGATAAAAGGACTTACCCTGGTTGATAATTAATGTGAGGCAATTAGGAGTTTTTAAAGACACCTGTTAGCACCCAACACCTATAAATGAAAATGCATATGTTATTCCAAAATAATTTTCCCAAGAGAAAGCTTAGAAAAATAGAACATGCAAATACATTTTTCCTTTTCGAGGAGACCTAGCAAAATAGGGCATCCAAAACATATTTTATTTTGCAAGAAAGTAATACAATATAGCATACAAATACATGTCTTATTTTTCAAAAGATCAAACCACCACTACCTATATATATATATATATATATATATATATATATATATATATATTCTAAAGAAACTAGCACATTATTATGATTTTGTGCATGTTAATTCATCTTCTTTCCCAAAAAAATATTTTCAAACAAAGGTTAACACAACATGTTATCATTTCTTTCATGAAAATACATGATATTATTCCAAAAGAAATTAACATAATGGTTAAGATAGTTATTCTTACTGAATGAAAATTAGAGATTTCTTTCCAAAAGAATCTAATTGAATCCTATATGCAAAAAAATGTTATGAAACACACTCCAAAATAGAAGAAAAGAGAGATCAACGCTCTGTAAATAAGCCACTTCGAGGAGGAGACATCATTTAAATTACATAAATGAACAATATTGGATGATACAAATGAGAAAATCTCCTTCTATATATAGGATTCCATGGGGTCACAATATAATCCTAGTCAACCTAACAATAATAATGTAAGGGGAAAATAATAACAATATTGGGGTGACAAGGGTACAACAATAACAATAATGGGACTACACTAACAACAATAAGGGACTAGACTAGTAATATAGGGACCTAACATGCCCCTCTCCTTCAAAAAAGTGTTGTCTTCAAAGCTTGAGTACCTCTGGGTGCTTCTGTATCAAATTCTCATCCTCCCATGTAGAATCTTCAGTGGGTAAGTTCTTCCACTTGATGAGATACTTGGAAATTGATCGATTTAGCAGTTGTCGAGTTCTTTTTCCCGTTATTGCTTCAAGTTCCACTATGATTTTTCCTTCCTCATAAAGTTTTGGGAATATTGTTTGAACTAGAAATTTTTCACCTATAACCTTCTTTAAGCATGAAACATGGAAAATTGGATGCACTCGCGAAGAAGAAGGAAGCTCTAATTAGTATGCCATAGTACCAATCTTTTTAAACACCTTGTAAGAACCATAGTACTTTGGTGATAGTTTATTATCCTTCTTAACTTTCTTGAGGGATGTTTTTTGTATGGTTTTAGCTGTAAAAATACCCAGTCTCCTACATAAAAAATTCTCTCACTGTAATGTTGATTTTCCTATTGTTTCATTCGATTTTGTGCCAAATTTAGGTTACCCTTTAAGAGTTGGAGAACTTCTTGTTGATGCTCGATGTGATATTCCACTGCTTTAAACTTAGAATTTTCTCTTAAAGTTGATGTGATGGATAGTGGATGATATCCATATAGTGCCATAAATCGGGTCATTTTTGCTGCAGTATGGAAGGAAGTGTTATACCACCATTCATCGAGAGATAACTACTTGACCCATTGTGTTTGATTATCAGATACGAAACAACGAAGATATAATTCCAAACATTTATTCACTATCTCAGCTTGACCATCAGATTGAGGATGATAAGATGGGATATGAGCTTGTTGAGTACCCAAACAAGAAAATAATTTTGTCCAAAAATTTCTAGTAAAAATGGGATCTATTTCACTTACAATAATATTTGGGTTTCCATGTAGCTTTTGAATTATTTCCATAAATTCAGTAGCAACTGTACTTGCTTTAAATGGATGAGATAATGCCCAAAAGTTTGCATACATGGTAAGTCTATCAACTACCACTATGATGACACTCTTTCCTTTGGACTTAGGTAAACATGTGATAAAATCCATTGAAATCTGTAATATTCCAAAATTTGCATGCAACAAATTGGAATATTAAATTTTGTTGATTTCACTTAGGAGATGAATAAATGGGTAAGGAGACCCATACATTTCAGAAATAAGAGTAAAATCCCTCATAATGTGAAAATGGATCAAGATAATAGCTGGATTTCACACTCCCATGTGTTGAAAGGGACCTTTTCATGTGGACAAGGTCAATTTTGATCAAGTTAAAAGCGCTGGGATAGGAGGTGGAGATCATCTCGTGAGACAACACATAGATAGTGGGAGGAACATTCCTTGGTGGAGGAAACCCTAATGATTGGGGCCCAAGGCAAGAAGGCTCACACATGTTTAAGAGGAGGGCAAGGAAGCCATAACCAGACATATTATGAATGATATTTTTAATTTGTCTGCTTAGACTATTCTACTTTCTTCGATTGTTTAGTTAAGATTGTTGTGCTTCTTAGCACAAGGAATTCCTGTTTAGGAATTACTTCTCCTTTCCTAAGAGGACTCTTGAAGGATTTTTTACTGAATTTATCCACATATAGGCTTCAGGCCAATCATCCTCCTTCAGCTACAACATTATTTCTGCAGCAGTGTAACATTGTGTTGCAGGGTGTTGCAGTGGGGGTTCACAACACCACTTCCTACACTCATTTTTCAAAGGAGGGAGCCTCCATTCCTTTGGGAGATCAGTAAGGAAGGCTCAAGAGTATATTTTAATATATTGCATCTGGCCAATGCATTTCCATCATCTACAGCACATTCCCTTTCAGGAACTGCGTCCTTTCTTGCAGATTTGCAGGGTGAGTGTCAATCCCCTCAATCTTGAGCTTGTTTCTTAGGGAAAGGACCAACCCTTCTTCTAGAAGGCTTGTAAGAAGGATCCTCCTTCATTTCTTGTATTATTCAGCTATATACATATATAGCTTCATTTAGACCACATTTTTCAGATCCAGATCTGCAAATGTAACATTTTTTGCTAGTGCTTTCATGAAACCCTTACCGGGTTATCTTTCTTATGTGTAAAAGGAGATAGATCTCCAATTTTCTCCATGATATGGTTGAATAAACTCTAGATATTTTGTTTATACCATATTTTATCAGAAAATCTCATAAAATTATGCTGTGAATGCTTCATAAATTCTTGTATAGCTTAAGTCATGGGATTTTAGTGTTTTTAAGCCATATCGGGACCGGGAGATATGTTTAACTTGGCTAGAGTGATTTTTTTTTTCTCCCTTTATGTATGTGAGATGTATAATGTATGAAATAATGGATCCAAGTCCCATTTCTCACAGTTATAACGTAATTCCCTGGAAATGAAGTTTTTGGGGCACATATTGCTGCATTTCGCCACTTTGGAATAAAATAGTGGGACACATTTCTTACTGTTGTACATGTAATTGATGGCCATGTGTTATATACACATTTCATGAGTTATTTATCGTTGCTATTAAAGTTTTTTTTTTATGTATTTCTACATCCGAATTTTGGGATATTACAGTGGTATCAGAACATAATCTTGGCTCAGCCTGTGAGTTCCAGCCATTATGCTATCAGAGGACTAAGAAGACAAAGAGAAGAAGTAATATAAAAATTATGGGGAGAATGAGGTTTGTCTCATCACTTTTTAGATCCAGGAAGAACCTCTCCAAGGAGGTTAAGCAGATGAAGGAGAAGAGATACAATGAAACTCCTAGATGGTTTCAAGAAGAGGAAGAGCCATGAACTTCCTATTCTCAAAGAGGAGAAGACAAGAAGTGTGAAGGAAAATTGGAATCCGAAATTATAATTGAATACCTAGCTGAATACAAAAATAAACCTAGAGTCTTCAAGGAGACTCTAGCTTTACTCAGTTCATTCAGTTGGAAGAAGAAAGGAGACCCTACAACAATGAGATGATGAGAGGTAATAGATTTATACTGTCCACTTTTGATGGATCACTCACATGTGCAGCAAAGGCTTGGGTGATGAAGCAAGAGGATTTCTTCCTACTACATCCAATAGTAGAGATAGAGGCTATAGAAATTGCAACCCTACACCTTGAAGGTGAAGCAAACACTTGGTGGTTCAGCCATTTGAGCCATGCAAGAGTGTCTACTCTTGCTAAGTTTTCTCAAAGGTTGATCAGGAAAGTTGGCAAAGGGAAGGAGAAGCACTCACCCCCATTAGAAGAGACATGTGTTAGCACTGTTACAACCATGGAGGAGTAGCCCTCATATTCAGCAGTTTGGAAAGCCAACATATTTGAGGAAGGAACTCTTGCAGCCCTACAAGATGCTTCCAAATTTCACCAAGGTATGCCTAAGTTTCCATCTCTTATCATTTCAGAAAATATTATGGAGGGATATACATCATTGTATACCACTGATTTAGAGAAACATAATTGCACTGCGCTAGACAAAAGCAACAATGAATAAAAGAGGACCATTCCTTATGGGAGAAATCAAATGGTAGCTTCATTCATGAAGCAATTGAGGAAGAAGTGGTAGATGGTAGTCATCTTGATATGAAAAATATTTTCTCCTTTCTAGATGACCCTTTCTCAATGAGCATTCCAAAACTAAAAGAGAAACTTCTACCTGTAGTAGATCCAGAATCTTATTGGTTTTGGAAGGCCATTGATGAGGAGAAGGTCTCATGGAGAGATCTCATTAGAGGTGGACTTCAAAACATCATGGAGTGAAAAGTTCTTCAAAAATTTCAGGAGGTTTTTCCTTCATCACACTTGGATCCTTATGGATTCAAGGAGGACATTTATGAGAGGTCTTCTCTAGAAGATCTTCGAGGAGATGCATTTCAACATCCCATGAAATGCAAGAGGAGAAGTTTGATTTGGGAGGATGGTAGTCTCCCTTGGGAGAGTACTAAGGAAGAACATGATGAGAGGCACCTACATGTGTATGGATGGGTGTGGATGATGAGAAAGAAGTTGGAAAGCTACTTGCAAATATATGACACCGGGCAACAGGAGGCTTGGCTGCATTCGCTACTCTTGAAAGATTTCTGCCATCATAAGACATATCCTCTTTCTAAGGGTATGTGGGTGGAGAATGTATGGCAGGATACATGCATAATTGAGAATCAAGGAGTATGGACACATTTTATTGATATGACATTCTTCATATCAATCACTAAGTTTCAACCACATGATTTGTATGATGGAGGTATGAGGAGGCAACAAAATCCATTGTTGCTTGGGTTGTTCTTGAGAAAGAATAGGCATATTTTCTCTCATCCTTTGCATGATGTTGCAGGAGTAGGAGATGGCACTATCATGGTGCAAAGGGGCTACTCTTTAACCTTTTATGATCAAGAGGTACTTCCACTTTGGGAGGAACTTCTTATGTGTAGCAAAATTATGGGAGATGACTTTGACAATGATCATGTAAAAGAATGGAGCTATGAGTTGGTAGGAGCCTATTTGCATAGGCCAACAACACTGTCACTTTGGAGCTTGGACTTATTGATGGAGTGTCTCGAGGATCACTTCACATTTGATGCACTTGGTGGACAAGGAGGAGGTGAGAGAGATGGAGTAGTCGATGGAAACATCTATTACAAAGATATGATCTTCTTAACTTGGATTTCCAAGCATAAGAAGGGTGATCTTCCTATAGCATATGATTAATTCCTCTTCATGGGAGTATGTCATACCACTATGGGAGACTTATTCATGGATCCATGTATCATCTTACTTCCAGTCCATGGTGGCAACTTTTTTTTTGCATTTATTGATTGTATAACACAATATTTTCATGCTTTTACCATTTATATGCAGTGCATTGCTCCACAAGAGGGCAAGCTTTTCATTGAGCTCCATGGTCAACATTGGGCCAAGTTGTATGATGGAGACAACCATATTTTATATGGCCTTGGGAAAGTGTTTAATCCTTTCATGCATGTTCAGTTGATGTACGCAGCCACTTAATATTAATTAGTAGATGTAAAGACATACATAATTATCCATGTATTAAAAAACAACTTGCCATACTATTTTCTGAAGCAACAGTTTGGAAAACTGCGTTGTGACTACTTGGGAAACTATTAGTACTTTCCAGCACCACATGAAAGCTTCAGTGTTTCCCTCATTTAGATTCTAATAATGATTTCATTTGCTAATATTATTCTTATCTTTATGGGGAGCATGATTGGGAGAGAGACACATGGGTTGGATGTGTCCTTTTGGGAAGAGGATTCCCACAATTTCTGCATTTCTGGTTCTAATGGGAGCACGGGAGGAGATATGTACACCACATTAAAACACTTGCTTATTTATAAGGTGGGCCATGGGATTTATTGGATTCCATATGATGGTGATTTCAAACTCATGATATATGGGATATTTTTGGCCAACATGATTCATAACGTTGGAGAGGATATCTTTCAAGATCTAGTCTTCATCTTGCCACTTGAGGGAAATATTATTGCAGCCCAAGATCAACATATACTCTACACTTATCCTAAGTGGAGAGGAGGATAGCGTGGGGTAGGCTATTTTTTCTACCATTTTCAGATATTTAGCCCACCTACATTGCATGAGCTTAAGGTGGAGGAGCATTTTCAGGAGTTGCCATGTTGGGAGGTGACTCATTTTGTATGGATGATTGCTTGGGGATGGAAGAACCACATGGGAATACATTTCAGATCCCATACATCAAGGGGACATCTGGAAAACACCTTATTTCCTCCTTGAGTACTCTATTGGCTCATGATGATATCTATTTGGCTAGCTTGCATGCTTGGGAGGGGCAATATAGAGATTCATTGATGAGACAACATCTCATTCCTTGAGTTCATCATATGTAGATGCTACAATAGGAGGGAGACTATTCAGTTCTATCCTTGCAGTTGCTTGAGGACAAGAAACATTTGGCAGGGGAGGACTGTAATATTAAAAAAATTGCATGCAGCAAATTGGAATATTAAATTTTGCTGATTTCACTTAGGAGATGAATAAATGGGCAAGGAGACCCATAAATTTCAGAAATAAGAATAAAATCCCTCATAATGTGAAAAGGCATCAACATAATAGCTGGATTTCACACTCTCATGTGTGAACAGGGACCTTTTCATGTGGACAAGGTCAAGTTTGACCAATTCAACAACGTTGGGATAGGAGGTGGAGATCATCTTGTGAGACATCATAGAGATAGTGGGATGAATATTCCTTAGTGGAGGAAACCCTATTGAGTGTGGCCCAAGGCAAGAAGGCTCACACATGTTTAAAATGAGGGCAAGGCAGCCATAGCAAGACATCTTATAAATGATATTTTGGATTTGTCTGCTTAGCCTATTTTTCTTTCTTAAATTGTTTACTTGAGATTGTTTTGCTGCTTAGCACAAGGCATTCCTGTTTAGGAATTCCTTCTCCTTTGTTGAGAGGCCTCTTGAAGGAGCTTGTACTAAATTTCTCCACATCTAGGCTTGAGGCCAAGCATCCTCCTTCAGCTACAACATTATTTCTATAGCAGTGTAACGTTGTTTTGTAGGGTGTTGTAGTGGGGGTTCATAACACCACTTCCTGCACTCATTTTTCAAAGGAGGGAGCCTCCATTCCTTTGGGAGATTAGTAAGGAAGGCTTAGGAGAATATTTTCATATATTCGCATTTGGCCAAAACACTTCCATCATCTACAGTGCAGTCCCTTGCAGGAACTGCATCCTTTCTTGTAGAGTTGCATGGTGAGGGTCAATCCCCTCAATCTTAAGCTTGTTTCTTAGGGAAAGGGCCAACCCTTCTTCTGGAAGGCTTGTAAGAAGGATCCTCTTTAATTTCATGTATTATTCAGCTGTATACATATAGAGATTTAGTTATATTGCATTTTTCAGATCCATATATGCATATCTAACGTTTTGTGCTAGTTCTTCCATGAAACCCTTGTCAGGTTATCTTTCTGATGTGTAAAAGGAGTTAGATCTCCAATTTTCTCCATGATATGGTTGAATAAAATAAATATATGTTGCTTATACCATATTGGATCAGAAATCCTCATAAAATTATACTGTTCATGCTTCAGAAATTCCTATATAGCTTAAGTCATGGGATTTCAGTGTTTTTAAGCCATATCAGGGGCCGGGAGATCTGTTTAACTTGGATAGAGTGATTTCTTTTTTCTCCCTTTCTGTATGTGAGATGTAAAATGTATTAAATAATGTATCCAAGTCCCATTTCTCACAGTTATAGCGTAATTCCCTGGAAATAACATTTTTGGGGCACATATTGCTGCATTTCCCCACTTTGGAATAAAATAGTGGGACATATTTCTTTCTGATGTAGATTTAATTGATGGCAATGTGTTCTATACAAATTTCATGAGTTATTTCTCATTGCTATTCTAGTTTTGTGTTCATGTATTGTTGCATTCCCATTTTGGGATATTACAAAATCTCCTCCCAACGTTGACTTTGAATGGATAAAGGTTGTAGAAGACCCGGGGTCTTAATTGTATGAAATTTATTTTGCTGGAAAACCAAACATTCTACCACAAAATTTTGAATATGAGTTTTAAGGCCATCCCAAAAAAATTCTTTTTTCACCCTATGGTAAGTTTTTAAAAATCTTGAGTGTCATCCTAAAGGATAAGTGTGCAATTCTGTAAGAATATTTTATTTTAGTTGGGAGTTATTACAAAGATATAAGTGACCTTTGTACCATAAGGAATTATTTTTCAAACTAAATGTATCAGATGTACTAGGATCTTGTTGCAGCTTTTGAATGATTGTCCACACTTCTTCATCCTTATTCCATTGATCTCGTACTTTAGTTATCCAATCTCGTTGGATAATAGAAATGGCACAAAGCAATGCTTCCACCTCTTCATTCTTTCTTGAGAGTGCATCTGCAACAACATTTAGCTTTCCTTTTTTGTAGATGATTTTAAAGTCATAACCCAACATCTTTATGACCCATCTTTGCTGCTCTTCTAAAGATAGTCTTTGTTCCAAAAGGTGTTTAAGACTAACATGACCAGTTTTTACCTTGAAGTGTATTCCCATTATGTAAGGTCGCCATTTATTTAGTGCATTCAGTATTGCTAAAATTTCCTTCTCAAAAATAGCTTTCTGTAAATAATTTCCTTTGATTGGATGACTTTCAAAAGAAATGGGTCTTCCTTCTTACATTAAAACAACACCAATTCTATTTCCTGAGGCATCACATTCCACAATAAAGGTTTTTGTGAAGTCTGGCGTAGCTAAGACCACTTCTAGGTCCATTGCCTCTTTAAGATGTTAAAAGGCTTTATTTGTTTTAGGAGTCGACAAAAATGCATCTTTATTCAATAATGTTGTTAGAGGTGCTTCTATTCTCCCATAATTATTAAAAAACTTGTGATAATACCCAGTTAACCCAAAAAATCCTCACAACTACTTTATGGTTGTGGGGAATTTCCATTCCTTAATGGGGTTAATTTTGTTGGGGCCTACCTTAACACCCTTGTGAGATACAATATGACCCAGATATTCCACCTCTTGTACTCCAAAGAAACATTTGGGTGCTGCTGCATATAATTATTTCTCCTCCAATAGTTTGAGCACCCTATTAACATGTTGAGCATTATCCTTCCAAGACCTGTTGTAGATTACTATATCATCAAAAAATACTAGCAGAAATTTTCTAAAAAAGGATTTGAAAATTGAATTCATCAACCCTTGAAATGTAGAAGGTGCATTGGTAAGGCCAAAAGGCATGAACGAAAATTAATAATGACCCGCATGAGTTTGAAATGTTTTTTTTCAGAATATCTTTAGGCTTCATTCTTATTTGATGATATCCTGAACAGAGATCCAACTTGGTAGAATAAATTTCTTGATGTAATTCATCCAATAATTCAAAAATCACAAGAATGGGAAATTTATCTTTAATAGTAAGCTTATTCAGCTCCCTATAATCTTGACACATGCACCATGATCCATCCTTCTTGTGCACTAATACTATTGGAGCAGAGAAAGAACTTTGAATAGGTTGAATTATACCAACCTCTAAAATTTCTGCAATCATATGTTCAATTTCGCTCTTTTAGATATAAGGATATCTATAAGGCCTGATGTTTGGAGAAACACTTCTTGGAATCAAAAGAATAGCATGATCATGATCATGAATAGGTGAGAGTCCTTTGGGAGTTTCAAACACCATGAAATGATCATCCAAGACTTTTTGGAGATCTAGAGAAATATATGATTTTGATGATGTTGGAACTTCTAGTGAGCATAATTGTGAAATTATGCCTCATTGTTCTTTCTTCAGAAGATTTTTCATGACATTATGGCTTATTATCTCTCCTGGATTCCCTGCGATACCCCTTAATTCGACTTCCTTTCCTTTTGAAATATATTTCAAGAAAATTTCTTGAAAATTAAAAGCTACCTTCCCGAAAGATTGTAACCATGGTACTCCTTGTACAACATCAGCACCTCCATTGGAATGGAAAGAATTGGACTATTCAATACATATTTCCCCATGTTTAGCTTGATATTATGGAAATTTCTAGAGCAATTTATAGTTCCTCCATTTGCAACCATCACTTGACATTCTGGTGCTAGGTATAGGAAACAATTCAATTCCTTGGCTACCTTACAATGAATAAAATTATGGGTACTACCCGAATCAATCAACACGATTACCTTTTTCTTCTTGACATGTCTTTCTATCTTGAAATTTTGAGGAGTGGTAATTCCTACCAATGCATTACACGATATGATCGGACTCATTTCTTCTTCTTTTAGGGTTGGTCCCTACTGTATATCCTCTTCTTTTAATGTTTCTTGTTCATTTTCTTCCTCCACTTCACAATCTATGTAAAATAATTTCTTCTCAACACACTTATGACCTTTAGTGTACTTTCTATCACAAATATAGCAAATCCCTTTTGTTATTTTTTATTCCAGGTTTTTTGGTGTCAACCTTGTAGGTTTTGGAAGTCTAGGAGTAAAAACACTTCCATCTTTATAGATGTGAGTGGTAGGATTCCTTGTCGCCATAATTTTACATTAATTTTTTCTTGCCAACTTGAATGCCTTCTCAAATGAATCAGGTTCCTGATCGTGAACCTCATGTTGGATGTTATCCTTTAAATTCATTATGAAGGCATCGACCCTCTGTTCCTCTGGAATATCAGTTAAACCCTTATATTCAATTTTTGGAAGTCCTCAATGTGCTCCACAACTGAACCCTTTTGTTTGAGATTTATCAATAGGCTAAAAAAGGTGTTGCTATTTATATCTTCATAATGTGCTACCATTTCCTCCATAAAAATTGACCAGGTGACAATTTTTTTACGAGAGTAAAGCCATTGATACCATACAATTGTATTTTGTTCTAAATATAAAGTTGCAATGCGTACCTTTTGTGTGTTTTGCACATTATTGAGATCAAAAAATTGCTCCATCTATACTATCCATGTTACGGGATCCTTGCCATCAAAATTCCTCATATCCATCTTTGGAATATGGTGGGTCTTCTAACCAACATTACAGTTTATGAAATCATTATTAACATTTTTTTTTCTCATCATTATTTTCCTCTACTATCTTTTCTCCATTAGGAAACATTTCTTGTATCAAATTTGTCAAACCTTCCATGTCTACTTTTAGATCATTCTTCATGTTTTCCATCTTAGCTTCCATGTAATTCATCTTAGGTTCCATGTCAGCTTCCAATCAATCCATTCCATTCTTCAAACCATCCATCTTAGCTTCCACGCCTTTCTTCAAAAATTCCATTTCATTTTTTGTTGCTCTTTGCGAGAGCGAAATTTGGTGTACTCGCTCTTGTAATTTTGATATGTCATGTTGCATTTTTTCATCTTCATGAGTCATAGTAGAGCCTTCTGAAGGATTAATGGGTGTTGAATTATTTTTAGGGGGCATTTTAGAATCCAATTTTCATATTTATTCTACAATATGCCCTTGGAATCAATTCGAACTGATTTTTAAAACAAGACTTATGCAAATCGATAAAAATATACAAATTTTTCTTACTTTTGAGGAGCTCGATATTGAAACAAATTATCTTTATGATTTCAGATCTTCAATATCTGAAATTCGTTCCTATATTACCCCTCTGAATCTTCTTTTCAATGCCACTGGTCTAACTTGATTTGGATTCTTCAAGACAAAGTTATGCGCAATCTCCCACAATGACTTAATTATGGACTGGTTCAGTAGAGTGAAATTGTATGGCATGCCAAATATAATTGTTTTCACCTTTGGATCCGAAATTGATACATAGGAAACTACAGTCCCTGTAGTTGCGGCCACTTTTTATAAACCTCCAATCTGATGCTTAGAGAGAGATTTATGATGATTTTCCCACGATCATCTCTTTGAGATGAAATTCGAGAGCCTGAAAAACCCTAAATTCCATATATAATATCTCCGAAAATATAGTGAACCAAGGTCTAAAAATTTTACACGAAGATCCTCAAGATTTTGGCTTCGCGTGATAATTGTTTTAGCTTCTGAACCTTAGTAGAAAAAATGTTATAGCAAAAATTCCATGATGACCTGTTTGGAGTAACGTAACCCTAGAATCCAAAGCTCTGATACCAAATGTTATGAAACTAGCTCCAAAAATAGAAGAAAATAGAGATCAATGCCTTAGAAATAAGGCAATGCGAGGGGGAAACCTCATTTACAGTACATAAATGAACAGTTCTTGGATGACACAAAAGAAAAAACCTCCTTCTATATATAGTGGTCTATGAGGTCATGATATAACCCTAGCTGACCTAACAATAATAATGTAAGGGCACAATAATAACAATATTGGGGTTACAGGGGTACAACAATAACAATTGGGGGCTACACTAACAACAATAAGGGACTACACTAGTAATATATGGACCTAACAAAAACACATTCCCTTTTCCAACAAAAAAGATCACATAATAGCTATCATTTGACGTATGTATGTAACACATACTCTTTTCAAGAACTTAACATAATAGCTATTGTTTTGTACACCTAAACAAATATTATTTTCCCAAAGAAATAATAATAGTTATTATTTCTTGCATGCAAATGCAGATTTGATTTTTCCAACAATTTAACGCATAACAACTATTTCGTTACATGAAAACATATACTTATTTCCAGTGACTCAAACTCATGGTAGCTATTTTTATTCCATGCAAACTTATATTTTTTTTTCAAGAAATTAAATTCATAAGAACTATTTCCTTCCCAGGAAACCTATTGCCAATGTTATTCTTTCTCTACATTGAAGTGCATATTCATTTTCTATGAAAATATAACACAATAACTTTTCTATCATGCGAACACATGTTTCTTTCTTGTGAAACTTGGAAAAATAACTATCATCTCTTACTATTTAAGCACATATTCCTTTTTGAAGAAAATATTAAAATAATCACATATTCTTTTGAAATAAAATCTCTCTATTTGTCTTTTTTATGCACATCATTATGATATAATACTTGTCATAAGCCACAACATAGTTTCTCTATCTTTCTATATGCAAGGTTTTTGTGATTTCTAATCCATATTTTATTCATAAAAAACAAACAAATCTTTTAAGACGAAAATTAGTTTAACTTAAATTCTATTAATTTATCCATACAATCTTTAATCTTTTAAAAATTCAATGCACAAAAAAATAAATATTTTCTCTAAATAATCTTCCACTCTTTTCCTTTCCTTTAATCTTTCTCTACTGTATACCATGAACCATTTTGGTCATATACATTCACCTCTGGCCTTCCCGCCTTCGCCAACTGTAATTCTCATATTATCATTACTTCAAAGAGTTTTCTTGAATGTCAGAGTACACATTTAACACGACATCAAATAACTTTTGTTAAGAGTTTTATTAGCCATAGAAACTGACGACTAAAGGGAATTTTATTCATTACCACATGTGTATCCTCCATGTACCACATGTGCATTCTTTCCAAGCTGTATAAAGGGATTTTTATTCATTTACTTCAAAACCTGTCTTTTTTTCATTTCCTTTAAAACCTTAGGAAAGTTAGTATGTTCCGAAATCATTTTAGTTTTCACGAATGTTAAAATTAGTTGTAACTAATCTCTCATGGGAGAGTTAAGTAAATTAATAACATTTCATCACCTGAGATTTGCGGGTTGGGATATTATGGTTATATTAAAATAATTTAAAATTAAATTAAAATTTTAAACTTAAATTTAAAATTAAAATTTTAAAGCATTTTTCTTCCTTCAAACAATTATTTTACTTACAAAATCACAAAGAATTTAGATTTTATATTAAAATTTATTGAAATAAATATTTGGATAAAAAATCAAAACATAAATAATAAAATATTATGAAAATGGCCAGAGGGATGTCAATGCTTATCTTTATAAAATAAAGATTAAAAATAAAGATAAATTTTTAAATAATATTATTTTTCAAATGTAAATTCTTAACTTAATACCTTATTGAGTATTTTGTTTATTTATAATTTGTTTTTAAATATTTTTTTCTTAGTAACCTAATATTTAACATGTTAGAGTTAGATTTATTGTTTATTGGAGTCAATATTATATATATTTAAAATCTTTTTTAATATTTAGGTGTGACTAGTTTTACATGTATAAGTAATGAGAAATAATATGGTGTTTAATTGGTACCATGGTGATAAAAAATGGAAATTCAAGAGAAAGATGAGTTCTTTAATTTTTCCTACAAATTTTTGTTCCCACAAGTAATAACAGTTTAATGTTTAAAAAGAACATTAAAGTTTATATAACTAATCCATACAAATATAAAGCTCAAAATTTTTGACACTAAAAGTAATAAAATAGATGACAATTTTTCATAATCATGTTCTATGTAAGGCTTGGGTGTCCCATAAGTGGTCATATATACAACTTTATAATATTCAAAAAATCATTATTGTTATGAACATTCTAGTTGGTGACTCAGGAGACAACGACAATTTAATAAGTGATTATCGTACCTTGAATTCTTGATTTTTAAGGTATCGCGATTTTGAAAGTTTCCTTGAAGTTCAGATCATATTTCCTGCATTCCAAAGGAATCTCTAAATTAGGAAATAATGTAATATTCAAAAACACTCCCCACTTGTTATACGTAAAAAATAAGAACATTGATTTAATATTTAATGATTTTGGATGATTTAGAATTAGGAACAATTCCTATGAGTTTGATTCAACAATGCACAAGTTTTGATCATGGTAAAACTTTATTATGCTTAATATTTTTTTGTTGAAATGCGAACAAATTCATAGCCAAAACAAGGATCCATTTGCTACAATATTAACTTATTCCTGTACTTATGGAGCTCTATGTGTAAATCCTAAATATTTATAATCTGTGAGAAATTATTTATTGTACTAGATTTTGAAAACAATAGTTATTTTATTTCCACATTATAATTTGATTTGTTGACATATTTTAAAAATTGTAAAAGAACATACACTATGAAATATGAATTCTTAGACACCTTTAGAATACAATATAAAAGTATGATTTTGTTGAGACCCTCATAAATGATATAATGATCAACCTTGTCATTTCAAGGCTTTTCTAACCTTCTTAATTTTAAGAAATATAAAATTTCTCTTTAAAAATAATGGGAAAATAGTGATATATATGAAAAATCTATTGTTTACGGCAATACAATTTTGTTTCAAAAACATGCATAATTTATATTTCAGAATTAAGGCCTAGGATGAAAGCATGCATTTCATTGTAGAGAAAAAGCCAACAATAATGATAAGTAAGTGAAATTTATATATTTAGGAAAACAATATGAATTCACACTATTACAGAATGTCCTAAAATGTTTTGTAACTACTTCTAGTAATTCTTTTTAGTGAGAAAATTTCTATTTTCCCATATTTGTGATATAACTGACTTGTTATAATTGGGTAGCATTACCTTGGACCATCTCATTGCTATACCTAATTTATTTTTTCCCATAAATTATATATCAAAAATATGGATGATGGCTCAGAAATTCATTTTAAACTTTATCACCTCTCCCTTACTCCAATCAACAAAGTACACATAATATTTTCTAAAACACAATTATTTTATATAACCAATATCTACACACACAATTACGTAAATAATCCTCACCACAACTATATTGGGCATTTCTCTACCCTCTCACACACACCCATATAAAATGAATTACATCCATATATCTTATTATAAAATGAAGGATCTAGAATTCTCTTAGAGAAGGAGAGATATATAATTCTCTTAAGGAAGGAAATATCTATAATTTCCTAAGTGGCTCCTCCCCTTATCTCTGGAAAATAAAATTCTAACTAAAACTTAAAATCTAGTAACTAAAAGGCTACTTTTATGCTTTATTATTTGTAAGGATCTTACCCTCTTACTTCTTTTTTTTCATTTTATAGGCTTGAATCGTAAGGTGATTTGACTAGGGAGAGATGCTGCCAAGGTACAAAATTTCATAGCCTCTTGGTCATGTATCTATAATTTGTTGAAATCCACCTAGATCCCATATTTGATGTTGTTGCCCAAATTTTATACTAAAATTTATCTTTGCAACTTTCCTTAATCTTCCATGATCCAAAACATGATTTTCTTATGGCCCATTTGGTTTGCTACATTTCAACCTCACTTATAAATTTTACTTTTTTATGGTAATTATACTTGCTACCTTATTTATTATTTCATTTCATAAATTTATTTCCATGATCATACACTAATGATTAATCATCTCATTCTTGATATCGTCCTTTATTGTGATACTAACTTTGATATGGTATTCAAGCTTCACACTTGCATCTTGCATAACCCATTTTAAGAATCCATGTACTTCATTAATAATGTTATGAATTATTGGATTCTATATGCCTAAAATTATTGTGTAGTCTTCTTCAATCTTGTTTTCATCTTCCAAAAATTACTGAAAATACTTTCCTCTTGCTTCCACCCAAATTTCTAGTTTCTTTGTTTCTATAACTTTTATCTATTTTTCTTCAACTTTAGATTTTCCCAAACATTTCTATCAAAACTTTAATTGTTCTTAAAATATTTTATCATTCTTCTGAATGATTTCCTTTATTTTTGTAATTAATAAAACCCTTAAACTTCCTCTTCCATTAGAAAAACATGTAGTAGTTCTTATCTTCATAACCTATAGTCACACAATTTTTTTGTTGTTTTAAAATCAAGCGCCTCTTTGTTGTAATTTGATGCTTATGGAATCATCTCCTCACGTTGATCCAAAATATTTTCCATACCATCAACTTCTCGAAGCATTGGTCCTTGTTTAGATTAAAAAATTTGAATGTTATTTTCGACTTTCTCTATGTCTTAATAAAATATCTCATTCTATGTATGAAATTTATTGCATACAATAGTAAAATAGTCCACTTGAATTTCTTCATTATTCTATTCCCTCATCTTAAGTATTATACAATTTTATTGTATAGAAACTTCGTTACGACAGTAAGTCATTCCTTTGACATAAAAATATCTTTGTTCACTTCTCCATCACTCATCTTATTGTGGCTTCATTTCTCTACCTTTACATCACTATCCATATCCACCTTCCCTCCTTTTCTTGCAATGTCCTTCATTCATGCAGAGGGTTTCATGTAGCCTCTGCAATAATAGGTATTCTCTCTTGCTACACAATTCCTCACCAATCCTCATCTCTTTGAATTTTGTTGGTTCTCTTCACTAGAACCTTATAATATTCCTCTGCTGTAATCCTCTACACGTCACACTTATTCTTCATAGATATTCCTTTGTTATCTTCACTATCACCACTTTACTAGACTCTAAGGGCTCTACCACAATTTATTTATGATTTTTCTACTTCTACTAGTTTGTCAAATTAAAATTCTGACTCAAACAAAAAATCTCTACTCTGTGACAAAAAACATTATTTTTTCTCCATACGTTGATTTCTTTTAACCAATCCTTTTTTATTAGCTCATAGTCAACAATTAGAAACTTGAAAAAAACTATTAACGTGTCACCACAATTCAATGTTTGAAGTAGTTCTCAACAAAATGATTGCTACCAATGCTAGTGGTGTAGCTCGCATAGATCTATCGTCCCACACAATTACCCTTTAAACCCTCTTTGATCACTAAAAAAATAGAACATGAATTCCGTTCAATGTCTACCCTATGATAGAAAATACACACACACACTTGAAAATACATGCAACACATTATATGCCACAAGCTCCTAGGAATAGTCAATCAATATTTCTCACAATATTGGAAAACCATTCTGATGCTTTATTTTCTTCAAAAAAAAATTAAAATGATGTTTATTCACTGATACTTAATTATTTCAAGATTTCCACACAATAATTTGAATGAACAATCTGCAGACACTATGTTGGTACGCTATAGCTTTAATCAATGCTTGTTGCCTCAAATCTACATGCAGTGCATTACTCAGCCAATGATTTGATATCCACAGGAAACAAGACTCAATTTTCTAATATTATTATCCCTTGCATGCATGCTTGAATATTATTGGACAACAATCTTGACTTGAGGATGAACCTTCATTGGAACACATGACTCTCCTTCTCTAATACCACTTGATGGTGGGAAATTTCACTTAAAATCTCATCACCTCTCTCTTATTCGAATCAACACAATACACACAATATTTTATAAAATAAAAATATCTTATATAACCAATAGAAATAAAAGATATTACATAAAATTCCTCCCCACAATTATATTGGGTGTTTCTCTTCCCTCTCACACACATTGAGTAGATGACCAACATCCATATTTATTACTCGATAAAAAAGGATCTAAAATTCTCTTAGATAAGGATAGGTATAAAATTCTCTTGAGTAAGGAAAGCTCTATAATTTCTTTATATATTCCTATCCTTAGTTATTGAAACTAAAAATCTAACTAAAGCCTAAAATATATTAGCTTAATAACTACTTTTATGCTTTCTTATACATGAGGACCTTATCCTCTTACAAAACTTGTTCCTTTTAGAGGCTTTAATCACAGTGGTATTTGAATAGGGAGAGATTCTCACACATCAATTTTTAAATCATAAATTGGGAGTATTTTAACATTACATCTAAGCATGTCTTTATGTGGCTAGTTGATTCCACGAGTAACATGTTATTCTTCTTGGTCATCTTCTTGAGGTTGTTTGGATTATTATTTGGTTGTATTTTCCAATATTTTCTTTTAATTTTCTCATTTATATTGCAATGGTTATAGTGGTGCTTGGATCCTTCCACTATTTTTCAATGTCTATCATCTTTATATCATTTGCTAACCACTTCTTGTCTCTCTCCTTGTCGATTGGTGGTATGCATGTCTCGAAAAAAATTATTTTACTTTCTTATTATCGATATTTAAATAGTATTCACACATGTATGAATCATTAGTGGTTTTTGGTTTGAAGATATTCACTTACATCCAAGATTTTCACTGAGACCACCTTTATGCTAGAAGAGTACATCTAGTTCTTGGGATATATTTCCGGCATAATTTATTTTTTCTAAACTCAATTACCTACCTTGTATATCCAACCCTTGCTTATATAGAAAAAAATCTTATGAGATTGCTGCTCCTCTTCATAAAAAATTAGCATAAAATTTTTCTTAAAGAGTGTTTTAAACCTGTCCCACTTAGCTATTTGGGGATCACCTATATCCTAAAATTTTTTATGTGGATTTCCACCAAATTTGAAATGGTCTTGCAAATTTAGTGAGATAAGTTCTATATAAATTCACTCTTATCATTTTTTATGAACACTAAAATAGTCTTATTATTAATGCTGTAACCAGGATTCAACTTAACAACAAGAATCTCACCTTCATAAGGCTTAATGTCCACTTGTGTTTCCACTCCCAATAAATATTGGGAAGATATGATATTGGAGCATGGTATCTCTTTCATTTGAACCTTATTTTCCCATTTTCTAGTTCTTGTTCATCCCCTAATATAATATTATATCTAGAGTTCAATTTAACACTGCTGAACTACTTCAAAACTCTAAAATTTATCTCGAGAACTGTAGTGTAGATTACCATGTAAGAAGATATATTACAATATTTTTCTTATAGGTTTCACAGTATATCCTTTAAGATATCCATTTTCTTCTTATTATATTGGTTCACCATGGCTAATGTTTCGGTACTTTTTGTTTAAGCTAATTTATGGATCCCACAATATCCCACAAAAACCATACAAAAAATTGTTTTGATTTCCAATGTGAATTTGAGTGAATTATAGATGTTTTGTTATAATAATTCATCACAAGAAATATTACAAGTTTCTCAAAGAAAAATTATACTATGAAATATTTACTTAATATTAATTTTGTAGACCTTAAGTTATTAAACTAAATTGTGAATGCAATAGAAATAATAAAACTAAACACTACATGACATAGAATATAACTTGATAAATCCAATATGGGGAAATATAGATATAATTTGAGGATTATACATTTATTTTCTAGTTATGAAATGTTAAAAGAAATATATATGAACTCACTATGGATAATGCATATTCTGTGGCTGCCATAATGACTTTGACTACCTTTATTATGCTCACAATATCCCACTCCTTCTCTCTTCTCAAATAATGAATATTAAATTGACAAAACAATAACATAATGAATTCATTTCCTAATACCCTAGTATTTAGGATGTCTTGATAGTCATCTAGGGTTAGAATTATCATGTTTAGATGTCTCAACCCTCAATTAGGGTTAGGATTGTAGGCCCTCTATTTTTTTTTATAAAGTTAATATGTTATTATCTATACATATTTACGTCATTTAAATTGACATGGACTCAACTTGGTACCATGATGGTAAAAAATATACATCATTTAAATTGACATGGACTCCACTTGGTGCGTAAATTATTTATACAAGTATTCAAAAAGTTAATATTCACATCATTGGAAATCTCTTGATGAGTGCAAAAGCATGATAAACTATACAATCGTCCCATTATTTTTTAATCTCCATTAGTTTTGAAAGTCTTAGAACCCGAGCCACTAAAATATGAAGTATCTTAAATGGTTACTACAAGTCATATTTTTCTTTTACTCAGAAAGTAATAAAACAAATAAATACATAATAAAGTGATCTCCTTTGGATCAATAATCTTCCATGAGAGATTTTGTTGTCCGATAAGTGATCATTTGAACCAAATTTTGTATTATGATGTCCCAAATATTTGAATAATCATTGAAATTGTAATTTTTTTAATTGGTGACATGGGATGATGTGTGAATTTATATGTGCTTATAATCCATAGAATTCTTCCAATTTAAACTATGCTAATTTAGAATGCTTCTAGGATGTCCACATCACAATGGGGTGCAACACTAGATAATATATAGGTCTTTCATCACCTCAATTCGATTGGGAAAAATAGAAAAGATTTAAATAATGATTTTAGTAATTCAATCCATTCACAATTCCACACATTGAAAAAAGCACTAATTAGAATAATAATCCAAAATTTGTCATCTATATGTAACCATCTATTGTAGAAAGTTAGTGTCAAGATAACTGATAAATTTACATTAATAGATTGAGAATCATATATACAATTACTTAATTATTTTTTCTTACACCCCATGGGGATATCTGAAGGAAGTTGGTAATCTAATATTATAGAAATATTCCCTCTGGTTGTTAGAATGTGATAATACAAAATGTGAGAGTTTCCATTTACCTAGAACTCTCATTTAATATTCAATGATAAATGTTGACCTAGGGTTATGGAAAACCATACAGTTAATTCTACATAAAGCATGGGTTTTTGTCACTCCAAAACATTCCTTATGCCTAAATTTATTATTATATCATTATAAAATTTCTTTCTATAAAGATGGAACAATTGTTAAAATCTTGTATGTTACCTTAAGGTAGTCCAATAAAATATTCCTTTAATGAGAAATTATTCACCTACAAAATTTATATTTTTTAACAACTCATCACTTAGTAAACACATTAGGCATTGGATGTAGACTGAGAAACCTTAATGCATTACCTTTCTTAAACAATTCTTTGACATTGAAGTGTTCATAAAATGAAATTTTTTCATCAAACAATGAAACACTATTGTGATTTATGAACCTTTTAATTTTTCAAGGACTTTGGTGATTAGCATTAACATATAACATGTTATTCATATCAATTTTTTTTAAAGCATAACCATTCATGTACATAACATACATCAAAGCTCTATTTTTTATCTAAAAATATTTAAGTTATTATGTTGACATAATTGAGGAGAGAATATTTCATAACTATTATTCACTATTTGAGGGGAACAACGAAGGATTTACAATAAACACACATAAATATACCAAAGATAAAATACTGGCAGAAAAATGCCTCAGCCTTAATGTATTCCTCTCTCATTAATCAAATAATGTTTATGAAAGAGAAAATATCTCAACCACACAAAAATATATGAGCCTAACTAGTTGGAGAGAATCTCTCAACCAGCTAGACTTAAATAGGCTACTATCTATGAGGAAAAAACCCAATCTAGAATGGTAGGATTAAATCCCAAATTTCATTATAATAATTAATTTTTAATTATTTTATACTTAGAATTGTTTTCATCACATGAGAGTGAGGCTAACATTCCCCCCCGTCAATCCTAAGTCAAAAATAAGAACCAAGAACCATCTTCCAAGTTCTCATGCTGAAATTATTGATCCTCAAAAACACTGCGTGAAAAAATCGCCAAATTTGGATGCTGAAAAAACATAAATCTGAAAGTAACATGAGTCAGTTGTAATTATAATTCATCTCTAAATTTTGCTTGATAAATTTTTCATGTACCAAGATGCAAAAGGGTCCATATGTACTTTGTTTTTAATCAACATCCTAATTTCTCTTCCACTGACAAAATATTGATAACGACCACTGGTGAACTTTTTTGTCCACTGAAAAACTGTTGAGAACGCCCACTGGAAAATTTTATGATGTCAAAACTTTCCACTTGTTGCTTGATGTTGATTTCCCACTAGCTATGTTGATGTTGAACACCCACTAGCTGTTGATAATAAAAGACTACTCACTGCTGCTTTTGTTGATGTTGTCGAAAATTGCTCACTATTGCTTGTTGATGTTTGTTACACCAATTAATGGTCGTCTAACCTGTTACTATTAGATGGACCAAAGTACACCATGTAAGACCTATTTTACCCTAATTAAAATTTCTTTCACTATGAAAAATAACTTACTAATCTTTAATTTATTAAGCTCTTTATGGTCTAAACAGGAAAACCCATGAGGAAATATTGAATAAATCCATATTTGTTTGATTTTTATCAAGGAATAATTAGTTAAACATATTTTTTTTAGACAGATGATGGGTCACCACGTGGCCCAATCATGGGCTACCATGTGGTACCCCAGGGTCAAAATTGTTTTTGATATGGTTTGGCCAGAGGCCCAAACGAGATTCAAATCTATGACCTTTATTTCAACAATAGAGCACTCTACCAACACACTACATTGTGATCCTTTTTAACATAAGGGTTAAAAATCCATATATAAGTTTTAAGTCGTGCGCATTTGGGGCAAGGGGCTGGGGCTAAGCCCCTGGCCCCTAGTACAATGCATGCCATAGAACCTCACTCCTAGAGTTTAGGGCCATACTAATGGGGACAGGCATTAAGGCCCAACACATGACCCCATGTGGTATATATGACAACAATTTTTTGAACTTAAGGGGTTCATTAGGGGAGTTTTTAGGTCTAAAATGGCCCTCCTAAGGAAATTATAAAATAACAGTGGAAATAATAAAATAATATTTGATTACATCATCCAAGTTTAGAGGGAAAAAATTAAAAAAAATACATTTTCAACTCGTATTTTCAACTTATCTCCCTTTGGGTTTACTCAAATTTCGAGTGGGAACAATCGCTGGATGCATAATTTGATTCCTCATCCAAGGGGTACCCATGTTGCATACTTTTGATGGAACCTTCTATACAAAAAAATGAGAAATACATGAAAAACGTGATTGCAATCACATTTTTTAATGTATTTCTAATTTTTCATATAGATGGGTCCATCGAAAGTATGCAACATGGGTACTCCTTGGGTGAGGAATTAAATTTTGCATCCAATGAGTACTACTGCTCTAAATTTGAGTAAAACTTTAGGGATATAAGTTAAAAATACAATTTGAAAAAGTAGTTTTATTATTTTATTATTTTTTAATCTTTTTACTTTTTTACCCGCAAAATGGTGAATCATCCCCCATGGTTGACATCATCATCTTGAATCCTATTGGTTCTTATAAAGTTTATTTTTTTTGTGCATTTTTCTTAGGAGGTCCATTTTAGACCTTAAAATTTCTCTAATGAGTGGCAAAATTAATGATCCTACAAAATACACTGGTGGAGGGAAGAATTCTCACTCAATTAGCGAAAAACAAGGAAGATTTGTGGGAGAATGAGACCGTTGGTCAATTTTGTAGGACAATTAACAATCAAATTCATGGAGAGCTTTGGAGCTCATATCTTTTGGATTTTTTGACGAAATTAAGCTTAGGAAGAGTCCACTTAGGGGTTTTTTAATGTTTTGAATCTAATGGTAACCTATAAGTTCTTATTTGATAATATCTAAAGGGTCTTGTTGCAAGTTCAAGACCAAGGGTGTAATGATCAATCAATGTTTTGAGCATATCATTTTGATTTTTTGACTAAATTAAGCTCATAAATAGTCCACTTCGGGGTTTTTGTATGTTATGGATCTAATGGTGACATATAATTTCATATTTGAGCACATATAAGCAGTATTTTTCCTGGTTTAAGAACAAGGGTTTATGGATTAATCAGGCTTTTGAAACAACTCTAGAAGATGTTTGAGTATGAAGAAGGCCTTATAGGGGTTTTCTCACCTTAATAATTCCACTGCAATAATTGTTACTTGTAGGGTCTAGCTCAGGTTTACTTTCCTCATTATTTCATGTTGAGAAAATATTTTTTTATGCTCTTCAATGTAGCATTAAAGTGCTCACATGCACATTTTAGCTCATTTCAATTGGAGTATGGGATCTTTATAAGAGATGCCATGTATTTCTGCCTTATGTGACAGTTCTTCGCAGGAGTTAATTATCTTGTAGGGGTAATAGCCACATGTTTCCAGCAAAAAATGTTTTATGTACTCCCTTTTCTAAACTTAATATATGGAGTGGTCTAGCTATGCTAGCAAACCCAGAGATGTAGCCCAATAGGGGTGAACTCTGTCAACAATAATTTTTTTATGCTCTTCATTATGCTCACGTGAGTTATTTTCTTTTATGTTCCTTAAGTCAAGTTTACACGTGAATACTAATTCATGACTTGAAGAGATATTAAAAAACATTTTTGTTTAAAGACCCATTTTTACCTTGTAAAACGTCAGAATGATCTTGGCAGCACCAGGAGTCACTTCTTGACTGCAAAAGGAGTAAGTCTTACACATAATAGTTCATTTCAAATTTTAAATGGTGTTTTGAGTGGTGGGATGGATTCTCAAATATTTTGAAATTATTTTTTATATTCTTTAAGACTTTCGTGCATTAGGGAAGATGTGGCAAGTATAAATTGTATGGGTAAATTGGTAGTATAGGGAGCAGAGTGTAACAAATGAAGAATATGGATAGATGGTACCTATTCTAGGAGATATTCATATCCTAAATCATTCACACAACTATAATAATGGTTGTTTACAAAAACTATGTTTATGAAAGGTAAACAACATTTATAAAGTAGATTTGATACATAAATTATTTCACAAATCCTTTATGAAATCTTCACTAAAATGTTTTACAACAGATATATGATTTTCAGAAAGCTAGAAGTAGATAATTTACTATTAAATCCTTTAAAAAATTCACACTCATGCCTTACTAGCTGCTACACTCATAATTAGAATAAATTAACAAATAAATAAGACACACCATACATTAGATGGTTCTTGAGTCACAAAATCCTCCAGCATGAATTAAAAAGGATTTTATTTATTATATTCAGTCTTCATGTAGACCAACATCCAACCTGGAAATGGTATTTACAAATGGTATATATAGAAAGAGAGGCACCAAATCCATCTCTTCAAAAGAGAAGGAAACACTACTCCTAACATTACATAGGTGTCATAGGACATTAAAACCACATCCCACTGAAATCTAGCTGAAAGGATAGATGTAGAAGAAAGAAGAGAAGAAATCTGGGCTGAACTGCTCAGTGTGGTGTCATTGTTGGGCCGAGAAGAAGGTATGTTTCGCCCCATCTTTACCATCATTTGTTATGTAATTTTATGAATTTTCCCCTCATCTTAGAAATAAATTAAAGGGAAATAACGTAAAGCCAAGGAAGAGTGAACTAATGATAAAAGGAATGTTTAATATCATAAGAAATGACTTGTCATATTCTTATTGATAGGGAAGCAAGGCAGCTGAACTGCGGATGACCAAAAGACAGATGGAAAGGGAGGAAAACAGGATCATAATGGCTCCCATGGACCGGCAAGAGATGGAGAGGCATATCCATGCTTGGAGTACTCAAACGACAGCCACGAAGCTGTGGGATCCCATATGGAAAGGATCGGTTACTACTTTTGAATTCGCCTTTAAAAGGCCGAAGATGAAAAAGATAGATATATCCATAGATATTTTCCCTTTTTAATAGACATATCGGGACATAATCATCCAATTGTATTAATGCATTACTCTGCGGCTTAATAAAGAATCTGGAATTTTTGGAATAAACAATCTCTGAGTATTCCATAGCAGTAAACTTCTGGTGGCTTTCGGCCCAGCCCTGGGAGTTTCTCTACTACTTCTATGCTATACGTTTATTTACAGAATTTTCGTTTTCAGTTATCTAGTGCATTTCATAAGATATCGTTTAATTGGTTAATTGTGAATGTAAGATGCTAAAAATTCCTCTTTCATTACACTAGTTCACCATTCATGCCTTCTTGCTTAAGGTTAATGCTTTCATAATCGCTTAAACACTTTCATCATTATTCAATTCTTTTATAAGTTTTTGATTAGTTTTAAGACGACTGTTGTTCAATTCTGCATGTAGTTAATGTTGGATATTTTCATTATCATTGTGAGCATTTAGTTGTTGTTTAATTCATAAGGTTGTGATTAGTTGATTTAAAAGAGAATTCCATTGAAAAATTTAGAATAATCAATTGTTGTTCAATTTATTAGAGTTGTTGTTCAATTCATTATGATTGTTGTTCAATTCATCAAAGCATGTTATTCAAATGTAGTTTATTCTTTTAAGTCCAGAATAGTTATTTCTGCATAGGATTAGAACATAGTTAGCTCCCTTGAATAGTCAAAAGCATTCTATAATTCGCTTCCAAATTGATTTGATTGAACTTCGATATTAGACAGTCTTCCTTGTAATAATTTAGAGTATTTTTCCATTGATGTCACTCGCATATACTGTGCTTACACTCTTGAAATAACAAGACTTTCCCTGGGTTGATAATTCAATGAGAAACATTGAAGTTTCCTGTAACAGTCACCTTTATGACCCAACATTTTAGGCGTCGTTGTTGGGGAGAGTGTTTAATAGTGATTTCCTTTACTTCTTTTTCCTTTTGATGTGAAGAATTGGGTATTGAAAATAAAAGGTAAGAACCTCCGTACCAACAAGAAAAACGCTTGCTCTCCAGCCCAATTTTCAACAATTGTGCAGAAGTTAGTAGGATAGGTGCTCTTGTTTTATGACTAGGAATAAAACGATAGAAACAGATCAAAATCCCCCACTTAAATCCACAAAACCTAAAGGACCAATGATCCTTGGAAGAGCAACATATATAGACGAAATAATTAAGAATTTTGAATCCTAGGCATCTGTAGGACCCAGAACCATAACTACTCAGATTCCTACTACACTCCCTCAGGAAGCAGCCTCACCATCTGCGGTCGATGCCTCGATTCACAGTGAAATAGAAGGGTCTAAAAAAATCCTTCAAACTGTTGGTCACGTAAGTCCTGGCCCTTCAAGAGAGGAAGTTCTTGCAATTTGAAGGAAGGAGAGGGAGAAACTAGCATTGTAGTATAGGTAAGAACTCAAGAGCCTGGATCCCTTGAGAGAGTGGTTGAGACAGAGACACCCAGCATCCCATATCAGGGAAGTGTTGTAAGGCTTCCTCCTCATCCACTCCCTAATCCCACAGAGATTATTCCTCCAGAACAAGAAATCCCCGCAGATTATTGGCATATCTTTGATCAAATGGAAAACAACCAAAACCAGTGGCAGACATAAACATTAGAGTATCCCATTGTTGACCCAGCTACAAATTCCCCTATAAAATCTATTCCATTACAAAACATCCCCACCTTCCATGGGTTGACCTCGGAAGATCCTGATGCATCCTTATTTGAATTTGATGTCTTATGTAGGGAATATGAATACACCACTGACCCTTAGAAACTGAAATTATTCCCCTCTACCTTGAAGGGAACCACATTACGTTTGTTTATGGGGCTCAGTGGAGGAACCATTAGTAGATGGGATCAGATGAAAAACTCTTTTCATAACAAAATATCAAGACTATTATCGGACTCGAGAATTAAAATATGAAATCTTCAATATGTCTCCAAAGGACAATGAGACATTAGAAGAATACGTGGAAATATTTCAATATAACTTGCAACGGTATCCATATACTGCACTGTCTAAATATATCTTAAAAGAAACGATGATTAAGGGAATGAAAGGAGAATGGGTCGAAACACTTAACAAATGGGAAAATAGTACATCTATCAAGAATAATATGATGACATTATTTCTCTATGTATCATGTGTTCTCGGGGTAGTACGCAAAGTATGCCAACTGGGCGAGATTCAACTACAAGGAATCCTAAGCAATCCAATGGCAATACGACCAGAGAAGAATTTGGTAATATTTTAGATGATTTTAAAACTAATATCTTTGGCACCCTGACAACATTGCTAGATGTGCTAAAAGCCAAACAAAAGGAAGCTATAGCAAGAAAAAACTTGGTTTTATTTTGTCCACGTTGTCAGAAGAAGCACAACCAACGGGAATGTCCATTAGACATGGTCCAGACATGTGTTATTTGTACGAAGGACCATGCCACTTAC
Source organism: Pinus albicaulis (assembly GCA_034641835.2). Lineage (NCBI taxonomy): Eukaryota > Viridiplantae > Streptophyta > Pinopsida > Pinales > Pinaceae > Pinus > Pinus albicaulis. The sequence goes on along the minus strand of CM076576.1, from coordinate 629,417,976 downwards.
CATATCCATTCACTTACAGAGCTGAAAGAGGTTTATAAATAAGTAGAAGAAGAGATGGAACCAATCTATCCAATGAACTAACGTCAACAGTGGAAAGCATGACCAGGTATGCCACAAGACCTACCTCAGTTCTTTTCTTCTCCACATTTTAACCAGCAGAACCCTGCAATAGATTGGGAGAGCCAATCACCTTTTTCTACTTGGCCATCTCAATAATTTCCTATGCCTCCTTGGCCAACACAACCCTCTTTAGGTAATAATTGGCCAAGCTTTCCTTGTTCTCCCCCTTACTAGAAAAACAATCCCTATCAGTCCCTGTGGCCTGACTCCCCTTCATAGACCACAAATTGGTCTGAAAACTAGCAGCGACTTCTGGGAATGACCAATCTACCAATGGGGACAAGGGTTCAGAATTAACCTACATTACCATCTCCATACCGATTCCAACACAATCCTCAGCCTTTCATGCATCCTCAACTACCATCTCAACCCAATCCTAATCCTAACAACAGGTCATTTCAGCTAATTCAATTTGTTGAAAACCCAAACCCCGAAACTGAATAGAAGCAATGCAATGAACTTTGGCTGAGATCAGAACGTGTTATTTCACCAAAAGGAGATATGACCCTGCCACAACCTGAATTTGAAATTTTGACAGTGCCTAGGCAAGCAACTATGATTGAAACAGAGGTAAAGCAGGGGAGGGAGATGGTTGACGAAAGGAACCCTAAAAACCTTATGATTTCCCCCCCTCCATTCCCTGAAAGATTAACATTTCCTACACCGATAACCTCTCAAAATTTTGATATCCTAGGGGAATTAAAAAATATTTGCATTAAAATTCCTCTTTTGCAGGCTATATAAGACATTCCTATCTATGCCAAGACAATTAACGAGCTGTGCGGGAAGAAACAGGTAAGGAAAGAAAAAATTGTGCCCACTTTTCATGTGGTATGGGCACTATTAGACTTACTATTGGGTAAAGAAACACCCGTAAAATATGAGGATCCAGGGAATGCCATAGTAACTGTACAAATCTCTCGCCACTCCTTTCCAAACACATTGGTTGACTTAGGGGCAACCATGAACATCTTAGCTACAAAAACCTGCGAGAAGTTAGACATAACAACATTGGAACCCACGTCTACCTTGCTAGAACTTGATGACAATTCTGTTATCAAACTAGAAGGAATATTACAAGACGTCCTGGTTTTTGTGGACTCATGGGAGTATCTGGCTTACATTTTAGTTACTAACCCAAAAAGTAGGATGGATAGACACCCCTTGATACTGGGTCTAACTTGGTTAGCGATAGCCGATGCTTACATAGGCTGCTGGGAAGGCAGCATGACCATTGCTAGAGGTGATGCCATAAAAAATATTGCCATTTACCCACTTTCCAAACCAAGTCTACCCACTGTAAATATTCATAGGCATCCACATACATACTGGGAACAAAAATTTCGTTCATCATTGACAATAGTTGAAGCTCTTGAATTCAAAGACCAAATTGAAGACGATGTAATCAATAACTTCATGAATCAACCACCTTTGTCTAAAAAATTAAAATTCAAAATGTTAAAATCAGTTCTTGATAATGAAACACAAGAAGACCCCTTGGTAGAAATTGATAATCAGCACATACCCACGACTACTGTTCGCAACAACATACCAGTCGAAATTGAGCAAGGAAAGGTTTTAAATATCAATGGTAGTCTAGATAGTAACCAAAATCAAAATCTCATTAAGGTTTTACAAAAATATCAGGGAGCATTAGCTTGGGACTAGCCAAACATGAAGGGTATAGACCCTCATCTATGCACACATCACATTTATATTGAGAAGGAGGCTAGGCCTATTCGGCAGCCTCATTGGAGGCTAAACCCGCATCTGAAAGACATTGTAAAAGATGAGTTGCAAAATATGATTGATGTAAACTTCATTTATCCTATCTCAAACAGAAAATGGGTCTTTTCTTTAGTAGCCATTACTAAGAAGAATGGGAAGAGGCAAATCTGTGTGGATTGGAGAGAATTGAATAAAGCAACACAGAAAGACTACTTCCCCATCGCTTTTATTGACCATGTCCTTAATACATTAGTAGAAAAGCAGTTGTTTTCCTTCCTTGATGGGTTCAATAGTTTCAATCAAATCCAGATAGCCCCTGAAGACTAGGATAAAACAACCTTTACCTACCCATTGGGGTACATTTTCCTATAGGGTATTACCATTTGGACCATGCAATTCCCCAGCAACATTTCAAAGAGTCATACTCAGCATTTTTTCTTATTTAATAAATGAAGGACTCGAAATTTACATGGATGACTTTACCCCATATGGAGATGATTTGATCAAGCACTGGAAACAATAGGAAAAGTATTGGAATGATGTATTGCTACCAAATTGTGTTTGAGAAATGAAAAATGTCACATGATGATGACCGAAGTAGTAATCCTAGGACACTACTTATTTGCAGCTAGAATACATGTACATCCAAAAAAGATAGAGGTAATACTTTTATTAGCCACACCTTGTACACAGACAAAGGTGTGTATTTTCCTTGGATATGCAGGGTACTATAGCAGGTTTATAAAGAATTTCTTACAAATTGTTGCACCCTTGTATGCGTTAACTGGAAATGTTGAATTCCATTGGTCTGATAAATGTGACACTGCTTCTATAGATTTAAAGAAACTGATCTCGATAGCACCAATCTTACGTGGTCCTAACTGGGAGTTGTCCTTTCACATTTGCTCAGATGCATCCGACACAACAATAGGGGCAGTTCTCAGGTAAGAAGAAGATAAAAATTCATACAATATTTATGATATCAGCAAGAATCTCACTCTTTCTGAATTAAAATATACAATGACTAAAAAAGAGTTATTGGCTGTCATTTATGCTATCAATAAATTTAGACATTATATAACTGGCTATCAAGTACTCCTGTATACTGATCACTCTGCCATTAGATATCTAGCCAATAAACCTATTATAAATGGGAGAGTAAATTGTTGGTTTTTTCTTTTACAGGAGTTTGACATGACTATCAAAGACTATCGAGGGAAGGAGAACATGGCTTCAGATTTCCTGTCTAGAGTTCCAAAGTCAGATGACACACTAGTGGTGGACGATCAGTTCCTCGACGAACATCTTTTCGCTGCAGCAGTAAAAACACCATGGTACGCAGATGTAGTGAACTATCAGGCAGTATAAAAGTTACCCAAACACTTGACATCAAAGGAACATAAGCTGATTGTTCAATGCAGTGCTAGATTCTCCTATATCGGTGGATATATTTTTCATACAGGAGCTGATATGCATATATGTAGATGCATCCAAGAAGATGAGATTTATGACATCGTACGGGACTGTCATAATGAACCATGTGGTGGCCATTTTTCAGATCGTAGAACAGGGCACAAAGTATTTCAAATGGGTTATTATTGGTCTAAATTTTTTAAAGATTCTAAGAAATATGTCCAATCCTATGATAGTTTCCAAACAATGGGTCGTCTGGGCCAAGCTGATGAAATTCCATTACAACCACAATTTATGGTGGAACCCTTCGAATGGTGGGCACTAGACTTTGTTGGACCATTCATCCTGCCCTCAAACTAGAATATTTACATACTGGTTGCCACATATTACATAACGAAGTGGGTAGAAACAATGACTTTATCAAGAGCTACAAAAGAATCTGTGATCAATTTTCTAATTGAGCTATTTTTGCGATATGGCTTACCTCAGGAAGTGATAACTTATGGGACGGCACAGTTTGTGGGAAATAAAATTACGGCCACTCTAAAGAACCACCATATCATCCATAGAGTCACATCTCCCTATCACCCACAGGAAAATGGGTAGGTTGAAAGCACCAGCAAAGTCCTTGAGGCAATTCTCACTAAAACAGTCTAAACACATTGTTGGGATTGGGCTACTAGACTACGAGAGGCCATGTGGGCTTACCGTACAACATGGTGAAACATGAGTGAATATTATCTATACCATCTCGTATTTGGAAGAGAACCAATTTTTCCTATCGAATTCGAAATAAATAATCTAAGGACATCCTAGGAGGTGGGGTTGGATTTGACGAAGGCCCACATTAGAAGACTCCAGCAAATAAATGAATTGGATGAAACACGTTTACTTGCTCTGTAGCGCACTACAATTACTCAAAAAAAATGAGATAAGTGGCATGAAAACCTCATAAAAAATAAGACATTCTAGAAAGGATACTGGGCACTTCTCTATGACTCAAGGTTCCAAGACTTCCCAGGTAAGTTACAAAAAAGGTGGCTCGGTCCATAAGAAATTCAGGAAGTACATAGCAATGGTACCCTCACCTTCACCACCATAGAAAAATCTTGCTCTACCTTCTGAGTCAACAGACACTGAGTGCACCTCTATCACAAACCACTTACAAGGGATTCTTTCTTCCAACAGGTACACAATGATCCCACCATCCAAATTTTATTTACAGGGGGTGCTATCCCTGTAGCTTTAAGTGCATGAAAACTTGTTACTTCCTCTTGTAAATATTGTATATATTTCCCCTACAATTTTTATTTTTCTCATTTGTTGTACATTCTTCATACTCACAGTTCTATTATTTTCATTTTGCATGTTTATTTTTGCTGTTCAATCCAATTGAACAACTGTTATTCAATCACATTGAACAACCCTATATTTACGTGTTTATTTTTTATGTTCAAACCTTTGAACGGTTTTTGTTAAATCCAATTGAACAATTGTTTTTCAATGGGATTGAATAGTTGTGTGTGTTTGTTTTTTCTATTCAAACCTTTGAATGGCCGTTGTTCAATCCAATTGAACAGCTACTGTTCAATCGGATTGAATAGCTGTGTGTTGTTTATTTTTTTTGTTCAATCAGATTGAACAACCATGTATCTGCATGTTTATTTTTTCTGTTCAAACCTTTGAACATCTTCTGTTCAATCCAATTGAACAACTGTTGTTTAATAAGATTGAACAACCGTGTGTTTGCATTGTTCAAACCTTTGAATGGCTACTGTTCAATCCAATTGAACAGTTGTTGTTCAATTGAACGGAACAACTGATTTTTTTCCTTCTTTCAAAGTATGCTTTTTTTCTTTCTTTTTGATGATCTCTTTTTGAATATCCACTTTGAATTACACACCATGGCTGTAAAAGACATTTTTGAATAGGAATTGGCACTCGAAAAGGATAAAATAAGTTATGTTACTAATATAATGATCCTTTGAAACTTTGATGGAATTCTCTACTCCGGAAGCTAACATGGTTTATCTATGCAATCAAGGGCTAGACATCTCCTGCTCAAACATATTATTGCACAATTCATAGTCTTATTATGGTATATCTTTCTACACTCTCGATTAGTATTCCCCCTTGACATAAGGATATAGGAATAAGGAGTATTAATTTTATTGACATTATTTTTACTTCTCACACCATCCCTAATTCTTAAGGAGTTAATGAGCCTCCATTCATGTATATAGAATAAAAAAATATTATGTTTATATCAAATTTTTAAGAGAGAATAGGGGGTGTCATCATGAGCTAGCCTTCCATGATCATAAGGATTTAACATGTGACATGCCCACAATGGACAACACACCAGGGTAATGACATTCTCGATATCTCAAAGTCCTTGAACGACATGAGGTATCATCACGAGCCGGTATGATCACTCTGTTAAAATGCTAGTGAATGGCACTATGACCATCTGGCCACCATACCAGCACAGTGGCATCTTCATAAAACAAAGAAAAATTCCTACTTTTCAAAAAGAAATATTATGTTTATATGCAAATTTTTAAGAGAGAAAAGGGGGTCTCATCACGAGCTAGCTTACCATGATCATAAGGGTTTAACAAGTGACATGCCCACAATGGCCAACACACCAGGGTAGTGACTTTCTCGACAGCTCAAACTGCTTGAAGGATAGGAGGTCTCATCGTGAGCCGGTCTGATCACTCTATTACAACCCCAGTGAATGGAACCTTGACTATCTTGCCACCACACCAGCATGGTGATCTCTCCATAAAATTGGCAAAATATATACTTTTACATAGAGAGTTCTGGCTCATTTTCTAGGTTAGAATATCAACCCTTTCGAGGCTATGAATTCCTTCTGGCAGCAGTGGCTCTTCTTATGGTATGGGAGTATTTTTCTAACAATATCCAATTTCTCTTATATATGCCTTATTTCCTATTTCATCCATTTCCGAGATAAATGTACTACTCCAATAAGTGTTAACACTATCTACCCACATAATTGACTATGAATGAATTATCCTTTCATGTTTGAGTTAAGGGATGATGACACCAATCATAATCCATCACTTTCATGCTCCTGTCATGCTACACCATTAAATAAGGACATCCTATCATAATAATTTCTATACCGCTTTTCTCCCCTTCTTCGGTCATTTCCACCTTATGTACACTTATGCTAATTATTGATTCTGACATTTGCATCACATGCATTCATGATTGCTGCAATCTCTCCTCTTTTCTTGAGCTCCAAGGCCATGGAAGCCCTTCTCTCGTACAACTATGATTACTGATTTCTAACCTTTTCCCTCATATGCATTCATGATTGTTGCAATCTCTCTTGTACTTAAGGACGTGGGCGCGCTTCTCCCGAGAGAGGGGGTGTAAATATCCATAATGAATAAGCATGCGAATTCCCTGCATAAATTCCTTTTGATATGCTGATGGGACTAAAATATCATTGCATTTATGATATGAGGTTACTTGCATTTACGACATAAGGTTGCAATTTTTTTTGTCGCATGCAGTGTTTGTTTTAACCAGTAGGGTCGGAAGAAATGCAAAAAGAAAGAGAAATTAGTTCAGATATCACATCAGCCATGGGAGGGAATTATCTCTGAAATGAACCCACAATCTTCAAAATCTGAGAAGCAGCTCACACCATTCTCCAACAAGTTGGCTGGTTTCCATATCTACACAAACTACAAGGGTTTGACACAGAGATAACAGTTGAGTTCCTGCAAAGCCTACGGGAGGGACATAAGAGACTCAGAGGAAGGATTATACTGGTCGCAAAGGATATCATCATTGAGGCCTCCAGAATATCAACAGAGGGAGAAATATGGACCGAAAAATAAATTCTTCTACGAGAAGCAATCTCAGCATACCAGGACCCAGGAAAACCATTGGAACCGAAAGGAAAGGGGATTAACCCTGCGTCCTTACAACAGCCTTGGAAAGAATTGGTAGAGTTCATTCAAAGATACATCACATGCCATGAATTATAGGACATGGTAAAACCCCACCAACATAAACTATTAGTTGTTCTCAAATGAAAAATTTCAGTTAATCTACCTTCTTTCTTGAATTCTATATTGCATGATACTGTTGTTCAAATTAGAAAAACCAAAAACCCCCAAGCATTCGTCAGCCACCATGGCCTAATAAAATTAATCATCATTCATGAGCTAGAAAAACATCACACATCTTGGGACAAATTAGTCAATCCAGCCCTACATGCCCCTGAGGAAAACCTTGTCAGAACATAAATTGAACTTCCCATAATAAACATACCCAGGAGAGCAAGAGGGAAAAGGCCCATTCTTCGACCTCAGAACCAGGGAAATGAAGACAGTCTGAAATACTGCAATTACAGCAAGACACCTCTAAATTTCCAGCTGAGAGAGGACCATCCCATGCACCTCCTTTGAGCCCTCAAAATATGCCCTTACAAGACTATGAAGAAGAAATGGCTCGAGTTCTGGAGTAGATGAGCGCATCCTGTGAAATTAGAAGCCCATATGAACAAGATGAGGAGGAGGGGGAGCTATTGAATCAATCTTCCACCACCAAAAGCTCTGGCCACATAAAAATATTACCCCACCATGATGAATTATAGGTTTTAAGGGTTTTATCTCCCCCTGATATTGAACGGGTGAGTATGGAAGACTGGATAGAAGGGATAACCGAATCTGGAAATCAGTCGGGAGACACCATTCTATTAGAACAAAATGCAAGCATGGAGATAGTGCCCTTAACAACTGAAGGGAAAATTATCTCACCTAATCGACATGTTAATGCAAAAATAAACTCTGGAGTGCAGGAAGGAAATATCATCATTGATAACCTTAGAACTGGTACCACCATTCCTGAAACCAAAGCTACTACTCCTACTTCCCCTGCCAAAACCTTTCTAGAAGAGAAATCAACTAAAAATATGTTAACGAAAATGACCAGGACTTGTAAGAGGTTGAGAAGGATGATAAAACATCTGAAGAGACAGTTTAAGGAAGCGAGCAATGCTCATAAACCTAAGAAGGAATTCGCTACCATGGAAACCAAAACATATTTTGCTACCTAATTGGTAGAAACTACTGAGATTTCTATACAGAATGACCTAGTGGACACTCCTAAAGCTTATGTGCAGACTAGTCTAGAACATACAGAAGAGAAGGAAACTCAAATAGAGGAGACACCTGCCTACACTTCCCTAGTAGAAAAGGCTGCCAATGAGAAATTGCATAATGAAATAATTCAATCCCAGCATGAATTGGACCAGTGTAGAAAAGAAGTAGTACCCTTACACGAACATCATACACTACTGAAGAGGTTTAAATACCTTTAGGAAAGTAAGGATGAAACATTTTCCCAACTCAGGGAACAAAGGAAGAAAGTAAAGAAAGCACAAGATCAGGTGGAACAAGCTAAGAAGTAAACCAGTATGGTTTGCTCTCTTTACTATGGTGTAATAAAATGCAGGTCACCAACCACCAACTATGTTGTCTTCTAAGTAGAATAGTATTTACTTTTGAAAATCAAGGCTACCAGGGTAGGGAAGTCCATGACTTTTAAAATCATTGAGGAATTTTTCCAGTGTTGCAATGAGCAAGATAAGCAGGTCCAACATCTTTTGTGTGAATTATATTTACACAAATTATTTCTAGAGGAGGACAGAGACAGTAATCCCAACCCCTTCATAGCAGACGTTCAGTTCCAAGCCTTCCTATCCTTTGTCAAGAACCAGAGTCGGCAGGCTAAATCCTACAACACCTTTCAGAAGAGAGAGCATGGCCTAGACCTATGGGTCATGGGGGAACCTACTAAACCCCTATACCTGTTCACCTAGCATAAGAAATTCATGCAGAGGAAAGGAGTGATATCCAAACTGGGGCCTTCCATAAGGATATAGTGTGGCATGGGAAGACTTACTTCCAGGAAATTCAGGAAGAAGCATTAGTAGCAGCCAAACAAAGATGGTTTGCCTCTACAAACAATGTGAAAAACAAAGAGCCATTTGGATAAAGGAACTTCAAAGCTGCTACTTCCAAGTTCCTTCTATACAACAACCTAATATTGAACATGGGATCTACATGGATAGGGTGTAGATACAGGTGCCCCCTCATCTGGTACCCCACTGAGGACTATCATCATGATTATGAGTTGTGAGAGGATCACACGAACTCACCCTTCGCAAAGATCAGACAGATACATGGCTTCAGACTCTATAAAGAGGAGGTATACCCTGCATATTCTCTAACCCAACGACACCTCAACCATTTGTTTGCATGAGGACCTGCAAAATGTTAAGCAGGGGAGTATGTTGGGCTGAGAATAAGGTATGTTTCACCCCATATTTACCACAATTTTTTATGTACTTTATGAACTTTCCCCTCATCTTAGAAATAAAATAAAGGGAAATAATGTAAATCCAAGACAGAGTGAACTAATTATTAAAGGAATGTTTAATAACGTAAGAACTGACTTGTCATATATTTATTAATAGGGAAGCAAGGAAACTAAACTGGAGATCACAAAAAGACAGCTGGATCGGGAGGAAAATGAGATCATAGTGGATCCTGTGGTCTAGTGGGAGATGGAGAGGCACATCCATGCTTGGAGTACTCAAACGACAACCACTAACCAGCAGGGTCCCATATGGAAAGGATCCGTTACTACTTTTGAATTCTCCTTTAAAAGGTTGAAGATGAACAAGATAGAGATAACCATACAGAGTTTCCTCTATAATAGACGTATTGGGACATAATCATCCAATTTTACTAATGCATTACTCTACAGCTTAATAAAGAATTTGGCGTTTTTGGAATAGACAATCTCTGAGTATTCCTTAGCAGTAAACTTCTGGTTCCTTTGGGCCCATCCTTGGGACTTTCTCTACTACTTCTGTGCTATGCGTTTATTTACAAAATTTGCATTTTCAATTATCTAGTTTGTTTCATAGGATATCGTTTAGTTGGTTAATTGTGAATGTAAGATGACACCACTTCCCCTTTCATTAGACTAGTTCACCATTCTTGCCTTCTTGCTTAAGGTTAATGCTTTCATAATATCTTAAACACTTTCATCATTATTCAATGCTTTTATAAGTGATTGATTAGTTTTAACGCGACTGCTTTTCAATTCTAAATGTAATTAATGTTGGATCTTTTCATTATCAATGTGAACGTTTGGTTGCTATTTAATTCAGAAGGTTTTCAGTAGTTGATTTAAAAGAGAATTCCATTGCAAAATTTAGAATAATCAATTATTGTTCAATTTAATAGTGTTGTTTTTCAATTCATTATGATTGATGTTCAATTCATCAAAGAACATTGTTAAAATGTAGTCTATTCTTTTCAATCTAGAATAGCTATTTCTGCATAGGCTTAGAACAGAGTTAGCTCCCTTGAATAGTCAAAATAATTCTATAATTCGCTTCCAAATTGATTTGGTTGAACTTCAAGAATTAGACAGTATTATTTATAATAATTTAGAGTAGTTGTCTGTTGATGTCACTCGCATATACTGTTATTACACTCTTGAAATAACAGGACATTCCCTGGGTTGATAATTAAATGAGAAGCATTGAAGTTTCCTGTAACAGTCACCTTTATGACCCAAGAGTCATACTGCCCCTTTTTCTGCTGATTCGTTCCTTATGTCTTTGGTATTTGAATAAGAATGTATATTCATTTAATATGACCTCCAACAACCTCATAAAAATTTTCAAAATCTCTTATTCTATCCATTTAGTTATGAGTCTTTATATTTCCTAAACTGGCTCGAAAATTTTGCTGTCAGGTGTCAAAATTCAGTTAAAACAAGCACTACTAGAAATTTTGGTAAAATCTTGTAACTATGCGAAAAGAGGAATGCTACCGGAAATTCTGATAGCGCTTTGTTTCTTTTTCAAAAATGCACAAAAAATGTTGAAAAACCTGTGCAAATGTATATTATTTCACATCAGAGTTGTTGTTCAAAATTACAATTGATAAGAAAAAAGGTGTTTGTATCAAAAAACCTTTTTACCTTCCTTCCATGTGGGTTGTAGCTTCAACAAGCTTGTCCAAGTCTATCTTGATGTCAACAACTAACCTTGATCTAGTTTTTCTTGTGGTTTGTTCCGTGAAAATGGCCTTCTCCTCCTTAGAATCCTTTTGGATCTTTATTCTTTTTTAGGGTTATGTGTGCTACTATAAAGGGGTTTTATTTTTATATTTCTTCTTGGATTCCTCTGTCTTTAACCCAAATTTATTTTCTATATTAATGACCTTTGTCAATGGACTTGGAATGTGTAGAGTCTTGGACTTGAGCCTAAACTTGTTGTTATCTCTAGTATGTATTTTTCATGTTCGAGCAACAAGTTTGGCTTCCTCTTTCTTCTTCTTGCTCATAATCTCATACCCTCCATCTTTGAGGAGTTCTTCATCAGACTTTGTGGGCTGATACTCTTTCTACATTCTCTGCTAAATATATGCTTCCGAAATTTCCAGTAGCATCTGTGCTTTATATTTCTCTGCAGTTGTAGACCTTCCTTTTCGAGCTTTGGTGTAGACATTAGGAAAAGGAGGAATGGGAGGAACCATTTTCATAGACCTAGGTTTATCAACTGACGAGCTCTCTCCTTTCTCCAATTTTCTCTCACCCTTTACTGAAGAAACCTTTTATTTTCTACTTTTGGCTTTATGGATGTTCTTCTTTTTAGCCTTCCTCTTGGTTCTTTTTGCAGGCTGAGGGTGTTTTTGTGAGGATGGAGGTGTAGATGCAGGTTGACCTACCCTATAAAACAAGAAATGGTTCCATGTGTGATTTTTTGTTAACTCTTCTTCAACTAACACCTTGATGATATATTGATCACACAAGCTGTATTTTGAAGTAGCAGTGTGAGTTTGGATCCTTCCTAAGATCTTTGTCAAATATTTTAGCAAAAATTATGACAAATTGAGGGTCTTCATACCTGAAACATGAAAAATAAATATCATGTGATAAATAAAAAGTATTGTATACCACATTTTACAAGTGAGGTAAATATTGATGAGTTTAACAGCTTCTACACATTCATTTTTGAGGTAGCTTCTTGGAATTACTTTCACCTAGTTGGGATCTCTATGTGCATACTTGAGGAAACTGTTGAGGTCTCTTCTAGTGATAACCTGGCCTTTAAATCTCCTTTATCCTTCCCGTGGAAGCGTGAATGCCTTAGCAATTGAATATGTTGAAACCTGCAATGTAAGACCATAGGCTGTGGGTTCTTTTCCATTGAATGAGTTTGTAAACTCTTGAGCTACTCCTAAGTGAGAGATTCCTAGTCTCGTGCACAAAGAATACCACCATGCTTGGACAAAAAATCTTCTCACCTTCGAATTTTCATCCACTAGGTAAGCACCCTATGGTTGAATTCATTTTATCTTCCCTCCTCTTTTAGTCATCTTTAGAAACTAATAACTCTGTCTCTGAAATCTGATAGGTGCAGAGCAACAAGAGCTCACCTAACAAGTGTTTCTTGTGTATTCTTCTAAAATCCCGCTTGAAATCTAAGACTCCTCATTAAAATTCAACTCTAGAAAACTCGTTCCCCAATAGCCGGGCTCACAACTGATACTTATCCTTATTTTTCGGTGGTTTTAAAATAGAAACGTTGGTTTATCCTCCCATGTATTGTATTTTCATGAGGAAAATAGCCTTAACCATAGTATGCACCATGCGATAACCATCATAATCTTCAGTTGGCTGCGTAACTTCGGATAAAATGTTATGATTGTCTTGAAACACACAGATTTGTGACTGGTAGTCACCTCCAGTGCATGTTGGATTATTGGCTTATATTTCCAGTAGCGTTAATTCGTAACCATCTAAACGGTCATTGCATTAAACCTACGGATCCATGATCTTTCCTTTTGAAAATCACATACCTTGACATTAAACTGGACCAACTCGGCTAACAGGTAGGACAAAATTAACGATTGCCTTTGGTTGTTCTGGATCAACACAGACTCTATACGTATACCATGACTTAACTTAACGTGACCGACCACAAACCTATCCTATCACGTGGTTTAAATCATAATGAAATTATCTAAAACATATTTGAAACTAAAACATGTGGCTTGACACAAAGCAGATGTGCTTTTCTTTTTTTTCAAAAACAGGGGAAGTTACCAGAATTTCTGATAGCATCAGAATAAATGAAAATCAGACATAAATAGGAATATAACAGACTATCTGAAAAGGCTAAAACATGTGTTATCAGAAAGTTCAGTAGTGACCAATTTGTTTTTGAAAATTTTAAAGTCTAATCCTAAAAACAAAAAAAATAAAATAGACCCGTGACTTAGACAATAACTGTGCTAACATATCCTTTGTTTCTTTATGATATTCTGATGAATATGAAAGAGAACACCTCCTCCATTTTTAGATCAATGGCATACCATAGCTAAAACTCATCTCTTTATATTTCCCAATTTTAAGGTAATGCATATATTTTGTCAAGTATGCAAAATTAATTATATGAGGCCTTTAGACCATTAGCCCCCTTCAAGATATCTCTATGAAAATTTTGTCTTTAAATTGTCAAGGTCTGGCCAACCTAGGAAAAAAATTTCCATAAAGCATTTAGTTGAGACACATTCCCGACAAGTTCATTTTCTACATGAAATAATGATGGTTAGTGAGAAATACATTATCCTTTTAAAGGATTCATTTCACCATTAGGAATTTATGTTATCTAATTCACTCAGTAGATCAGGGGATTTAGTCTCAGGATGGAAAATAAATGCCTTAAATATCACATTGATCCAGGTGGATATTGGTGGCCACCCGCCTATTCCATTTGGGGCCCCACCACTATCTCTTTCATTTTTTCACAACATACTATTTTTAGCAGTTTTTTGGGTCTTGAAATTCTGGAGCCATTTTGAGGCCCTAAATGACGTTTTTTGAGCATCATTTGTTTGGCGAATATGATTTTGTTTTCAGATCAATATTTGTAGCAAAAGTTGTAGTCCTCGGATAGATATTTCTAACGATGTATCATGTGTGTCAAACGGAGATAGTATGCCTAGGTTACATCCCCAAGAAGTTGAAACACCAATTTACCCAAACAGGGCCCATAGTTTTGTTGCTTCATCTCCTAGAGTTAGGTTTTTGGATGTTTAGAGTTCTCCATTGTTTCTCCATAATAAATAGGCCCTCGAGCCTCATTGTAACAAATTTCAAAGGTCTATCACCGCCACATCACTTCTCAAAGATTTTCTACCAGCACCCTAGCTATTTTATTTCCATTATGTTTGTAAGCATATTTCTGTAATTTGATATTAATGAAATGAAGCCTTATTTATGTTGCATCTCTATGTTTATGGTTATTTCTGTATTCTGTTGCATTCCTCCATAAATCTGGATCAGTGTTATCATAGGGGTCTAATTTTTCTCGATCCTTCTTTTCATGTCCCCAACGAGGTCGGGGTATAAAGAGTTAAGGCTCGATCTGGTGGAACCTTTGCAAGATCATCCTCGCAAACCCCGATGGACACCCATGGGGGACGGAAAGAAAGATGAGGGAGCATGAGATCCTATCAAAATATTGCTCGAGGAGGCCCTCCAAAAACAAAGGAACGCGATGATGGATAACTTTTCCCAGATCCTTCAACGACTGCCCACTGGTTGTGCGTCTGCATCCAACAGCCACTCTGGAGGTGAAAATCACTTTAAGGTACAAGTAAACTTTGACATTCCCATATTTGAGGGTCAAATAGATAAAAATGTTGTAGATAGATGGTTGAATCTATTAGAAGGATATTTCTCAGTTCATGACTTTTCCGACCGGGAGAAGATTATTTTTGCACTCATCAAAGCTACCCCCCATGTCAAGGACTAGTGGGAAACCTATTGTGAGAAAAAGAATCAGACATAACCCTCTCTATTCTCAATCGTACCCACTTGGAATTATTTCCAAGATTCCATCAAGGAACAATACAATCCCATGGGGAGCTATGAGGACGAGTACATACAATGGACCACGTTGTGGCAACAAAGGGATCAAGATGTGCATGAGTTAACAAATCTATTCCATACCCTGCGCACAAAGTTGGGTATCAAAGATTTAGATAAACATTTGATGTTAAATTATTGCAGCTGTCTGAATAGATATATTTAGGAGGAAATGGAGTTCCTCGACATCTCCTTGCTTGGTATGACATATCGGTGTGTTGCCAAGATTGAGCAGAAATTCAAAAAGAAGAAGCGAGACATTGGATCTGTGAATCAAAAGCAAGGGAAAGGTGCCCCCAAACCGCAGAACAAAGTACAAAGCCAAGGCATGGTAGCCCAAGACAACCTGCCAAAGCCACAACCAAAGAAAAACACTGTGAAGCCAAAGAAGGACACAGGAAAGTGGTTTGAGTTCCATAAGAGCTCCACTCACAACACAAGTGAGTGTCGGGCCAAGCAGTCACTGGCAGCCAAGATGAGGGCTTCTGAATCAGATGGATGCTCCAACTCTGAATCATAACCTGAAAAAGAGAATGACAAAGGGAAACAGATTATTGATGTGGAGCCCAATGCCACTGTTGCCACTATGAAGATCCAGAAGGAGGAACCAGAAGATCCAGAGGAGGCAAAGCGTCTCTTCCACTCCCAAATGTGGGTAAAGGGTTCACCGCTTAGTTCATTGTCGACAATGGGAGCCAAAAGAACCTCATTTTAGCAGATGTCATGAAGCGGTTGGGCTTTCTTACCGTAGCACACCCACAACCATACAACATTGGTTGGCTTCACCAAGTACGGGATCTACGCATCAGCCAGCAGTGTCGCCTTCCCTATAGCATCAAGGAATTCACGGATGAGGTATTGTGTAACATTGGTATAATTGATGTTTATGATGTATTATTAGGCCAACCATACTTGTGGAAGCGACATGTTGTGTATGAGTCCCAGCCTCGCGCTGTTATTGTTACTTTGGGAAATAAGTTGTACACGATACCAAAGGTACCACCGCCTCCCACTATCTCTTTTGTTACTACAAAAAAATGCAGTAAGCTCATTTCCCAAACCAAGAAATTTTTTTTCTTGATGATCCACCCCCAGGGAAAGAATAAGACTTTGGCCACAACCTCTAGACATGGCTCCTTTGCACGACAACAATAAATGGACAAGTTTGTGGAGGAGTACGGGGATATCTTCACCTCACCCATAGGTGTGCCTCTACACTATGAGGTCAAGCACCCAATTGACCTGATCCCAGGTGTGCCACTAATCAACAGACCGATCTATAGGTGTTCTGTTCTAGAGAATGATGAAATCAAGAGGCAAATTCAGGAGCTGCTACAAGAAGTTCACATCCAGCCAAGTTCATCGCCCTGTGGGAGCCCGATCGTGTTGGTATAGAAGAAGGATTGGACTTGGAGACTCTGTATTGACTATCGAGCACTGAACAAGATTACTATCCAGAATAGGTACCTGATCCCACGAATTGATGACCTTCTGGACCAACTCAAAGGGGAAAAATATTTCAGCAAGATCAACTTGAATTCTAGGTATCACCAGGTACTAATCAAACCCTGTGATGTGT
Source organism: Pinus albicaulis (assembly GCA_034641835.2). Taxonomy (NCBI): domain Eukaryota; kingdom Viridiplantae; phylum Streptophyta; class Pinopsida; order Pinales; family Pinaceae; genus Pinus; species Pinus albicaulis. Next base: position 629,401,133 of record CM076576.1, on the reverse strand, counting down.
GGAAGACTGCCTTCAAAGCTAAGGAGGGCCTTTTCAAATGGCTCGTAATGAATTTCGAGTTGAAAAATTCTCCCGCAACCTTTATGAGGTTGATGGATTACATCTTGCATCCATTCACCAACTCATTTGTAGTGGTATACTTGGATGACATTCTGATCTTCAGCCAAACTTCGCAAGAGCACCTCCACCACATCTGAGAAGTCCTCCAAACGCTAGCAACACAAGTTGTGTGCCAATTTGGAGAAGTGCACTTTTGGCATGACCCAGGTTCAATATCTGAGATACATTATTGATGAAAGGGGGGTGCATGTGGATCTAGCCAAGATCCAAGTCATTCAGGATTGGTCAGCCCCAACCATCCTAATAAAGCTTCACAGCTTTCTGGGTCTTGCTAATTTCTATCGTAGGTTCATGTTTGGATTCTCTCATATCACTTGGCCCTTAAGTCAAGTCACAAGGGGAGGAGCAAAAGAAAAATCCGTTTGGTTGGAAACTCAATAGAATGCGTTCGTAGAATTGAAACATCGCCTATGTTCTGCCCCAGTGCTTACATTACCAGACTTTCAACAACCATTTGAGATCGAGACAGATGCCTCTGACTATGCTATTGGGGTAGTTCTTACTCAACAGGGGAATCCAGTGGCATATCACAGTGAGACATTTTCCAAAACAGTTTGAAAGTATCCCACTTATGAAAAAGAAATGTATTCCATTGTGCAGGCTTGTCGACAATGGAAGCATTACATTTTTGGGAAGGAGATAATCATCCACACAGACCACCAACCCCTACAGTTCATACAAACACAAGGGAAATTGCAGAACGATCGCCATCAGAAGTGGTCCACATATCTGAAACAATTTCATTTGAACATGAAGTACAAGAAGGGTAGCACCAATAATGTTGTAGACTACCTCAGCCGACCACCGATTGTGGGCATAACCACCTTTCTCAACTCTTGTGGGCATGAGACTTCTGATTGGCTCCTTTTCTACAAGAGTGATCCAGAATTTAGCTACACATAAAAGGCACTCTTGGGGGGTACGCAAGTTCCAAATTTTTACCTCCAAGATGCATTGTTATGTTACCTGGGACAATTTTGTGTTCCTTCAATGGAGCATGCCAAGATGATATGGGAAGCACACTACAGTCAAGTCATTGGGCATTTTTCGGGTCAAGAAAACAGTGCCAGTACTGCAGAAGTATTTCTATTGGCTGAACCTTCGACAGGATGTCGGAAAGTACATCAGATCCTATACTGCTTGCGCCATTTCCAAACTGACCATCAAGAAGCAAGGGCTCTATACTCCGCTACCTACCCCTAGTCGACCTTGGGAATCCATCTCCATGGATTACATGTTACGCCTTCCTTCTACTAAGCATGGAAATGACTGTGATTTCATGGTCGTCGACAGATTCTCAAAGATGGCCATTATGGCAGCCTGTAAGAAGAATATCACAGTAGAAGCCACTGCTAAAATCTTCTTTGAATGAGCATGGGTGCACTTTGGGATCCCAAAGTCTATAATATCATATCATGACAGCAGGTTCATCAGCACATATTGGTCCAGCCTATGGTCAATGTTGGACACCAAGCTCACCAAGTCCACAACTTTCCATCCCCAAACTGATGGCCAGACAAAGGTCATCAAAAGGATGATTTTACACATTCTGCGCATGTACAATTCAAAGCATACACGCACGTGGGATGAGATCCTCCCCTATGCATAACATAATTATAACCGGGCTCTCCACAGCTCAACCGGCCACTACCCCTTTCAAGTGGGCTTGGGATTCCAGCCACTATGTCCCATTGACGTAGCCATGCCATTTGTGACTACTCAGGCCGATTCGGCTCATGTCTAGTCTGAGGCTGAAAAAGCAAACAACTTCATCGAGCGCATTCAGAACATTCACCAACAAGTTCATGGCATATTGGACAGAGCCAATGCTAAGTACAAGCAACGACATGATTAACATTAGGTGCCACACAACTTCCAGGTGGGAAAAAAAGAGTGGTTATATTTGCAGAAGGAGTGCCTCACTGGACCCCATCGCAAGCTTCACCGACTCTGATATGGGTCGTACACCATCACCATGGTTGTAGGGAACAATGCCTTCGAGCTCAATATTCCACCATTCCTTGGTCTGCACCCAGTATTCAATGTAGAACTCTTTCGTCCCTACTTCCCACCTCTACTGGACACCTCTGACATTACAGAAGAACTCACACCAAAAGAGTTAAACCCAGACTGCATGGAACAGGCCACCACAGACTGTAACATGGACATGCAAATCAGGAACACTCACGAGCAGAAGATCCAACTATGTCAGGTTTTCAAAGCTGGCCAACTCCTGCACCAAGGCAAGTGGTTCACCAGGGACCAAGTTCAGTAGAAGTTTCCTCATCTCATGGAGGAACTCAACATAATGGGGACCATTGCTTCCTAAGGGGGGAGGAATGATCCAGGTGGATATTGGTGGCCACCCGCCTATTCCACTTGGGGCCCCACCATTGTCTCTTTCAGTTTTTCACAACTTACTATTTTTAGCAGTTTTTCATGTCCTAAACTTCCGGAGCCGTTTTGAGGCCCTAAACGACGTTTTTTGGGCATCATTTTTCTGGTGAATTTGACTCTATTCCAAAATTGATATTTGTAATGATAGTTGTATTCCTTGGATAGATCTTTCTAACGATGTATCATGTGCATCAAACAGAGATAGGATGCTGAAGTTACGTCCTTGAGAAGTTGAAACACCAATTTACCCAAATGGGGCCCATAGTTTTGGCGCTTCATCTCCTAGAGTTAGGTTTTTGGACGTTTAGAGTTCTCCATTGTTTATCCATAATAAATAGGCCCTCGAGCCTCATTGTAACACTTGTGAGAGGTCTGTAGTGGCCACATCTCTTCTCAGATTTTCACTACAAGTACCCTAGCTATTCTATTTCCATTATGTTTGTAAGAATATTTCTGTTATTTGCTATTAATGAAATGAAGCCTTATTTCCACTGCATATCTATGTTTATGGTTATTTCTGTATTCTATTACATTCCTGCATAAATCCGGATCACACATCAACTTCATTGATTAAGTCTTTATTATCTTTGGACCTATAATTATAAGAACCTAGACACAACCATTCCATATTTAAATCTATATGGGCCATGTTTGGATAGGAAGTTTTTATAGGAAAAAACCTTTGAAGATTCCCATTTGTACTAAAAATAACTCATCGTTTGATGATACTTGAACTTTATTAAGGGTTAATGTGAATTTTGGGTCTTACAGTTATATTTGGATCTCCTAATGAAATTATTCCTAAAATCATTGGAGGAAGTGGTACCAATCTATATCCAACCTCGTACACTTAATCCTACTTGGGTAAATAATGAGGTAGGTGAATCTCGAATTTCTAAGTGACTGGATCATTTCATTATCTCAATTATTTCCTAGAAACAAATTTGAGATATTATTAGTAGTATTACATCTAAATACTCTTGGAAGGTAGGAGTTCTTGGTCCATGGATATCACCTCAAAATATAACAAACGATGTGTCGAAATTTTTTAGTTAATTCTCAATACCTAATGTAAATATATGACATTCATCTCATCAAGAAAGATAAGAGAAGCATACTTGAAACCCTTAAAAATCAATGAATTTTGAAAACACTATGGAAATCTTTGGAGACATTACTTCATCCTAAATATATTTCTTTAAGCTTTTTTATCCAATCCCCTACACACATGCACCACCAAATAAGACAATGTTTTGCCTGGGTAAAAATTAGGTTAGTGTAATATTCCTAATTTAGCATGCAGCTAATAGGAATATTAATTTTTCTTTTAATATCTAGTTATATGAATAAATGGGAAAGGAGGCTCATAAGTTGTTTAAATAAGCATAAAATCCCTCATGATGTAAAAAGGGATCATATTAATAAGTAGATCAACCATCCTCATGTGTGAACAAGGTGAAAAATGTGTGGACAAAGTCAAGTTTGACAAAGTCAACAACATTAATATGTGAGGAGTGGACCCTAAATAAAGACAGCTTAATGTGAATGAAGATCAATCTAGCTAGTCAAAATGAAGACACCTTGAGTGTGAAAAGAGACAATGCATGAAGATCAAGTCATGGTTGACTAAATCAAACAATGCTAAATAGATGAGTAAGACTAATGGAGACATCATAATTTTGGTGGAGGAGTCTTTGCATGAAAGCAACCTCATAATTGGGTGGGACCCTTGGTGAGGAACCTCATCAACTATATAATGGAGGGAATGGAAGCCATATGGGCATGATTGAAGAATATATTTTGTATGTGGTCTAGTTATAGTTTTTTCATCCTTTGGATGTTTAGCTAAGTTTTTTTTCACTGTTTAGTGCAAGGGTTTTCTCATGCGTGAATTCCTCACTTCTTCTTGGAGAACTTGTTTAAGGGATCTAAGAGAAGCATCCTATGCTACATTTTCCACTATCTGGTGTGAGGCCAAGCAGTCACATTCATAAAAAATGCAGTCCCTTGTAGAAACTGCGTTATTTTTTAGGGTATTGTAGTGGAGGGGTTTAATCCCTTGATTTATGAGCTAGTTTCCCAAGAGGATGATCAGCCTTTTTCCCGGAAAGCTAGTGGGAGAGTCTACAACCATTTATTTGCATGTTCAGCCATTTTTATGTAGAGATTCAAATATACAACATGATTCAGCCATAGATCTGCAACCGTTGCTTCTTGTACTTCATGTTTATCAAGAAATCCTTGTCCGGTCATCTTGAATTTATGTAAAAGAGGCTAGATCTCTGTTTTTTTGGGCCTCATTGATTAATATAAAAGAAGATCTATTTTGTGTCTCATATTTTTTAGTATAACCCTCAAATAACCGTGTTGTCTCTTTCTGCAGTAATTTCTAAGTTGTAGTAGTATGGGGATTCAGTGTTTTTGGGTTGTTTTGAGCATGGGAGGCATGTTTAACTAAGAAAAATTAATTTGTTTCTGATTTCCTTCCAGATATAATTGTAATAATGTCATATATAATGGATCCATGGGCTGTATTTTTCTATTAATGCTTATATTTCTGAAAAATGTGTTTTTTGTGCATGTATTGTTGAGTTTCCCCATTTTGAGAATATTACAGTTAGCATGCACAAGCAATAATCAAATGGTCACATACATATATAAAATAACATGAGATATGCGAGATAGAATACACAATTAATTTCATTAATAAAAATTACAAAGGTAGAGTATACCTTGGTGTAACAATGGACACCTCCTTGATTCTTGGCATGAATCTTTACTAAAATTCCTATAATATTAGGTTCACCTCACATATAACAAAATTTCTGGTATAAATCTAGCAACATCAATAAGTTATATTCTCAATATCCCTCCTCATATTGACAAAGTCTGTCTATATATATGTTTTTTCTAAATTTTGTAATGTGTATCTATACACCTAGGGAAATTAGAAGTTAGGAAATTTATTTAATAATTTACCGTCAGATAACTTAGAAATAAGTAGTTTGAGGTTATCTTCTCAAGAGTGGCCTATTCTAGAAATTGGACCTCTAGTACTCCCATGCCAAAGGAAAGTAGGGTACCTAGGTGTCATTCTACCCAAATGAAATGAAGTGATGGGTGTCAAGATGATAAACCTATGGGAGTTATGGGTTAATAAAAGTGCACATTCAAGAAGGTAAAAGGATGTATTAAATACAACAAGTTGGAAGGTTGAACTAGGGCTTCTCCATATAACATAACACAGAAAAAATGGGCTATAACGTATGACCCCCTAATGCATGAGGTCAAAAGAGTAACTTATTTCCAAAATTCAATACAAAAACATGTATCAAAATGTGATGGAAGGAGTCGATACCAAAGGATAGTATTGAAGTCATGTTGAAAACCAAGTCTTAGTCATAATGTAATCATCCCCATGTAAATCATATCCATGCTCAGCATAAAGAGAAACTGAACATGGCTACGAACCATACACTCCGAATCCATTACATGAAATACTAGTACATGTTCATGATACATACACATTGGATACATGTAACAAACTAAAATATCATAGCCACAAACAAATACAATGTGGATTTATGTCACAATATACATCAATAGGACTATGGAGACATAGAAGAGAGCTTCCCCAAAATAGTCTTCAAAATACATAAAAATGAGGAAAAACTGAAAAACATCTTGGGAAGGGTGGCATACAGGAGTGGAATGTCCCTATCCCAATATATTCTACTCAAACCTGATGGTATGAATCTATGGAATGTGATTGAATTAGTAGATGTTGAGTGTGCTATAAATTGTATGATTATCATGCGCTGAGGTATATCGTTAACAGATGTGAGGGAATCCACTAATGATGAATATGCACCCTAAGGTACCTAACACAACCAACATAGTGTGAATAGATGTGTTGATGTCAAATACTCATGGATTCAGCCAATCAAGAGCTAATGAGGTAAACTCACGTTTGATTGTGAAGAGGGCTACCACTAAGGTCTACAAGCTTTATAGTACTATTGGTTCCTCGATCAAACTCTTGGACAATGAGTTGAAGTTAATAGGAAAATATGCATCGAAGGAGGGACTTAATGTATTCCCCATTAATCAACATGGAATATATCAAGAGATGATGTAAATGTATGAAGTCATGAGGTAGAACTCATACAGGGATGGCCAACACAAAATATCAACAATGACTATAGATGGCCAGTTGAGGTTTAGACCTCCCTTAAACATGTAACATCAAGACACAATAGTGAATTGGAATTATTGGCGAATGATCACCATGTGATATTGTATGACATTAATTGAAGCATTGAGGCATGCTCCATAATGACTAAAATAATAACTATCCGAAGGAGATGAATGACTCATATGTATGGTACAACTCCTAACGAGGTTAAAACCTAGTTGTAATGTAATGATGCAAATAATTGCCATGTTCAAGGATGATATGAATAACACAACCATTTTAAATCATATAATAATAAAAGGGATTTCACCCATTTTTTCACTTTTTATTTCTGGTGTTTTCTTCATAATTTAGCAAGAACAAAAGAGAATACAAGTAATCTTTATTGCATATTTCTAGTTTCGTTTTAACGAACCCAAAAATGAGATAAGCATATACTTGATAAATTATCTTCTTCATTGTTTAATGAGCTAAAAGAATATGTAATAGTGTGTTGGATACATAGTGTCATTTTCATGAGGTTTTAATGAGAGCAAATATGAGGTAAAAGGATGCTTGATACCCTTTAGTGTTTAACAAGCATGAGAAGAACACAAAGGAAACTTGTCCTCAAGAAACAATTGCTATAAAGGGTAGAAACTTGTTCTGAGTTGAAATTTTTTCCCTAAGAAAATAAAATGAAATGTTTTGGTAAGGATAACCACTCATTACAAGATCCCTCCAAGAAGGATAAACACACCAAGAAAAATCTAGCCATATGGCTAAGGGAACTTTGATAGAAGTGATAAAAACTAGATCAAAGTAAATTCACATGCATAAAATTCATCACAAGCTAGAAGGTAGTGATGGAATATTCCTAGGGTATAGCAAAAATATGAAAAATAAGAGGATATGAGACCCAAATTCAAATTCATTGTCAGTAAAAAGGAGGGATTATTGAGTGATAAAAATGCAACAGGGACACTAACATAGAAAAAAGGTGTTAAATTGAGGTATCCATGGGAAGGAAAGCCCTAGCGCACAAGTTACAACATCCAAATATAGAATGTTTAATGTTGTAACCTAAAAATATCGTATGTAACATGCAATTAAGGATGGTAATGATGATTAATGATGCAATAGAAATGATAATGAAAGACACACACCTAATATCTAGGCTTAATAAAAATGAATCTGGGATCCATTATAGGATGTAACCTCGACAATATGCTTGCAAGATGACAAAAATGTTCCACAATACTGCAGAAAATAGAATTTAGTGAAAAATATGATGAAAATAGGATCACAATCAAGAATAAACAAATTTGGAGAAGGTAAATAGCCAATATAGGGAATAAATCCCCACATGTGGGCTCATAAGTGATATATATAAATATATAGTGAAAATAAGCAAATTTGGAGCTCATTTGCACATTTAGTGGTTGAGAATTAAGCTAGTGGAGAAAACCCCCATTTCCCCCAAACTCATGGTTCTCATATTGATATTTATAGGTGATAATTTGATATTGTAATTCTACCAGGTAACTCCTCATAGCATCCTATCCTTTCTATTTTTTCTTTTTTCAATTTAGTATATTGTTCACCCTAGGGATACCTCAGTTAGGGGGACAATGCATAGTTGCTCCTAGGAAATGTCTCTAGGGGAAAGCCTGATGAGGTTGGTCACCTTGAGGGACATAGCCTAGGAGAATTTTTTTCCTTGTTGTAGGAAGTCTAGGAGTGACCACCCATATGAACCGTAGATCTACAGAGGATACAAATATTTTTGCAAATGGGTCTTTTTCTTTAGATGAATCTGATGTTTGGATGTTGATTTTTGTAGGTGATAAAGAAGGAAAAATGAATTGAGGGAGTGAGAAAAATAAGAAAATAATCTGAGAGACCTAGCTCATCCACCTACATTATGTTCTCTTGGGGATTGTGGCATGTTGAAATTTTTTAAGACTCAAAGCATGAAAGGTCAAGTAGAGTTGCTTGAATGGCTTGTTGATATGTCTAGTCCCTAATATCAACACTTCTTAGTAAAGGGAGAAATGTTTTAGTTGTAGGTAGAGGACACATATTTCCTTATAGGGTAGTCAAGGTGAGTTGACCCAACAATTTTTTCCAAGTAGAAAATTATGGTAGAGAAGAGAATAAATGAGTATGTGGCTCGATACTATGGGCCACATGCATGCCAGGTTAACAGGAAGATACCCATCAGAGAGGTAAGTAACCTCACACTTTGCACCATCATATTTACCCTTACCTAGGTATTAGGATCCATGAGGCCTCATTTAGCCTCCAAGTCTTAGGAATATATCTCTATATGATGTGTGAAACCTACCATATTCAACTGGTGTGAGGGTTTTTTAGCAAACATGACAGACAAAATCACCCATTTCTAGATGGAAAAACAAAACCAATTTTACTATGTAATCATTCTAGTATATTTCTTTTTGAAATGGGTTCCTATGTTGAGACCAAGGGTATGATACCCTTATCCTATCCCCACAGATCCATCCATGATGTGATGGATAGAGATCATGAGTAGAATAGAGGGTGGACATGCCCAGTAGTGGTTTGGTCATATTTTTTTCAGATGGTACAAGGATTAGATTGTAGTCGTTGATGATTATGGTTATGATGAAACTACATTCATGAAAAAAATAGTTCCTGTGATACCCCATTGCATGAATTGGGGTGCACTTAATAACCGTTTTTTGATTTTTGTGATATTTAAATGTTTTTTGGTTTTCTTGAATATGTAATTTTGTTTCTTTTCTCATGGATACATAGTCACTATTATTTTATTGGTTGGATATGCATATGTGGGACTAGCTCAATCCTTAAGTAATTCACCATTGCACCGTCAGGAACAATAATAGAGTGGGTTGGGCATGAAGAATCTTATGAGAAGGGCGAGGAGCACGATCAACTATGCAAGTTCACGTACAATGTGGAGGGATTGAACTAAGTATAAAACCTTTATCTATTAATGAGAACCCTCCAAACCTATAGTGGCTTGTTTTTAATGTTTTTTATGTTCATTTCAAAGGCCTCCTCACTAAAATAGAAAAGGTCATTACTGAGGTTCATGCATGTGACGGGCCTTAAAAAAATTTCACAAATGTTGCATATGGTGACGATCCATAAAAAAATGTTTTTGTAAGTGCATATAGTGATGTTCCTGTAAGGATTTTTACCAAAGCCATTTTCAATGACACATTTGGTGAGGGTTGTTAAAGGACCATCATTAATTCAATCTTTGGTGACACTTCTAGTGACGATCTTTTATTGGCTCTCACCAATGCTCCTTTTGGTTACTTTTGGCGACAGTCAATTTTTTTTTTTCATCATTGATGATACCAATGAGCTTTTGATGACGCTATGTGACTGTTGGGAGAAATAATTGTTATATTAATCCTCCAATATTCATATGTCAATCTGGGCTCGTAGACACAAGTTGCACTATGCTTTCTAGATTCAGTTTCTGAGTTGAAGTTTAAATGATTCCTTTATAATCATCATCTAAGTAATGGGCACACAAACACTTATGAACACACTGCTTACAGAAAATAAATTAATTCATCTTACCACTATAAGCAAAATCAATAATCAAATTCAATTTGAACACTTAAAATATCTGGAAATTTAATCTATCTTGTGATTGAACTGGAATTTGGATTCAATAAAACCTAATTTCCATAGGTTATACTTCAAAAAAAATGCCTAGCTTCAGAAAATTGTATCCTTCAATCGAGCAACTCAACACTCCATTAAAAAATCCAAAAAGCTTAATTCTAGCTTTCACAAGTCACACTTGAAAGAAACTGAAGAATTTAATCTAAATGCATCTGTAAGTTGATCTTATGTTCACACAATCAATTTTACACTTAATAACTGTTCCTTCACTCAAACCCTAGGATGATAACACTTCACACCAATTCCATTATCTTAATATCAAGCAAGGGACTTCGGTATCCAAACTGGTTTGAATGCTTGTCTCATACACTTACCAATCAGAGTGAACAAATTATCTTTCACACTCAACCAATCTATATGTATATTACGTACTCCATGGAATTTTCAATCAACAAACCCTAATTCTACTTTTAAAAACAAACTGAGTCAAAATTGAACTTTTTAGGCACATATAGCTATACTTGGAGAACTAGACAACAATTTCAGCTAAAATCAATCAAATATTTAAACTAAAATCTTGCAAATTCACCCAAAATCTTCAGAAACCAATACTCTATTTTCCTAAGAAAAAAGATAAAGGAATCTTCTTTGAAATCCAACAAGTGCACACTATGTACTACGGTATTGTAACAGAAACTACTTCAACTAGGAAACTAAGGTTTCAATCAAAATGCTAGTGAGAATCACAATTGGAAATCATTCACTCATTTCAATCAATGTAGATAATTCGTCTAATGCTTCGAAGTCTCAAATGAAAATTCGCTTCCAAACTGATTTGTAAAGAGTGGAAATTGAAACAACTAAAATCACTTAATCACACTTCACTCATGAGCTAGAAAACCAAGATTACATGCAAGACTAAAAACCCTAACTTGCTTTACGGTTTGTAAAGGAACCTAAAGACCTAATTTTCTCACACACACAATTCAAGAAATATTGTATTCAAAATGAAATCTTAAGGTAGTCTACACACTGAATCAATGCTTTTAATGGTAAGAAGAAATGAATGTTGGCATTGAGCATTGACCTAAATACATTGACTTGACTAAAAATGTTGAGAATGAACTTTTGGAAATCCTCTTACAACTTCAAAATATCTCACTATTGAAATCAAATAAACCGATGGAATCTTAAGGCTGGTTTGGGTGATAAGAGACATAACCTATCAATTCCATTTTAGATCACACCAAGAAAGCAATGGAAGACTACACTTCTACGTTGAATGACTTATAACTTCTTTGATTTTGATCAATCCCTAAACTAATACTATGTTTTTCAAAATAAAAATTAATTCACTACCAATAAAATTCAGGAAATCATCAAATTAATTTTAAAATCTAGTTCGAACGGTGGCTACATTCTTTGGATATAACTCACATTCATGCATATTATTTTACTTTTATCCCTCACACACTCTCACTCTTTGTGAAAATTCAGAAATGATATTGACAGTGTTAAAAGAATATTTCCTAGAATTAACTCATCATGAAAAACTCACACTATGCAAATGAAATTCGTGCTAAATCTGGATGCTAGGAATAAAAAACCTCTACCCTATCACTGGAATGCTAAAATCCTTTACAAATTGAGTGATGAAACTATAAGACCACATGAATTCAACCATGCTCTGTTCAATTTGCACTGTCAACAAAGAGGTTTATTCTCGATTTGATTCGTTCACTTGTAAACACACAAGGGAATACTCATTCTGATTCAAAGTGATTTTAAATGATAATATCAGCAACTTGGATCTCAGCGTATGTGAAATGAATACTCGAAAGTTTAAATATAAATAAATAAAAGAAAAATTCGTAATACTGAACCCACCTATAGCAATAAGTCTCGAAACCTTCTACTGCATAACCCTCAACACTCACATTTAACCTGCTTCGTTGAGGGTAAACATATGAAATCATTCCTGAAGTGAAACCAATCCAATACTAACATAGAAAATATTGAATAGCTAATTGAAATCAACAGTAAAATTGATTTGTTAAAGACAACAGTAACTAAGATGTGAAATTAATCAAAATACATAAACTACCTAGACATATACTTGCAGAAGCTAATCTGGATTGTGGTGGGCCCTTTCCACACCCGAAGAAGCTTGAAACTTACAGGAACTAGCTATGCTTCAACAAAATTTCTTTAGGAACTCATGAAATATATAGCACTCCAAAATTCAATCAATAACACACCATGATAGATTACAGACTCAAGCTTAATTAATGGAGAACAAAGTTACAGTATTTAGGTTTTGATGGAAAAATTGAATTACAATCCTCATTAAATAGACATATTACATATTCTAGCCTTTATAAGCATCATGAAATTCATAAAATAGCACCATTTTTGTACATAGAAAAGCGTTGAAACCAAACGATGTGGAAATCCTATGAACTATTCATATTTAGCACTACGCTCTACCTGAGATAAATAATTCTCAAACTACCCTCTTGTTAGCATAACCACATACTGATCTAGAAGAGTGCTTCTATAGGTCATCAAAATGAACCCAACTTCTTATAAAATGGCTAGCTGTTCATCCTATCGATCCCATGAAAACTGAAAAAATGTTCGTTAGAACATCAAGCTTCAAGTATGCTAGGATTTTGAGCTAGAGCATCAAGCTTTGAGTATGCTAGAAAATTTCCTGGCGCAGGATTGGGGAAGCATAGTTCTTCCAAACTGAGCCAAGGTGCCAGTTGAATGAGTCATGTAGGAAAATTCCAGAACTATATCCCATAGTGATGAGTTAACAAACAAGTATATAATTTCAACTACCTAACTTAACCATAGAATAGTTAAAATAACTCTACTTGTCATGCTTTTTACCTTAGGTGATAAATTATGAGAATTAGGCCACATGGAGGATAAAAAGGGGAAAAAGGAGTACATAATTGTCCAAAAAAAGGTTAAAAATGTCAGGGAATTAGGTAAAGAATTGAAGAAAAAGGAAGGGCTCAACATTTCCCCCAAGCTTAATCTGATGCATGCCCTCATGCATCCAAGGCATCAATGTATTATCAAAGGCCAATTGCTTTGGCCAACTCCTCAAGGCTTTTTCTGAATTGGACTAAGAATTTTTTAAACTGTACAAAAAAAATTTAAGAACTTGTTCTCCTTGTAGACTGAGGTCTGGATGTTTTCCATGTTCTAAGAATTTTATCTTTCCTTCCAAGCTCATCATTTTGTGCATATAACCTGAGGTTTTCATCTTTAGACTGATCATTTTCCTTGCTGACATACTGAAATAATGTCTCAAACTTGCGGGCATTATCTCTGAGTTTAGAAACTTTCTTATGAAGCCTTACTAACCTGATATTAAAATTTTCTTCTTCATCGGGAATAGGTAGCTTTGTTGGAGATGCTAACTATTGAGAATGACTCCCTTCTGGCATATATCCCACACTCTGCTTTGGGGAAGGGTATTGTTGTACTGGGTTTGTTGAAGTTCGAGTAGGGGTAAAATTTTGTAAATCTTAGGAAATTTCATTTGGAATTTGAAACTAATGGGGAGGTGAAGAAAATTTTGGAAAATATTAGGAATATGGAGTGGCATAATTAGGGGATGAGGCCACAAAAACTTGTTGAGGATCAACAGTGGTGCGAGGAGACTTACCCATGCTCATGGTCCTTCTTCTCTCTGGTGTGACAGTTTCTAAGTGGGAGATGAGGATTTATGAGCATGAATTGATATTTTTCTGGATTTGGGCTTGTGACTTTGTTGAACTGGTGGTTTTGAGGGCATTTCATCCAACTCTTCAGTAGGGGATAAGACATCTCTTCCTCATTTTCCTAACTACCTTTTTTGAAGGTAGAAATTCATGGTTAAAGGAAGGGTTCGACCTCCTGGAATTCTTAGGGGGGAGGGAGGCAGACTGAGAAAGTGATGTGGGTGAAGTGGTTTGGGAAGTAAATGTAGAGATTTCCATTTTTTATTTCACAGTTTGACCTACAAATCTCTGTCTCCATTTCACCTGAGTTTCCTCTCGTGGAAAATTCTCTATGAGGAAGTATTCCCAAGAATTCTTCCTCTTACTTAATTAAAAAAAAAAACCAATATTTTAATTAGGATGTGATGACAGAGTGCATTTCTTGGTTTCCTACTCTCAGATTGAACTCCTCTAGATATTTTATGTAAACTTAGTTTTAAGAAATGGGGAATATCTATAGAGCAATCTTCAATAAAATTCATTAAAAATTTGATATGATATAGAAAAATGATGGCATATCTACCTTCATAAGTTAAAAAGCATTGTATCCTGGTTAGCAACAACTTCCATTGATCTTGAATGAAGCTTTGTAACATTCCCTTAGCCCAACTCAATGACTGATATGTTGGCTTTAAAATTTTTGTGCAATTTGGTATGCTTAATTGCCCCCCTTTGAAAAATTGTCCACCCTCTATGGGCAGCCCAATTGCCCTACTTAACGATTTCTTTGTGAATTCAAGGTGCAAGTTCCCAATATTTTACCTCTTTCCATTGAATATTTGTGTGAATGCTAATGCCACCATGTCATTATACCCCTATAACCTTTAAAGAAAAACCATCCAGCCCCTCTTTTGATGACTTCCTTCCATAACGGATACTCTGCAGTTCAAACGAATTGGGAAAAAGTGGTCTCATGTTTATCGGTTCCCATGATCAGAGTAGATTCAAGAATTCCTACAATTGATTTATTGCATGTAATCACCTGCAGCAACCCATGGTTGGAGAGAAATCTAGATATACCGGAAGCCAATCTGTTAGTGTTCAAAATCGAGCATAGAGACATATGATATTGACAACACAGTGAACTTCATTACATAATTTGGAAATATTGATGATTTGAATCCATGTGGCTCACAAGGAAAAAAACACACAGATTCCCACAGTATTTATGAAGAACGACTCTACTTAGACATTCCCTTACCTTATCTTAACATTCCTCAGCTTGCACAGAGATGTCGCACTACATAAACATGAGGGAGAAATAATGGCACGATCGTGGCTTTGTAATGGAAATATGGTCTAGTGATCAGGTTATGAAGATGGTTTCATTATAGATACATCTGCCACAGAATGTAATTACCATACCGTTGTGCTCCACATATTCTGGAATCATGCCCAATCGATTCATTATTAGAGAAGAGTCGGTGGTATCCATCCATCTCCATTAAACGAATGGTGACACCTATGCTCATGATGATGGTCGTAGATGCAAAAATTATGGTGTTAATTTCATGCCATCATACCCAAAATTATGGTTCACGCTTCGATGGTGCCTTCCCCTGCCATTATTAGAGTTTCTTTTTCCATAATTTTTATGCAGTCTTCACTACCATACGCAACCAATTCCAGTTATATCCACTTGTCACCATATGAAATTATGTGCAATCATGAACATGGGTGAATGAAAATAAGGATAATGGCCGAATACTGAAGGGGAATGGGTCATTCTAGAATTAAGAGCTAATATGGGCTTAAAATAGGTTAGGTGGTGATAATGAAGATAGTGATATAGTAAATTCGGTAAATTGTGGTTACACGTAGTAATCATTAAAACTACCTATAGCTAAATTAATTAAATTGAGCACATTACCTGTGTTACTTGAATGGTATTGGGATAAATCTAGCGTGAATATCCCACTAGTATAGGAAATAGGTTCTTTATTGCTTCAAATGTCTCAAGTATAAAATATGATCATAGGAAAGCAATAAAATTTGTAGCAAGATTATAGTATCCAGATCACAAGAGGACTTCTAGGCTTAGGATAAAATTTCCAAGAACTAACCGTTAAGAATAGAGCTTTTCACATTTAATTAATACTCACGTATATTTGTGCCTACACTTTAGTCTTTTAGACAACATATTTCTAGAAGATAATTATAGTCCAAACATTGAATATTCACATATGCACATGGCCAAATCTAGAATAATTCGATATAGAGCCGGGTTATCATAAAGAACATAACATAGAATATTCAACTTCTTTGAAAAACATCCATCAGAAGTTTCTACATAGTGGCACTATAAACCTATCCTATATCCCATGGATTTTAACCAAGCCTAAGATGATAACTGCCGTATTTATTGAGAGTTTGAAATGTCCTAAACGAGATGGATTCAAGGGGGCTTCTTTTCCGTAGTTATTCCAAAGGCTTGCAAATAATAATTCAATAATCTAATGGATCCCTGTGGCCGCCAAAACCTAATACTTTTATTGAGCCTAAGGTAGTCTATGATCAAGGAATTCATGATTAGAGAGTTTGTGTTGCCCGTAGAAGACTCCAAAGGGTTTCCTTTCCGTAATTATTTCATGGAGCCTAGAAAAGAATAATTGTATGCCCAAGGAACGATATATTACCACTAGTCATGAATTTTATGAGCATGGATCATTCAATGCTTTGGAGAGCTTCACTTTAGAGTCTAAAGGCATCCAAGTAAGAATCCAAAATGTTCCTCTTCCATAAATAATCCGATAGGCTTGGATAAAGGAATAAAATTACTCCCGAAGAATTTCTCCTTCTACATGGGTCAGAGAAAAACCTATAGATATGAAAAAGTAACAACCCACTATTTAATATATATATATATATATAAGAATCAATCAAATGAACCAAACAAGAGGCCGGTAATTCTTCTAAGGAACCACCCTCGACCTTATGGATCCTTTCCGAACTTCTTGCAAAAAATAATCATGTGAAAGTGATTTGGGATAAACTTTTAAGCCGATGGATATTCACTACAAAAGAAGTCTAGTCACCATCTATGGCCTTAACATGAATCAGAGTTGATGATTAAAATCCCTGCCTACTTCATAAGGTCTTAACCATCTAGTAGAAAACTTAACTTTGGAAGTGCTTCGAACTTGTTGTCATATAACAAGGCCTACTACCTATATGGAAGACTTTATTTTCGATGAACTTGTCGTGCCATCTAGGCTTTCGGTCCTCGGCACCAATGAGGTTCTGTGATTGTGCATCTTGTCTTATTTCTTCCACCTCATTCAACTACACTCTGATCATGCGTTTAGATTATTAGATTCATTCCCAATCTCAAGGAGCGCTCTCTATGTTTTTACATGCAAAAGAGCACTCGATTATTTCCTTAGATCATCGAGAGGTGTGTGACCTAATCACGTTCCTCCAAGTAATCATGTAAGCCCATATCGCCTCTAATAACTTATTTTCCCACCCATATGGTGCTTGAATGGTCTTTGTGAGGATGGATTCTAGGAATTTTTCGTGATTCCACTTTCCCATTAGTCAGGGTGGTAAGGGGTAGATTTGCCAAAGGCTTAACAAAGTACTACTCGAGTGCCCGAACCAACATTGATGTAAATTATGTGCCTGATCCGTGAAAATCTCACAAAGACACCACCGAGGTGAAGATGTCCTCGAACAAAACTCTACTACTCGCTCGTGTTGGCATATAATGGCTTAGCCTCCACCCACTTGGTGACGTAGTTGGTGCATACCAAGATATATTTTTTATCTTTTTCACATCGGGGAGATGGGCCCTACAAGAATGCAATGCCCACTTCTCAAAAAGGCTCAATGGCTATTTGTGGTTGAAGAAACATCTCGTTCGAGGAAACTGTTTCCCATCTGCCTACATCAAAACCAAAAAAAACTTCTTGGCGTCCCCTTAAAAAGTGAAGGCAATGAGTACCCACCAGCGAAGAACTCAGAGTGCGGGCCGGGATGATTGCGAGTATGCCGACCACAAGGCTCATTGCAGGATCTCAAAACGTCGTACCACAATAAGTGAAAGACCTTCTAGTGGATGTTTTTGAGGAACCCCTTATAAAAATAACCCTAATATCCATTTTAGAGGAGGTTAATATGAGGGCTCTGTACAAAGGTTTGTGTAGATGTTTTTTTTTCCGTGCGCTTATCATCCTAACCGCACGTGCTTTCAACAAGAGAAAGCACTAGTGCGCACAAAATATTGGCACACGGGACATCGTGTGCCTGCATGCATTCACTGCAGGCATCTTATTACGATAGTTTATCGATTCTTTACAAAGATCTCCCGCACGTGTGCCTAAAACCCCGTGCCAACACAAACCACCTGCGATCTTAAGAACCGCACCGTGCACTTATAAAATTTCGCGCACTTAAAAGGGTTAAATAAAAAATATTATGTGCAAAAAACAACATTTTTTACTTTTCTTAGTGCTCCGTAGCTCATAATCGATGCAATTTATCCCGTTTGAGCCGCCCCGACATCGTTGTTCTATTACATATCTTATCGTAGTAATCGCCTTCCCGTGCATTTCCTACTAATCTCCATTTTTGATTTTGCAAAGGTGGGAAAATTTTTTTGAAATTAGAGAAGCACATGCCTCCGACCGCCTGCATAGGTATTTTTCTTTTTCTTTTTCATAATTAAGACTTTTAGCGCATTGGAATTGTAAATTTCATTACAATTAACCATTAAAAAAAAAAACCGTAACGCAACACGCTTAAGCCACTTAGCCACACTTGTTCGCGTGCCGCCCGTAAATTTATGTAGATGCACTCCAACTAGTGCTAAAGGTATTCACACCAGCCTCCGGTGGTACCGAAAGGTGCATTAGCAATTTAAAATTTAGAAACGGTGGTGGTCAAGCATCTGTACCAGACTGCTGACCCTATGGAATAGTAAGAACATCGTGGTGCATTGACTAAAATATTCACCCGTATGTGCATTTTTGTCAAATACACCGCATTTTACATTTTCGATGGTCAATGCAGGCCCCGGCAAATACCACACCATTGACTATGTAATGATGTCGAGGTTAGTGCGTTGATCGAACTATAATCCCTGTGGTAGAAGGCAGTCGGGTCAAGGCACCGCCTCCCGACACGGCCCATACGCGGGTGTGGTCTATTATACCATCACACCGTTGACTAAAGGATAATACAGGAGGGTGGTGTGCTAAAATTTTCAAGTGCAATGCCTCTAGTGTAAGCCGAATATTGATGGAGACTACCGTATAGTGTTAACAAAAGATGAATTGTGATATGCATGCTCGTTTTAGAAAATTAATCATGCAAAAAGTTAAAAAATAATATATGTATATTCCTAAATACATGTCTCATTTAATAAAAAAATTGTATTGAATATGTTTTATTGAGAGACATGAAAGTCGGTGAAGAGGGAACAACAAAACAACAAATGCTGTAAAACTAAAAATATTTGTAACATTTGTTTTCCTATGGAGGCACGATATTAATAATTTACAATTTTCTATTTATTACATCGGAATGTTTATGCAGTGGGCTCCATGAGCTGAAATTTCAAGTTCTACGAGGAGGCTACTTCCCTAATGCATGTGGTTTGTTTTTGATTTTATCCAATGGAATGCTCACCTACAATCTTTCGGGTCGTGGGTCCTAACCAAAGGGCATGTGCCCACCGAGGAGGACATATATTTCATTACATCTAAGTATCGAGAGGGGTGGATTTTCCCTCATTCCTAGCGGTTTCAGCTTGATACATCCAACAAGGAGTGCGTTGGTTTACCTCTAGAGATACATTAACACAGATATATTATCTCCTTCAAATTTCTCAGTTCCAAAGGTCGCTTACATATTTCGCATTTAGGTAATGGTGAGTGTGAGGTGCCCCTCAATTGATACCATTCCACACACAACTGTGTGGGACTGGCAGAGATTAGTTTAATTTTCTATATTATGTTGATTTTTTAGTATAGGAGCCATGACTTGGGGCAGGTTCCTTCATTTTTTCTCGACTATTTTGTACAACCTTAGATAGATGGTGCTCATGCACAAGAGGGTCACCCCTTTGGTTCAAATCTTTCTTGTTTATTTTTTGAGAGGCTTCTAGAGATGAGGCCTACTTTTTTTGGCAACCTTGAAGGCCGATGTTGGAGGCATGGATGCACATTATGTGGGGATTGGGGAGATGCCTAAGAGTGGGGCTTAGGATTATTTTCCGCAGGATATTCATGAAGCAATGGAGTTTCTAGCTGTAGCAATTACATCCATTCAAGTAGTGGCCCCTCGGCCCTATGTTATTGATTGGCGAGGGTATGCCAACATCCTCTTCATAGATGATGAGCCGCCGTAATGATAGAGGTAATATTATTGTTTTATTTGAATTTATTCTAACATGTTACCGAACTTTATTTTATTAAATTGTGTAATTATTGTTGTGTACTTGTGAGTATATTTTGCATACATTGGGTATTTTTGCGACAGGGATATCTCAGCACTACCACATGATCTAGGTGTTGATTCTAAGATGACGTAGATATGCCGTATGCCAAGGATCATCGAGGCTATGGCCGAGAGAAATTTCCCGCTGATGTACTGGGACCACCATTTTCTAAGCGTTGTGAGGTTTGATAGCAGATTGAGGATGGAGTTGGGAAACCAAACCTATGTGCATTGAATGTTGAGGCGAGAGTCGACCCACTACTATGAGAGACATACAAGATGATGGTAGGCTATTACGTATGTGTGAGGCATGTCACGTGATATATAGTCTGATGCGCATGTCATGGGAGATATGACCTAGTTACGTGGTTGAGGAGGACCATTGCATGTTATAGGCATGGTCCAGATGTAACACGGGATCGACGTCCGCGAGCAAGGCTTCTAAGCATCATCCATCATCATGATCGTGGGATTGATCATCGTTCGCTATGCCATGCCGTATTTACAGCTTCCACTAGACATAGTTGGGCCATCGGAGAGTGATGACCATTAGCCACACGGTCAATAGCCCAATCTGTTATACTTATGATCATGAGAAGGATGGACCATCGACCATGTCGAGACATCATGATGAGCAACAGTTTATCCTTGACATGAGGCACCAGCATTCGCATCGCACGCACGTGATGATGATCATCATGTATTTGATCGATTAGGCTGCATTTATCACTTCAGTGAAATTGATTATTATCACATCGATGATGTACCACTGTGTGATATATGAAATTTATATTACGCTTGTATATTTTTATTAATATTATTATATATATATATATATATATATATATATATATATATCCATGTATTTTATGTTCATGTTGTAGTTTTAGTTAATATACATGCTCTGATCATCATGATGTGTATATTGTTAGGTCATGTTAGATATAAATATTTGATGTATCTTGCATAGATGTATGGATACTAGTTATTACACATGAGATTTATTTTTGATGCTTGTGTTGTGATGATGTTATTAATAGCATTAGAGTGTGTAGATGATCATGACTAATATGTTGTGAAACCAGCCTCCAAAATGAGAATAGGATATCAACCCCTTAGAAATAAGCCACTTCGAGGGGGAAACCTCCAATACATTACATGAAAATGAACAATTCTTGATGATACAAATTTATAAAACCTCCTTTCTATATATAGGAGTCCATCTAGTGGGCCATATCAATGTAATCCTAGCCGACCTAACAATAATAATTTAAAGGCACAATAATAACAAAATGGGGGTTACAAGGGTACAATAATAACAATAAGGGGGTTACACTAACAACAAGAAGGGACTATACTAGTAATATAGGACCTAACATGCCCCTCTCCTTCAAAAAAGGGTTGTCCTCAATGCTTGAGTAGCTCTGGTGCTTCATAGATATAAAATTCCTCATCCTCCAATGTAGAATCTTCAAAGTAAGTTCTTCCACTTGATGAGATACTCCGAAATTGATCGACTCCGTAGTTGTCGAGTTCTGTTTCGTGACCGCTTTCGCGGGTTCCAATATGATTTTTCCTTCCTCATCAAGTTTCTAGAAATATTATTGAACTCGGGAATATTTTCACCTATAACCTCTTTTAAGCATGAAACATGGAAAACTAGATGTGACTTTCATGATGACTGCAGAAGCTCCCAATTTGTATGCCATAGTACGAATTCTTTTGCAACACCCTTGTAAGGACCATAGTACTTTGGCGATAATTTATTATCCTTCCTAGCTTGCTTGAGGGACATTTGTTTATATGGTTGTAGCCGTAAAAATACCCAATCTCATGCATCAAAACTTCTCTCGCTACGATGTTGATCCGTCTTCGTTGTTCTCATTCCGATTTTGTGCCAAATTCATGTTATCCTTTAAGAGTTGGAGAAACTCTTTGTCGATGCTCGATGTGATCTTCCACCGCTTGAACCTTCGAATTTTCCCCTTAAAGATGATGTGATGATGATGGATGATATCACATCTACAGTGCCAGTAAATGCAATGTCATTTTTGTAGCAAGATGAAGCAAGTGTTAGGTACCACCCATTCAGCCGTAGAGGTAACGCACTTGACCCATTGTGTTTTGATTTATCGTATACAAAACAACGAAGATATCCTTCCGAAACATTTATTTACTATCTCATTTTCGACCATCGATTGAGTGATGATGCTAAGATGAGCTATGAGCTAATTGAGTACCCAAACAAGAAAATAACTTCCGCCCAAAAATTTCTCGTAAAAATTGGACCTTCGTCGCTTCTACAATAACCCTTGGGCTTCCATGTAGCTTTTTGAATTTCGTCCACAAAATGTAGTAGCAACCGTACTTGCTTTAAATGGATGTGGAGATAATGCACAAAAGTGTGCATACTTGGTAAGTCTATCAACTACCACCATGATGACATTCTTCCTTTGGACTTAGGTGAAACCCGTGATAAAATCCATTGAAAACTCTCCCCCAACGTTGACTTTGGAATGGATAAAGGTTGTAGAAGTCCCAGTGGTCTTAATTGTCTCGACTTTTATTCTCATTTGGCAAACCAAACATTCCGCCACAAAATTTTGAATATCGCATTTAAGCGCCATCCCAAAAAAATTCTTTGTTCACCCTATGGTAAGTTTTTAGAAATCCCGAGTGTCCTCCTAAAGGAGAAGCGTGCAATTCCAGAAGAATATTTTGTTTTAGTTTGGAATTTCTTACAAATATATAAGCGATCTTTGTACCATAAGGAATCATTTTTCCAACTAAATGTGTATCAGTATGTACTAGGATCTTTAAGCTGCAACTTTTGAATGAGTGTCCATACATCTTTCCATACATCTTTGTCCTTCTTCCATTCATCTCTTGCTTCGGTTATCCGGTACCGTCGGATTAATAGAAATGGCACAAAGCAATGTTTCCACCTCTTCATTCTTTCTCTTTTGAGAATCGCATCTCCGCAACAACATTAAGCTTTCCTTTTTTGTAGATTATTTTCAAAGTCAGTAACCCAACATCTTTGTGACCCATTTTTGTTAAGCTCTTTGGAAGATAGTCTTTGTTCCAAAAAGTGTTTAAGACTATCATGATCATTTTTTACCTTGAAGTGTCTTCCCATTAGGTAATTTTGCCTTTTCTTTAGTGCATGCGACATTGCTAACATTTCCTTCTCATAAATAGGTTTCTAGTAAATACTTTCCTTTGATTGGACGACTTTCAAAAGCAATGTGGTCTTCCTTCCGCATTAAAACCGCATCCAATTTCATTTCCCGAGGCATCACATTCCACAATAAAGGCTTTTGTGAAGTCCGGCGTAGCTAAGACCGGTGCTAGGCAGCATTGCTCTCTTTAAGATGTTCAAAGGCCTATAGTGGCTTTAGGAGTCCATGAAAATGCATCTTTCTTCAATAATGTTGTTAGAGGTGCCGCTATTCTCCCCATAATTCTTAACAAACTTGCGATAATACCGTCTAACTCCAAGAAATCCTCGTAAATCGGCTATTTAGCTGTTTTGGGGACTTTCCATTCCTGTAATGCTCGACTCTTTGTTAGGCTCATCATTTTAACACCCTCGTGAGATATTATATGACCTGCGACATTCCACCTCTTGTACTCCAAAGATACATATGATGTTTTTGCATATAATTATTTCTCTTGCAATAGTTATGAGCACCCTTTTAAACATGTTCAACATGATCCTTCCAAGACCTCGCGCTGTGAGATTAGTATATCATCAAAAAATACTAGCACAAATTTTTTCTAAGGAAGGGTTTGAAAATGGAATTAATCGAACCCTTGAAATGTAGAAGGTGCATTGGTAAGGCCAAAAGGCATGACCAAAAATTCATAATGACCCTCATGAGTTCGAAATGCTGTTTTTGGAATATCTTCGCCTTTCATTCTAATTTGATGATATCCCGAACGAAGATCCAACTTGGTAAAATAAATTGCTCCATGTAATTCATCCAATAATTCATCAATCACATGAATGGGAAATTTATCTTTAATGGTAAGATTATTTAGCTCCCTATAAGTCCTGGATAATATTCACCATGATCCATCCTTCTTGTGTACTCAATACTATAGAGTAGAGAAAGAACTTTGACTAGGTTGAATTATACCCTACTGCTCTAACATTTCGCAATCATACACGTTCAATTTCGCTTCTTTTGGAAGTAGTAAGGATATCTATAAGGCCTAATATTTGGAGGAACACTTCGAACTACTAGATGAATAGCATATAGATCATGATCACGAATAGGTGGGAGTCCTTTTGGGAGTATCAAACACCTTGGAATGATTGTCCAAGACTTGTTGGAGATCCAAGGGTAAATAGATGATTTTGATGTCGAAACTTCTAGTGAGCATAATTTGACACTACGCCTTCGTTGTTCTTTCTTTAGAAGATTTTTCTTATGCCATTAGAGCTAGATTATCCTTCTCAAACCTTTCCCCTCAATGACCCCATAATTAGACTTCCTTTCCTTTTGAAAAAAATTTCAAGAAAAGTTCTTGGAAAATTAAAAGCTACCGTCCCTAATGATTGTAACCATTGTACTCCTAGTACAACGACTGGGCAAAGACTCTCCCATAGGAATGGAAAGCATTGACTAGTCAACACATATTCCCCCATGGTTAGCTTGATATTATGTAATTTTTTAGAGCGAATTTATAGTTCCTCCATTTGCAACCATCACTTCACATTTTGGTGGCTGAGTATAGGAAACAATTTAATTCCTCGCTACCTTTACAATGAATAAAATTATGGTAGCTACCCGAATCAATCAACAGCAAAGATTACCTTTTTTTCTTTATTATTGATTTGTCCTTTTATCTTGAGAGTTTGAGGAGTGGTAATCCTCGGCCAAAGGCATTACACAATTTCATGGTCGGATTCATTTCTTCCTCTTCTCAGGGCTAGTTCCTAGTGTATATCCTCTTTTGTTCATTTTTCCTTCATCTTCACAATGTTATGTAAAATAATTTCTTCTCAAAGACACTTATGACCTTTAGTGGTTTGCTATCAAGCAATCGTAGCAAAGCCCTTTTTCTTTTTTCTCGCCAAATTTTGTGGTGTCAACCTTGTGCTGTCAGAAATTCTAGGCGTAGCCACACTCTCCTTCTTTATAGAATAGAGTGGTAGACTTCTTGTTACACATACTTTTACATTCTATCCTTTTCTTGCTAACTCCGAATTCTTCTCCAATGGAATCATGTTCCGTGAACGTCGAACTTCATGTTGAATAGTTATCCTTTAAATCTGCTCACGTGAAGAGATCAATTCCGTGGTCCTTCCGGAATATTAGTTACCCTTATACTCAATTTTTGGAAGTCCTCACAGTGTGCTGCCCCATTAAACCCTTTTGTTTGAGATTTATCAATTGGGTGAAGAAGGTGTTGCTCTTTTGTATCCTCATAATGTGCTATCATTTTCCTCTGTAAAAATTGACTAAGTTGACAATTTTTTTACGGAGCAAAGCTATAGATACCATACAAATGTATTTTGTTCTAAATGTAAAGTTGCAATGCGTACCTTTTTGCAGTGTTTTGCACATTATGGAGATCAAAATATTGCTCCATCCGTAGTATCCATGTTATAGATCTTTCCATCAAATCCTTCCTATATCCATTTTAGAATATGGTATTCTTCCTCACCAACATTAGATTTTATGAAATCACGATTAACATTTATTTTGTTCTTGCCATGAGTTTCCTCTACTATATTTTTGTTGATCAGCGTTGTCATTGATGTCAACTCAAATGTAAAGACCAGGGGCCAACCCAAGTTTGAATGGAAATTTTTACCTACCAAATTAATATATTCTATGTCAATAATTATTTTTATGGTTTCTACTTGTCGAGATGTTTCCATTGATATATGGCATGATGTAATTCTTTTCTGCTTGAGAGATATTCATGTTTAAGTTTGTACCCCAGCTAGTAATAAAACCCCATGGATTTGGGGGCATGGGTCATTGAAAGTCATAATTAATATTTTTCTACTCCTAAAATCCCTCCCACATTCACTTGTTGAATTCCCTCTCAACTTAAGCATTCATATTGTGATCTTCATTTCCTCCTAAAGTGATTCAAACATCCGAAACAAGTCATAGTGGAATTTTCCTCTAAATTGTTTTCTACTAAGGACTAAAAGATGAAATGTTTATGAGGCAAAGATAAAACTCGAGGAAGTTGCAGTAAAAATTTTGGATCAAGTTTTGCAATAGTTTTGGAGATATGATCCGTGGAATTTAACGATTTTTGCAGTTCGAAATTCATCTCAGCTAGTGACTATGGTAAAATTGTCATAACTCTCTCTTCAGTATCGGATTGGAATTCTGTCAGTGGAAGATATTTAGAACAGTTTGTGTTTTCTCTATCAATTTCAAAGACAAATGAAGAAATAGGACATGTGGCAACTGCATAAGTGCGCTCTACCGAAATGTAGCCCATAATTAGGCAAAGTGAGAAATTGGTATAAATACTTCTTGAAGAACGAATTGGGTCGCATCTATGGAATTTGAAATAAGACTTAGAGACTATTTACAGAATAAAATCAAATATTGAGGATCTGAAATAATAGAGATACACCCGATCTATCAGCTCCTTAGAAGGCAAGAAAAATCTAGACTGTGTTGTGAAGGATTGCAAAGGAACAAAATTTCTATGGCGTAAAAGCAAAAAAAGGTGCAGCAGTAGGTAGCATGATAAGAGCAAAGGTGCATAAATACAACAATAAATTCATCATATGAAGTCTTCAAGGGACAACACCGAATACAATCATTATACTTAGTCATTGTAAATACATTATTGTACAAATTGTACTAGTGTCTATCCGCGAAGGGTTGAAGAGGTAGTGTTGGGATGTCTAGGATCATCATTATTAGGTGGTTTTGTCGAAGTTGGGGTTAGACCAGATGCCATCTTCTTCTTCACATCATTCTACAATTTCACGTAGTGGACCATTTTCCCCGGTACAGAGTCCATTCTTATTTTATTCTTCTATAGGGTGTGCAGGGGTGTTGTGCGAGTCAGAATTACGGGTGTTGGGGGGCATCCATTTAGTTGACTACTAAAATAATCTCAGCGTTGGAGGTCCATCCGTTGGGAGCTAGAGAAGAATGCTGCATTCTGTGAAAGTTGGAGATTTATTTTCAATTGAGTTTAGAAAAATAATTATTAGAAAAGCATTAGGTGGTTTTTGTCCCTAGAGTGGGTTTCCACCTTAAACCGTGTGAATTTGTGTTCATCTTGTTTTCTTCTATCATTGTATAAAAACCGATAATAATTGAAGATAGCTAATGCTCTAATTGAAATAAGTGACTGACGACCTTCGAGCCATTATTTCCAACATTTGAATCGTAGCTTAGTTCCTTCAGCAGCTTAACAATTGGAAGGAGGTCATGGAGCATACCAAGAATGGTGTGCCTATATTCAATGAAAATAATTATGCAATTTGGAAAGGAATAATGGAGGTCTATCTCTTGGCTTAGTTACGAAGTATGGGACACTCTGCTCAAAATGGATTTACATCAACCACAAACATGAACAATTTGTAAGAAGAATTTGCAATGATGAAAAGAATATTATTATCAATGGAATTATTGAATCTACTTATCATATAGGTATTGGGCTGTAAAACCACCAAAAATATATGGGACAAGCTTGAGAATATATATATGTAGGTGACTCAAATGTTAAAGAAGTAAAGATTCAAATCTATAGAGAAAATTTCAGCAACTCGTAATGAAATAAGACTGCAAAGATTGGCTGCATACTTTCAATACGTTGATGAAATAAAAATACTCTAGAAGGATTGGGAGAGCCAGCTGACGAGGAATATTATTATACGGAAGATTATTAGAATGTTACTAGGAGATCTAACCCAAAGGTATCAATCTTAGAATACAATGCAACTGACAAACTCAAAGAAAGAGGAATTACATGGAGTTCTCATAGCATATGAAATGAGACTTGGATGAAGAAGAGGGTACTTCACATCTAGAAACTACGTTAATTGTGTCTAAGAAACCAATAAGGATAAACAACCTTCAATTGAAAAGACATGCACCCGCAAGTGTGAAGAAAAGGGAGATGATGAAGAAGGTGGAGCCGTATGAAGAATATGCTTACTTCATGAGAAAACTACAAATTGGTAAGGGAAAATTCAAAGGTAAAATTCCATTGATATGTTTCGCCTATAATGAGGTTGCATTTTGCAGCAAAATCTTCAAAACAAAAAGTAATCACAACTCAAAAAGAAGGAAAGGTTTTTAAAAAATTCAATAAGTATGATCCAAAAGGAACTTTCTCTCTAAAGAAGATAGCTCATCATCCGATGAAGACAATGATTATGAAGAAGAAGCTAACGAGAGAGTATTGCTGAGGGTTTGGCGACACAACCCCAAGCACAACAAGCAAGAGGTATCAAAATGAAGAAGAAGGGATGGACCATAGATGACCCAGAGGAAGCAACAGTTTATAAAAGATTCTCAAGGCTTTGAGAAGATCTGCTCTAGTAAATTTCGTGTTTCAAAGTTCTGGCGGTCCTCAAAATTGAAGTTCGTGAACACAAATGCATTGAAGAGTCACTTCAAAAGAATTTGAAGAAAGAAACCAAGAAAGGGAAGAATTGTAGTCGGCAGTCTCGCCAATGGAGGAATTGAAGAAAGGAAAACTATCCAAAACTCGCCAACAACTTCATAAGGGACAAGAAGAAATCATCAAAAATCAACGATCTTACAAAGGATCTACAAACCTGCATTGGTTACAAAGAAGAAGGACCTTCTACAAAAAAATACAATGAACCTATGAGATCCGACATGCATGTAGACTTCATTGGATAAGATTCGCAAGAACATCCTTTGGAAGACAATTCTCAACAAAATTTCCATCCAGTACCAAAATATAGGAGCATTATTATTCATGGAAAATTTGGTTATAAAGCCGTAGAATGTCGCATGTACCCTAGGAATGAATACAATTTAGAGATTCACAACATGAACCTCCCAGAAAGTTCATTTAAACATCAATAGATTTTGAACATTTAAGAAATAATATTGAATGTTACAAATTTCAAACTTCTGACACATAGCCAAAGACTACAGACTTGAAAATCCTCCAGAAGAATCTTCAAATCCACGTAATGAATGAACATGGAAGAAGAAGAAGAATGATAACCGTGTTTCAAGCTCAAGGTTTCAAAAGAACAAAGATGTGTGGTACGTTGAGGAAGTTTCTCAACGCATATGACCGGAGATAGAAATAAATTTGCATTCGAAAGAGAAGAAGGATGGAACCATGTCTTTTGGAAAAAATGATAGATCTTCAAATGTTATAGGATCAGTACTGTCACTCTCAAGAAAATTCTCTAGCCAATAATGTTCTATCAAGTTGAAACATGAATGAAAATTTTCTCAAAGGTTGGACAAATGTGTGATCAAGGACACACAATACTATTCAATTATGAAAATGTGAAATTAGGAAAGGTGCATGGTAAATTGTATACAAGCAGTTGAGCTTCAAATGACATATTTTTGAAAAGAAAGCAACTAAAGCATGTCTAATAGCTAAAAAGACGTACATACAATAATTGGTATCAATGATGATCGACTAAGAATTTTCCTACAAAGGTGGAAAGTGATTTTACATGTTTTTACTTGTCATGAATTGAGTATGATTTAATTTTATATAAGGATGTGGATCAAAGGTTGTACACATCTATGATTAGTAGTTCATATGTATCAGTCATTATTCCGACGTATGTTATGCAAGAAGGATTAGGCAGCAAGATTCCAAGCGTACACCAAAAGAATCACATATTAAATATTCACCACATTTGGAATATCTTGCCAAAAGCTTGGGATTCTCCCAAGTTCTCATTAGATTTTCCTTCGAATATAAATAGGAGTGGAAGTGTGTACAAGTCCGTAGGACGGTTGTGTGTCAAAGACGCAGTGGCGAAGGTCATAGATGGGTTGTGCTCGTGGGAAAGCAACTTTTCCATCGATGTCAAAGGAGGAGAGAATGTTGTAGCAAGAGGTGTCATAATTAGAGGGGGAGTACTTATGTTTCCATCAAAGCCAAAGGGGGGTTGTCATGATGTCAACCTAAGCATCACGAAGGGCTAATGAGACTTGAATGGGAAGTTTGACCTACCAAATTAACATATTCGTGGTCAATAATTATTTTCATGGTTTCCAACTCGTCGAGATGTCGATTGATATATGGCACGCCATGTAATTCTTCACTTGGTTGAGAGATATTCATATGAAGTTTGTACCCCTAAAGAAGTGGGCTAAACCCCAAGGGTTGGGGCATGTATCATTGAAAAGTCATAATTAATAATTTTTATGCTCCTAAAATCCCTCCCACATTCACTTGTTGAAGCCCCTCACAACTTAGTATTCATATATATTGTGATCTTCATTTCCTTAGCAAGGGATTCGCCATATGAACAGTCAATATGGAATTTTATCTCTAACTCGCTTTTTGACGAAGATTAGAAGCTGTAAATTTTTATGAGGTGAAGTCAACTCGGTGAAGCCGCAGAAAATTTCGAGAAGGTTGCACAATATGGAGATATGATCTGTGGAAGTAAGGGTTTTTGGTACCGAAATTCATCTCAAAGAAGTGACCATGGTAAAATCATCATAACTCTCTCTCAGCATCTGATTGGAATTTGTAAAACTTGGATAGACAGTGCATAGTCCTTAGTTACATATCTATAAATTTCAAAGGAAAATGAAGAAAGAGGACATGTGAATTTCAGATGTGCGTTTCGCTAAACAAATTGCAATTGTGCTGCCAGAGAAATTGGGTATGGGGATTCTCTTGAAGAATCCAAATTGGGTCAGACCTACGAATTGGAAAGGAGACTCGCAGGACTAGTACAAGAATTAAAATCGTATATTGAGGATCTGAAATAGAGATACACTGATGGGTCCATTATTGAGCTCCCTGGGAGCAGCAAGAAAGCTAGATCATGTGTTTTCAAGGATTGCAAGGACTGTGAGATTTACGTTAAAAGAAAATAAGCAGCAAGCAGAGAGAGGTAGCATGACAAGAGAAAGCAACTAAGGTGCATAACAAGAGCAAGAAATTCATCATATGAAGTCTTCAGTGGGCAAGACCGCATCCAATCATTGTAAAGGTATCATTTTACTTACCATTGTAAATACATTATTGTACAAATACTAGTGTCTATCTACCAAGGGTTGAAGAGGCAAGCAAGGGGAGGTCTAGGATCATCATTAGTGGTTGTGTCAAATTTGGGGTTATGCTATAGCATATCTCTTCTACATCATTCTATATCATTGTAAAGTGGACCATTTTCCTCGTACGTGAGTCCATTCTTCTTTTATTCTATAGGTAGGGTGGTGTTAGGTGGTTGTAGCCGATTAGGTGTTGGGGCATCCTATATTGATTATCACAATCTCAAGCGTTGGAGTGTCCATCCAAAGGGGAGCCGGAGAAGAATGCTTTTCTACATTCTAGGAAGTTGGAGCTTTTCAATTGGAGTTGAAAAGAATTAGAAAAGCATTGGGTGGTTTTGTCCCGAAGTGGGTTTCCACCTTAAAAATAGTGTGCATTTGTGTTCATATTGTTTGCTAATATCATTGTACAAACACCGATAATAATTGAAGATTAACTATGCTCTAATTGAAAGAAATATTGATTCACTCCTCTTTCGCATTTTAAATACTCACTCATTAGGAAACATTTGTTGTATCAACTTCATTAAATTTTTCCATGTATTCTTCTTTTTAGATCATTATTCATGTTTTACATTTTCTCATCGATTTTAGTTTCCATGTCATCCATCTTAGATTCCATGCCGTCGATGCCATCTAATCTAGATTCCATGCCATTCTTCAAAACATCCATCAGGTTCCATGCTTTCAGCTTTCATGTTGCATTGAGATTCCATGCCATTCTTCAAACCTTTCCATCTAGATTCCACACCTTTTTCAAACTGGCCCATTCTAGTTTCCACGCCTTTCTTCAAAACTTCCATGTCACTTTTTTTCTTTTGCAGAGTTGTTTAAATTTGTTGCGCTTGCTCTTGTAATTGGGATATGTCATGTTTCCATTCTTTGTCTTCATGAGTCATAGTAGCTGAAGCTCTTACGGGTGTTTAATTATTTAGCCATTTAGAATCCAATACTAATATCTTTTTCTACAATATGCCCTTTTTAATAATTCAACATGATTCTTCAAACAAGATTTGCTAAATTTGGGAAAAAAAAATACAATTTTACTTCTGTTTTTTTGAGGAGCTTTGATATTGAAATCAAATTATCTCTATAATTGGTGATCATCAATATCTAAAATTTAGCTCCTATAGGTAGCCCTCCAAATCTTCTTTCAAATTCCACAAAAGTCTGATTCGATTTGATCTTAGGCAACTTAGGTTCAATATCCCACAATGACCCAATTTTGGACTCATGAGAGCGAACTTGCAGAACTATGTGTCAATTGCTTTCCTTCATATAAATTGATAGATCAAAAACTACACCGTGTGCTCGCAACCAATTTTTACAACAAATTCAATCCGATGCTCAGAGAGAGCTATGAAGAGTTTCCATGATCATCTCTTTGAGATGAAATGCGTGTTTCCCAAAAGCCCTTAAGTTCCATAGATCATATCTCCGAAAATGTTGCAAACCACTATCTCAAATTTTGCAATGATGTTCCTCATGATTGCATATTCATACTATGTACCCCACTTCAACCTTCGTAGAAAAAACTTTATTATGAAAATACCACAATGACCTATTTAGATTAATTTCAGAGCCTACATAATGGCCTAACTTGCACGTATCATATCTCCGTAAATATTGCGAACCAAGCTCTGAAATTTTGTGACGATGTCTTGGGATTTCTTTCTTTGCAATTTAAAAATTTCAGATTTTTAACCTTCGTAGAAAACTTTATAGCAACAATTCCACGATGACTCGTTTTGAGCAACAACCCTAGAATCCAAAGTTTTGATACCAATGTTGGTGTAACCAGCTCCAAAAATAGAAGAATAGAGATATCAACGCCTTAGAAATAAGCCACTTCAAGGGGAAACCTCCAATACATGAATGAACAATTCTTGGATGATTCAAATTTACAAAACCTCCTTTCTAGATAGAGTCCATGGGAGCCACAATGTAACTGTTGATTTTAACAATAATAATTTAAGAGCACAATAATAACAATATGGCTATGGTACATTAATAACAATAAGGGGGTTACACGAATAACAATAAGGACTATACTAGTAATATAGGGACCTAACACACAATGACGTTAGGGAATTTGAATGTGCTTTTAGTTGAATATGATGTTTGTATGATGGTTATCATGATCATGATGTTTATTAATTAATATAATATTAAATGATCATGATATTGTAAAATTGTAATATTTGTAATTCTAATTGTATGTAAAATTATAAAATTGTAATTGTATTTGTGTTTGCATTGTATGTAAAATTTTGTAAAATTTTAATTGTAATTGTAATATTGAATTTATCAGAAAATGATTGTAATTTTAATCAGTATATATGTAAACTGTAAAAATATAATTGTAACGTATACATGTAAATTTGTAAATTTGTAATTGTATATATGTAAAATTCTAAAATTGTAATTGTAATTGTAATTGTAGGTGAAATTCTAAAATGGTAATTCTAATTTAATTTATGTAAAATATTTGTAAAATAATTAATGTGAAAATTTAATCGTATTAATGTGAAATGATTTTATCAAAATTTGTAAATTTGTAAAATTATAAATCATTGTAAAATAATAAATCTAGAATAATATGAATTTTTAATATAATAAAGTTTAGAAATAATGCAAATAAATTCACATACTTTAGAATTATCATTATTTTATTATCATATTACAATAATAAAAAAAAGTTTTATATAGTACACCATTTTTCACCAACATCATTGCAAGTTATCAAATCTTGAAATATTGATTTTAACATTAACACAATGTACTACTAATTAATTGAAAAATACATATTGTAATGTTTCAAAAAACTTCGATTTGAAAAGTAATATTGATGTCGAAATAACACATGTACCATATCACTCTCGCTCATGATCACCGCCATTATCTTCCACTTATGGAATGATAATGCTATTGTTCTCGAAAATATGTTTTGATCTAGGGTCTCCGTCTCAATACGAAACAACAACTTCGTCTAGCACATCCGGCAAAATTCGGTTGCGTGTTTGGGGAAAACACGGCTCCTTAGCTTCATCCCACATCTTTCTAGAGTTGATACATCAGCCTACTATCACACCTTCTTACATTATTCTGATCAAATGTTTCCCACCACTTGCATCAGTAACATTGGAAAGAAGAGAAATCCACTTGAATGATCTTCAGATCTTTCCAATGTAACTCAATGTCCGTCGTATTAGGTTTTGATCACGGTGGTTAGATTGACTAGATTGATCAAACTTGAATTCCACTCTAGAGTCTTGTGTGATGTTTCCAACATCGAAATTTCCTATGCGAAAATGATGTCCATATGCCCACACATAGATGGGAACAAATGCACCTATATAAAGAAATTTAAAAAATCATAGTGTCACGTGTCTTATAATAACCAAATAGTTAAAATATGAAATATAGATGTAATTACGTTTGAAAGGTGAATTATTAAGTTTAATCAAATGTACATATGAATTAAATATATTATTATTGTTGGGTATCTATTATATTCTTTCCACAACTAGCCCAATGTACCGTACGTTGCACCCAAGTGGCAGGTGGTCATAAGGGGGAGGCATCACGACTATTAGTTTGGGGCCGCCCGGCAAAAATTTGTTTCTGTGTGGACCTACTGATAAAGTGACCCACCGATAAGTTTTGTGCATGAGTTTGCACATGGTTTTGGGGTACGATGGTTTTCGACCCCCGGTATTTTGTAGATCCGGTCAAGGGAACTATGGTTATGTTCTAACTAAAGTTAATGCATTGGGGTTTATGTATGCTTTAATTCGTATATATATGTGTTGTAACACTAAAAGTAATATAATGAAAAAATCAAGTTGGTCGTCCATATTTGGGATCCAGGGAAAATCTTCATGTTTATCTCGTTTTATGTTTTATGCTCTCGCTTATTTTTTATTTTTTTGGTTATAAGATTCGTGTGCGTATAATTCTCTCGTTTAGGGTTAAAACCTACATTTGGTATCGTAGCCATTTGGCTTCATGGGGATGCCTTGCTACCGAGGGTTTTTTTCTCGTGGCTCGAGGCAAGACC
Source organism: Pinus albicaulis (assembly GCA_034641835.2). NCBI lineage: Eukaryota > Viridiplantae > Streptophyta > Pinopsida > Pinales > Pinaceae > Pinus > Pinus albicaulis. The sequence goes on along the minus strand of CM076576.1, from coordinate 629,365,289 downwards.
TCTGCCTCCGCGGGGAGATCTCATGGTGCTGATAGAGATCGAGAAATTTAATGGTCGCAGTTTTTGAGTCAGGAAGCTCAATATGGAGGATTTGTCAGTGGATATGATCATGGATCGCGGCAGATCCGTGCACTAAACCAACGGCAATGTCGACAGACCGGAAGAAACCGGATCTAAGGCTAAGGGCATAATACTATTGTGTGTCTCAGATTCAATATTGTTGAATGTATCTAGGGAAGCACAGCCACGAATTTGTGGGAAAACTTGGGACTTTGTACCAATCTAAGTCAAAAGAATAAGTTGTTCCCCGCAGAAAGTCGTACAACTCGAGGATGAAGGATGGAGACTTGGTGATGAAAGTATCCGAATGCCTTCAATACTATGGTAGTCACCACAGCCTTTGATATTAAAATTCCTCGTATGAAGATAAGTGCTGTCACTTTGTCAGGTGGTGTTCTCTACCGTACTCGTGGGACAAGCCTCTGTTATTGCAATAGGTAGCAATACAACTACCTTGAATTTTTATGACATTGTCTCCACTTTCGCGTTTCCGAGGAAATGAGATGGAGAACATGGAGGGTCAAATGGAGATGCCTTATCCGTACGTAGGAAGGTCCCAAAAAAAGAAACAAGAATAAGGTTTCGAGGGGAGATATAATCTAGAGGGAGATCTAAATCTCCTAGAAAGTTTGTAAAGGTATGATGGAAATGCGGAAGGAAGGGCACGTAAAAAAGGAGTGGACTCAAAGCTCCCGAGAAAGGAAAGTGAACCGATGATGTCTTTCCGCAGGAAAAAAAACCACATTGGATGAAGGTGGGGATGTGTATTTGGCTTCTTCTTCAAGTACACATGTAGATCATGAGTCATGGTCGATCGACTCGTGTGCATCCCTTTCACTTCACTCCATAGGGGGTGGTTCTGGCGAGTATGAGAAATATGATTGTGGTGATGGCCTCAGAATGATGTGAAGGCCGAATCGTCGACATGGAAAGGCTGTCGAAGCCAAGGTGGGGAAGGATTAGAACACTTCCGGTGTTCTACATATTCTCGGCATTGGCTAGGAACTGATTGGGAAGTAAGATGGGAGGATAGGTGTAAAAACAGTTGTTCTAGAAAGATGCCCGCAAGATGGTTCTAGATAATCGGCATACGTGAGTTGGATCGAATCAGACAAGCCATATGTAGTGACTGTTATTGATGGGTGTAATAGTTCTATGGTTCTTGAAAGTGGAGCAAAAAGTCGGAATGCCTCCGGAGAAAAGACCATGCTATGGCATCAAAGGCTTTGACATATTGGAGAGAAGGGCCTTCGGATACTACAGAAATGGTATGGTAGAAGGTAAGGTCTAATTGCTCGATTTTATTTCGTAAACATTGTGTATATGGGAAGCGTAATCTAAAGAGTTTTTCCTTGGGTGTTGTGAGGGTGAACAAGATATTATAACTTTCAGCACAAGGATGTGTTTGGACCCGTGTCAGCTCCATCACTAGGAAATTCTGTACTATGTTTCATTCATGATGACTTCTCAAGGACACATGGATATATTTCGAGGAAGAAATTAAGTCTTTTGCCAAATTTAAAGAATTTAAGGCAATCGTGGAAACCAGACAGAGAAGAAGATAAAGGCACCGAGGACAGATAATGGTGGGGAGTTTTGCAAGAAGGAATTTGAAGAGTTCGTAAAAAGTGTGGTATAAAGACGATGGAAGACTACCTCCATACACACCTAAAAAAAATGGAGTTGTAGAAATAATGAACAAAACTATGATGGAAAAGGCAAGAAGCATGCTCGTTGGTACCGAGCTGTAACAAGCAATTCTGCGCAGGCAAACGGAGACTACATGTTACTTAGTTACCGCATCTCCTTCATCGCCGTTGAGGATAAGAATCCACATGAAGTATGGACCGGTAAGAACCTCTTTCACATCTATAAAGATGGATGATGCATATGTACATTTTCCAAAGGAGAAAAGGACCAAGTCAGATAATAAATCAAAGGTGCTTATCGGGTATAAGGATGGTTTAAAAGGTTGCTTTGGAACCTTAAACAAGGAAGGTCATGTAAAAACGAGATGTGGTGTTTAGAGAGGTGAAATATGTTGTTAAACATGAAATCATACCAAAGTAACCCGAGAAGATAGAGTTTGAGTAAAGGAGGATGAATCGAATTTCACAGCTATTTAAGAAGATTCAAGAGGAAGAGCCACAACCCAGGTTTGAGAAGATCAAATTTCTAGAAATAAGGTAAACTTAAAAGTATATTCCATCTATTTTCTATTCGTGTTTGCCTTAACTATAATTGATGATGAGATCCAAGAACTGTCAGGAGGCAGATTCTTTCCGAGGATGGAAAACTCGAAGGAGGCCATGGTTGATGAACGAGATCCGTGCACAAAAATGAGGCATGGATCCGGGTGTGGTGTTGCCGGGCCGGAAGGAATCCCATTGGGAGAAAATGGGTGTTTAAGAAGAATATGAATGTAGAAGGCAAGGTGAATAAATACAAAGCTCTCGCTTGGTATAAAATTTTATTCCCAAGTGTCGGGAATTGATTTTGGTGATATTTTTTCTCTCCCTTTGCCAAACTTACTTCTATTATATTACTTTTATCCGTTGTCGTCGCATTTGATTTTGAGATAGAAATCGTATGGATGTGAAGACAAAAATTCCTTCATGGGGATCTAGAAGAGGAGATCTAAAAGGAAGCGACCTAAAGGATTTATGAAGGGTAAGAAAGAAATGTGGTATGCTAAAAGTTGAAGAAGTCTCTCGTATGGTTTAAAACAATTACCAAGGATGTGGTATCGTAAATTTGATACCTATATACGTGGGACTTGGCTTCACTAGAAGCAAGGAGGATCACCGTGTTTATTTTAAATTAACTGGGTGACCATGTTATTTATTTGTCCTTGTATGTAGATGATATGTTGTTGATTGGAAATGACAAAGAAATTATCCACGATTCGCTATCCAACCTGCTCTCCAAATTTGACATGAAGGATCTTGGTGTCATAAACTATATTGGGCATGAAAATTAAGAGAGATCGAGCAAAGAGGAATCTCTCCGGTTAAAGCAGAGGAAGTATGTCGAGACTATATTGCAAAGGGTCAATATGCAGATAAGAAACCGATGAATGTTCCTATTCCCGTAGGTGTGTGTTGTTGTTGAACGGTATCCCAAGACACAAGAAGAAGAGGAGGATACGTCCTATGTTCTACGCAAGTGCAAGGTAGTCCGATGTATGCAATGATCTTTACTAGACCAGACATTGCACATGTAGTGGAAGTATTGAGCAGTTTATGTCAAACCTGCGGAAGGAGCATCAGACATCATTGAAGTGGGTTTTCAGATATGTATGTGGCACTAGTGATTATGGCTTGTGCTACTGTGAAGACCAGAATTGAAAGAATGTCGACATTCATGGTTTTGTTGATAGTATCAGGCTAGAGATCCGGACCAAAGAATATCTACAAGTGCGTATGTGTTTAACCTACTTCGAGGCGCAATCAATTGGATGAGTAAAAGACAAGCCCATAAGGGCTCTTTCCTAACTACGTAGGTAGAATACATAGCAGCCACTCATGCAAGCAAGGAATTAGTTTGCTGCGTAGTTTGTGTTCCAAACATGGGGTTGGTACAACAAGCTATAAGGATAGACTATGATAGCCAGCAATTTTCTTAGCTAAGAACCCCGCTACCATCGAAAGACAAAGCACATTGATGTTCAATTTCACTTTGTTAGAGATATGCTGAGGCTAAAAGGGTGTTGCCGGTAAAGGTGGACACTTTGAAGAATGTTGTAGATGCATTTGATGAAGTCTCAGAGAACAAAGAAGTTCTCTGGTGTAGAGAAAAATGGGTGTTGAAGAACTGCCCAATGACTAACCTCCCCGTGGCCCCCTATGGAAAGAAAACAACAAGTGGAGAGTTTTCAGATGTGTTATATTCTTTCCACTACCAACTCCCATGTGTTGTACACGACCGGGCATAGCAGGGGGGTCATAAGGGGGAGGCAGCCTAATAATTGTGGGTCCTGTGGTAGCATCCCGCGAAAATTTGTTTGGTAAAAGTGAGCCACCATGTGCAGCACTCCACCCATGTTTTGTGCATGAATTTGCACATGGTTTTGGGGTAACATGGTTTTCACCGGTATTTCCCTTGTAGATCCGGTCAAGGGAACTATGGTTATGTTCTAACCTTTGTAAAGTACGGATTTGGGTTTATGTATGCTTCAACATGTATATATATGTGTTGTGATCAACGGAATATAATGAAAAATCGTTCTGTCATTCCGATTTTGGATCGAGGGGAAAATCTTATGTTTATCTCTGTTTTATCTTTTATGCTCTCGCAATTGTTTATTTTTTGTTATAAGATTTGTGTGTAGATAATTTTTTTCGTGGCTAAAACCTACAATTAATCGAGTTGTTGCACCTAATCCCTACATTTAGCGCATCCTCTTTCAAAGACGTCAGTAATGACCGATTGCAATGTACTTATGTCCGACTTGTTCAAAGAACCCACCTATTGGGGCATATTTCCTCGCATATTTTCTTTTAAAATGACCGCATAAGGCACAATTTACCATCTAACCATCTAAATTTTTTCGTCGCTATCCCATTTCATCCTCTTTATTTGTACAATACGACCCACATTTGTGTCACTTCAAAATTGTAAAGAACGAATTTATTGATTGCTTCAATTTACTCACCGATGAACTCGCATCAACATTATATAGTACATAGAGATGAAAATATACATTATATTGAAGTTCAACATGAATATTTACTTTGTGTAAATTTTCAAAATTATAATTTTCTTACTCTTTATCAAGCACCTTTTTTCCACCTTCGTTTTGGAGAAACTCCCCTTCTTTTTGTCTTCATCCCTTTCATCATCCCAAATCACCACACCTAGTATGTTTTTGATTCATTTAAGTGTACTCACCGGTAGAATAGAAAGACTCATACGATATGTACCTCTCTCGCCATTGACCCCTCGCATTTTTCTATTTTCAAACAAAACCTTTCAATTTATCGATGTACCTCTAAGAAAAACATCCAATGACAAGAAAAAACCACCCCAAATAATTCAACTCATATACTAGGTGGATTAGAAGATAAACCTACAAGTCTGAAACTCTTAGGTTGTTCCTTCTCAAATATACAAACAATCTCACTATCTCTTCATCACTCATGGAATGCTAGTCATGTACAAAGCCTTGATGTGATCCAACATACACATGTAGATAATTTAGACATGGGACATCATAGGTCTTGAGGGAATTCATGTTTCACATACACTCACACATGAATAAAGGATAATGACACTGCAGTTATAGACACATGAAATAATATAAAAAATTACTTACGTTTTCTTTATGAGCCCTACATGGGATAAAATTTATTAATATAACAAATAATAAAAATCATTCTTTCGACATTATACGTACTAGAATATTTACATGGTCATGCGATTTCAATCCTCACAAATGGTAATCAATCTGGTGTATTGCCGTAGTGAAGACCCATATGAATATGGCACCCCACACCCATTATAACTTCCTTCGCCAAAGAAATATCATCTAAATCCATGGGAAATCACTCCTTCAAATACCATGAATTAGAGGGACCAATGGTCGCTCGATCCCGTTCTTCTAATCATCTTGGCCAATGTTTCTTTTTAGTTTTTTCAAGTAATAAGATCTTTCCAACAAACTAATCACACTTTTTCGATGATATGTGCCTCCATAAAGAATATGAAAAATCTTTAAATATATCCATCGGGATCCAATGAGTGGGTAATCTTAAGATGCTCCCAATATGGGAGGATATAAAAGATAGATTTCATTTTCATCCCAATGGGAAATTTCTCAACATAGGTGTTGAAGAATTCGTATCATCAAACATGTGCTCCCCATTGGAATCAAACATTTATATGAATTTTATCCTTATCTCTCTCATATGCTCTAAGCCTTTCGCTGGTGTCGTTATTGCAGGCTCCTTGGGTTCCCTCTCATTTACCACGCAAAGAAGATGTCAGTTTTCCGTAAGGGTGATCTTCTTCCGGGAGGAATACCCCGGAGCAATCATACACCGGATTTCATATATCCTTGGACCAAATAGCTTTCGCAGAAGGTGCACAAAATTTAAATCCAAAATACCCTTTTGTTACAAAACTCGTAAGATTATTGTATATAATTAATACATACAACACTAAACAATATCATGAAGATCATAAAAATTAGAACAAATAAAATAACTAATATGCGAAAGAATGTTGTTATGTATATATAACAACAAATCAATAAATTAAACATGTACTTTACCAGAGGAAACTCCTAAGCCTCAATAATCATGTTTTGTGTAAGCACATATGCGATACAACAAAAACCTCTCACCGTGATGGGTCTTGATACATCATATACATTTATCCCATCCCATAATTCCTTCAATCATCTGCTGGTTGTAAGTAGACACCATATTCTTCACTTGTCTTCTACCAGGGACTATGAGAGCCAACATAAGATGTCCGTTCCTCACTTTAAAACCATGGGGGGATATTGTTATTGATCACTACTATAGGCCAAAGAAAATAGTTGGTGTTCGGAGGGAATATGGGTTGATGCTCCATGGCTATGCTTATTCATAGAGTTCGTACTTCATCATTGAATTTTTTAAATATGATCTCTCTATATGCTTCATGGCTATTGAATCCGCCAGATTCACATACCCCAACTTACTTCGTGTGAGGTATGGAATCCTTGCAACGTAGCTAATTCGCAATGAAAGAGCCTTTGAATCCTCGGGAGTATAGGCATGTGCCTCAACATCTTAAAAGGAGGACTACGTGATTTACCCTTATTTTTTGATTTATCATAACTTTCACACCCACATTTTAGACATATCTCTTTATCTCAGATATTCTCCTCTATATAGAATACAATCATTTTGACATGCATGATATGATATGTACACAACACCCAACATTTTCAACAATTTATTTGCCTCTTCACAGCCTACCGGGCAAGACATTATCATACCGGGAAGAACCTTATCTTCGAATAACCCGTAGTTGGTGATCCCGAAAAATATTAATAAATGTGCATAATTAATTTCTGATATAATTATTAAAGTTCATAAAATTGACCATTTTTAATGTTCATTGTGTACTGATTATATTTCTCAAGTTTATATAATGGACGACTTTATGGTAACTTACCTCAAAATTTCTGAGAAACATGCATTCGACAAGCCAAAATTTTCTTTCAAGTTGTACCGTAAAATCGTTGTCCCCAACTCAGTATATTTTGACTGACCTCCAGGTCCAAGGAGAGGGGTGGTGGAAGCAAATTTAAGGCTTTCGAGAAAGGTGTCAGTGATATGAGCATCATCCCCTAGCTAGTTATCATTTTGGAATGCATCTAACAACATTGTCTCCATGGCAGTCGTATCCCTTAAGTAACCATTCATACCAACCTCTATTTGAATGCCTCCATTTCCAGCTTGTGAAGAACTACTATTGTTGCAGTCATTCCTAATTGGTGAATCTGGATGTAGCAGGAATTGAATCGGTGGTTGATTCAACCATTATTGGTATCATTCCCCTCAGATTTTTTCTCTTAATTCAGTCTTCTCTTCATTTGACATTGTCGTGGGGTGCAACGGAAGATGGTAGGTAGGTCGATCATCATTGCTAGAACCCTAATATTTAAAAAAAAAAAATTGAACATGATTAGTACAAAATATATGATATCAATAGTAAGCACATTGACAATATTACATGATTAATTTGTTTGACATTGGAATAATTACATTAATCAATATACCAAATAATTATAATTATTACCATCATTGTCCCAGGATTGTGGCTAAAAGATGAAATATTGTTACAATTGGTAGGGTGAAGCGGCTGTCCATTTTCATCTACCAAATGTGCCTTGTGGTATGCTGCTCCTGATAAGAGCTTCCGACATTTTGGAGTTGTTTGAATATTTTGTGTATCTGAACTCGATTCTGAATCTACATCAACCTGTGTTAAATTTGTATACATTATAAATTTAATTAAGTTGTGCATGATTGACATCAATAAAAAACATAAATTCAATTAGATAATGAAAATATAAACAAAATATGAAGTAAATATTACATCTCGAGATGGATAGAGAGAACTCCACGATAGACTTTGAGAAATATTATGGAATGAGCTAGATTTTGAAGAAGTGTCCATTCAATATAATTATGATATTTTCTCCTTGCATTTGAGCAAAATCAACAGTAAATTTTGGTGTATACACCTAAAAGTAATTTCGGTGCCTTAAAGATGGACTTCTTGTTGTCAGTGCTAATGTACAGATAACTGCACCAGTGCGTTTTAGTTAATGTGCACCAGTGCCATGTTATTAAAGGACACACTGGTGTGGTGCTATTAAATGATACAATGGTGATGAATAACCGCAAATAAAAATGCGCAAATCTATTTTCTTTAAGTGAAAAAAAAACGGTAAATTGAAAAATGGGTGGAAAAATATTTTCAAAAATCTAATTTCATAAAATAATTCTTTAAATACTAAACACTTCTCATTATTTCACTATTTTTGCAAAAAATTACAGCCAACAATTTGCAGGAGACATACCTGGAGCAAGAGAGCACAAGAGCACTGTGGAGCAGCGAAATACGTTCGAACATAAGTATTTAGACAATCAGAATTCCAAACCTCTGCTGATTCAAGCCCTGTAGCATAGAATTTCAAATGATCTCGTGATTAAAGTTTATTGTTTTTTTTTAGTTTTTTCTGCATTTTTTTTACGCAATAAGAAAAAAATTTCAATTTTTTTTTCATTTTCAAAAGAAATATATATATATTAAAAAATAAATAAAAAATAAAAAAAATAAAAAAATCCATTGTTACCCTAAACCCTTCATTCTTTTTGTTTTTTCCCTTTCTTCTCCCTGTTTCTGTGATTTCAGAATTAGGGTTTTTCATTTTAGATTTATCGGGTTTGTATTGATATATACAGCCCTATGACATCCAACCCAATCCATGTCGGCCCTTGCATGAAAAAAAAAAATTTTTATTTATCGGTGCGCTCGACGTAACCTAGCGCACCGGTGCGCTGGATTATCCCAACGCACCGTGAAAGTACTATGTGATAAAAATTTGAGAAACATTTTTTTTTAATCAGTGCGCCATATGTAAAATAGGGCACCAATGTGCTATTCCATTATGGCACACCGTGCATGTGATGTTTCACAAAAAATTATTTTATTGTGATAATCGGTACACCATGTAACATATAACACACCACACCGATTCTCCTAGTTGATAGAGAGCACCGTATGGTGGTCCCATGTTTGCGCAAGGCATTTATGCTAAAAAAAAACACTCGACGATTTTTATAAAAAAAAAATTGTGTTAATCGGTGCAGTGGTTAACATGTAACGTACCGATGCTCCTTGCTGACATAGAGCACTGTACGGTCTATTATACTATTTTGGCGACGCGTTTATAAGACCCCCACGCACCTACATTGGTGCGTACACCATGAATGACGCACCGGTTTCTTGAGAAATTTTTTTTTACCTCAAAATTTGACATTTTATTTATCAAAAATGTTAAGGAATGATATGGTACATGTTTCATATTGATAAAGAAATGGCTGACAAGAGATCGAGTAACAAAATACTGATAACACATCAAGAAAATAAAGAAAGGAAAGTTATTTGGAAATTCTTTACAAAATATATTATTTTTGAAATATATGTAAGTTTAAATAATATGTAATGTTTTCTATGTATCATGCAGAGCCACAAAATGATGAAGCTCGATAAGATTATTTCTGATCTAGGACCAGAAGAGTATAAAAGCTTGATGGAAAAATTGCAAAGGGATGAATCAGGTGAATGAAAAAATACTATCGATCCAATATGAGTTTCTTTTTTTATTTTTCATTAATAATATACTTAAAATTATTAGATAACATGTGTCAAACAATCTATTAATTCACATATATTTAATGTTCTACAAGGACCAACGACTCAGAAAATGAATGTTTTTCTAAGAAAAGAAGAAGAATAGAACATGCAAATGAAAATGAATTTCTTCTTAGCTTATATTGAGTGGTGCTAGAGGTTAACGAAAGGGGGAAAAAATTTACAAAAGTTTGAGGGATCTAGTGGAACGAATGTATAAATGTTCTTTCCACTTAAAATAAAAAAATCAATCCAGTGATTCCAAGAACCAAATTTTATCTAAACTATAGGAAGATTTTCCAAATAATTGGTCAATGAGACATGTCAGACTTTTAATAGAAAAAAAGTACAACAACAAAAAAGAACGAATGAAAAATTAATATTCCTTTAAATGTTTTCTATAATTATTTATAAATATCACTTTTGTTCTATTTACTTTCATATATCAATATAAAAATTAAATAGTTTATTCTCATGTTACATTTCCAGGAAGACTGTGAAAATATAAAAATATGAACGAGCTGATATCAGAAATATGTTAGTAGGAATGTCCAAAAAGGTGTAGAAGGAGATGGTCAAAGAAATGGACAAAATTTATTCGCAGGAGGAGCCATCTCAACAACAAAGTGCTGCATGTGTAATATGTAGTCATTGAATTTTTCGATCATTAGGTACAATAAATAAATAAAATTCCATTAAATATTAATTTTCAAGTATTTTATTACAGAAAAGAAAATAAAATGGAATCCATTCAGCACATAAAACAGGACGACAAGGAAGAAAAGGGTCGATATCTAAGTTTGTGAGTAATTGGTACTTCCTTATAACAGCTTAACTAGATTTCATTTTTGTTTTTTTTTAAGTTGTTTTACAGAAATCATCATTGAATGTATTCCAATAGGTCCTAACATATAAAGAAGAACCATCAGACGAATTGATTGAGATTCGCTAAATATGGGTTGTGAGTATATGTTGGCATATCAAAAATTAATTGTGGAATTTGTAAGTATCTATCGATCTTGTTTTACTTAGCTCTGTCCATAATTAATAGAACAAAAAAATCTTTTATATTAAATATTTTATTTTTTATGGTCTATAAAACTTGGAGGAAACAAAGTATGGAACTGTGCCAACAGATAAAATATTGAAATATGGCATACTACATGGTTTTGAAGGAATATCTATAGTTAATGAGTCAATTGTTTCTATGGTACGTCATTTCTTTTCTATTTACATTGATGTATATTATTTAATATTGAAATTTTCATTATTCTCACCTATGCATATACACTCATTACATTTTATTTGTATGTTTGTAGTTGGAAGGTGAAGAAGAAGGAAACAATCAACACATTGAACAAAATAATCCTGAAAATAACCCAAGTCATGGAAGTAGCTCTAGCAGTGACAATAGTTCAAGCGAAGAATGATGATCACTATGTTTGGATATCAAAGCAAGGCATTGTCGTTTTTGAAATATTTTTCTGTGAAATTAGATATTTTGTTTAATGTAATGGACATAGTGTCCCAATTGAAAGACAAAGGGATACCAATAACTGTCCCATTTTTTATGAAAAAGACTGTCTTATTCATAAATATATATAATAAAATATGTTTTATTTTATTCTATTGTGTTCTCCATTGTCGCTGTGAAATGTAACACCACTGATTAAATTTATGGATGACTAAATATTATAATGAAGAGATGTGAAATTTTATGATATGATATAACAAATTAATCCAAACATCACATTCAAATGCAATAATAAAAATTTAATTCATATGAATATTGTTATAAGATATATATATGTCGTCTTTTGATGAATAATGAATTTTGAAAAATCATAATAATTATGATATGATATAACAAATTAATCCAAACATCTCATTCGAATGCATTCATAAAAAATTAATTAATATGAGTATTGTTATAATATGTGTCGACTTTTGATGAATAATGAATTTTAAAAAATGACAATAATTGCACTGTCATAGGTCGATGTTTCTAAAAAATACAAAATGAACACCACTGTGTCTCAGTTACTATACATCGGTGCATTTTTACGACCTATAGGCACCACAAAAATACCAAATTCCAATTATAAATCTCAGTGCGTTTGTGCAATACTGCGCACTGGTGCGTTTATATGAGACTACAAACTGGTGGATTTGTATGACCTATGGGCACCGCACAAATACCAATACCAATTATAAATCTCGGTGTGTTTGTTTGATACTGTGCACTGGTGCATTTATGTGAGACTACACAACGGTGCATTTGTGCGACATATGGGCACAACACAAATACCAATACAAATTAGAACAATTAGTGCATTTTGTTGATACTGCTACCGATGCATTTCAATAAGTCTACGTACCAGTGTGTTGAGATGACCTATGGGCACCACAAAAATTCCAAGACCAATTAGAACGGCCCCATGCGTTGTATCACCAACACTGCACCCGGTGTGGTTTTATATCTTGACGGCCCGGTGAACGCACCTTCAACTGCCCTAGGCCACCTTCTAGATGACATGCATCGGTGCGTTGACACCTTAGTGGTGCACCGATGAAAAAAAAAATCCGTAATAACCTCCGGATGCCCATTTGTTTTAGTTGTGTTGAATTTCCATTAAAAGATTTGCCAAAACATCCGTAACCATAAATAGTTGTTGTAGCAAATGTTTTTTTGACAATTTTGGCCAATTTTATAATACGAAAAACCTCCTTTATAAACACTAGTAGAGGGTCTTTTCCTTGTAGTGTACATCTCATCTTCCCACATACATCTCCTCATGATCAAATCTGGCCTAGTGTAGAACAAATCCCCCTAAATCCAAGAGTAGTTGGCACTTTGCTGCACAATTTCCCAAGAAGACATGCTCTGAGGTAATTAACTTGACACCAAATAATTGGCAACATCAATAAACCAAGGAGTGATGGTAGAAATGGTGAATAGTGCTTCATATAGAAATTCATCGGGCGCTGGAGTGAACGTGCTTCCCTGTCTAATATTCAAACGAGACAAGAATTCAACTGCCAAATTATCACTTCCTGGCCTATCAATTACGGTTATATTGAATTATTGTAAGAGAAACAACCATATATTTATTATACCATTGGTAATCAGTTTATTCATTAAGAATCTGATAGCAGAATGATCTGTATGGACGCTGCACTCGTAACTGGTAATATAATGCCTAAAATTCCCTATAGCATGTACAACTGCTAAGAATTATTTTTCTGTGACAGTATAATTTAATTCAGCAGGGGAAATATTTTTGCTAACAAAATAAATAACATAGGGGTAGCAATCTTCACTTTTTCCCAGGACTGATCCAAGTGTAGTGTCTGAAGCATCTCTACAAATGTGAAATGGCAAGGACTAGTTTGGTCCTCTCAATACCAGAGGAGTGGACAACCTGTCCTTCAATGTCTGAAAAGCCTATTGAAAATTGATAGTCCACACAAAGTCAGCATCTTTAGTCAACAATTTAAATAATGGCGTTGCAATTCTAGTAAGGTTTTCAATAAAATGACGATAATAGCTGGCATGTCCCAAGAAGCTTGTCACCTCCTTTTGCAAACTAGGAATAGGGATATGTGAGACACTTTTTTCTAGATCAACTTTAATTCCTTCTAGTGACACATGATGGCCCAAAACAATTCCCTTAGTTCGCATCATTCTACATTTATGACTACTAAAGGCTAGATTGGCTTATTGACAACGAATCAACACCTTTTCTATATTTTTCAAGGCGTGATCAAAATTATCTCCATAGACTATGAAGTCATCCATATAGACCTCCACACAGTCATGGATCAAATCGGAGAAAATGGCAAGTACAAATTTCTAAAACGTAGTTGGGGCATTACAAAGAATGAAGGGGAGGACTTTATATGCATAAGTACCCCATGGGCATGTGAAGGTGGTTTTTTCTTGGTCCTCTTCAACTATCTGTATTTGATTATAACCATTATATCCATCTAGAAAAGAAAAATGCTTCCTACCTGAAAAACTGTCGAGTAGATGATCGATGAAGGGCAGTGGAAAGTAGTCACACAATGTGGCCTTGTTTAGTTCTCTGTAGTCAATGTAGATATGCCACTTTTGATTCTTTTTCGGGACCACCACCTAAGGTGACACCCACCTACTTTTTGAAATGGGGTAGATGAATTCCACATCTAGATGTTTCTGAAGCTCTTCTTTGACAATATATTTTAATGTTGGGTTCATTCACCTTTGTGGAAATCAGGCATGTCTCATTTCTTAATTGGTATAAATATGGTGGATGTAGGTGTATGGATGGATGCCCCTCATGTCTAGGTAATCCCAAGTAAAAGCTCCAAATTTCTAATGAATCATGCCCATCAACCGCTTCTTTTGTTTCATAGTCAACTCTGTACCGATGTGTAAACTATTTCCTTCAATGATTTCTATAGGCTTTGTGGCAATTTCATGGGTTTCCTCTATTATTGCAAACTATGCGAACACGGCTGGATGGCAAGCCTCCTGGAACTTGTCACTAAAAACATGCTGGTAATCATTAGAATAAATAGGATAATCGATATAAGAACTATGAGATAATAACTGGTGCAAAATATGTTCATTGGACTGCTCCTAGAGACCTCTAGGCCATTATAATGTCAGCAAAGGAAACATACAGTCTTCGTCTCCATAGGGGCTCTCAACCCATAATGGTACTTCAGCAACTGTTTGAGCAAGGGGAAAAATAGATAAGGTTTGGTTATGGGGACCATTAGAAATGATCATTTCTCTATTTCTACACCATATGACGGCATTAGTAGTTTCCAACCACGGGCATCCCAGAAATACAAGTGTCAAGGCCTAGAGGTTTTTGGGGAAATGGTGAGAAATTCTATAGGATATTGCCAGGAAGCAATAGTGACCACTATGCCTTCTAGCTTTACCATTAGTTTGACGACGGATTTGTCTACCATTTCTAAAATGATACGGTTGGGTTTAAGTGCATGTAACTGCAAATATGTCATTTTCTGGTATGTCATGGCATTTGTTATCGCCCCTAAGTCTACAAGTGTGTTTGGCAGAAGTAATTTTTTTATTTCAATGGTGACAATAGGTTTCTCAGGGTCATGATACTTCACAAGAAAGTTAGAAATCATGGTGGAAATTTCGCTCACGATCTTTACACTTTGGTTCTTATGCGCCTTCCTACCTGGATTCTTGATGCATATATCCTTGACAATTTTTTTGTAAATAGGAATGTCTCTGATAGCTTGCAAGAGTGAAATTTTAATATAGACATTCCTTAATTCATTTTCTAAGTTGTATTCAAGTGGAATATATTATTTCTTTACAAGGAGTCTTTCTGATTAGGGTGGTTCATTTGATTCTTCTTCTTATGTTTGTTTTTGTTTCTCATTTTGTACATGTTTTTCAGATGATGTGGATGGAACCTCTTCTTTAATGAAAACAACTTATTTCCCTTTGTTAATTGTCTTCCCTGATCATAACTTAATTTCGTTCATGGGGATGGCAGTGATCATATATTTAGGAAAAGTCTAGATGTTTATGTTATATATAGGTTGAGGTGGTCTATTATGATTTGGGTAAGGTACTGGTTGCGTAAGAAATAATGTAAGGCGAGGTGGGTTTTGAGGTGCCTGTGAAGATGCTGATGGGTTGGATGGTGCAGGTAAAAGTTGATTCGAAGGAGGAAGTAACAACAAGGGTTGTTGATATGTGTGAGGATTATACTCTTGCTGATAGGATTTCATGGTGGGTTGTATGAGGTGCTTGACATATTTGGGTAGGGTGCATAAAACTAGCTTTGGGCTGATAAGGGTTAGTATAAGGGTTTACCCTCTAGTTCTAGTTCCATGGAGTGTTCTACGTTTGAGGGGTGGCCCAATGGAGGTAAGATGGCTGGAAGTTCCAGGCTTGAGTTTGACCATACCCTTGGTGATTATGTTATGGCAACATGTTTTGACTGGGGCCTCTCCAAAATGGTTTTTCATTTGTTTGTGATGGATCATTTTTTTCAACATTCCCTTTATAGATAGTGTGCAGACTGGGAAGAGATGGGAACTTATTGATTGCATGTTCTAGGGTGAAAGTTCTACAAACCTCAGTGACGTTGATGGGACACTCTTTTTCCATGTGCTTTTGTATCCATTTGGAACAAAATATTGCCATAGCAGCCCTTTCGTCTTCTTGTTTCTTGTTATGTTTCATTGTGTTGAGATCGTTGCCAATGGTGTTTAAGATGTCAGTTTGACTCTAGTGACAGCAGTAATAGCAGGTTTCTAGTTTCTAGATGTAGCATCTCGGAGACTATCACGAGTCTTCTTACCTACTTTAGCCTGACTTCTATAATAGGTACGACAAAGTTCGACTATTTCAACAAAATAATTTTTGTAAATTTCCCCACCACTTAAAAAGTTTATGGTTTCGATGCATATGTCTCTTAATCCTTTCATAAATACTGTTTTGACAGTTTTCTCATCTATATGGGCCCCTCTGGATTTGTGAAAATGATACAAGAAGTGCTCAAGATATTCTTCTAGGCTCTCGTCATCTAGTTGTTGCATTCTAAGAATATCGTTGAGGTCCCTAGTTTTGTAGAAGTCCTGGTATTTCCTAAGGAAAACAGACTTCATGTCATCCCAAGTGTATATGGTGTTTTCCCCTAAACTCATAAACCATCTAAGTGCAATGTCTTTCAGGGTGGATGGGAACAATTTTAGTTTGTGTGCATGATCGTAGTAATTGTAACTTTTGCATAAAATATCAAATTCAAAAAGAAAAACATCAGGATCCTCGGAGGACTTACCATAAAAGAGCAGTAGAGAGGTCATTGGAATGCTCTTCATTGTGATGTTATTGGTGATATCAAGGATAGGGAACCCAAAGATATTTTCTTTTTCATCATTGTCTGGCCCTCCTCGTGTTCCATCAATGTTTTCTCTCCTTGGTCCATCCCTATTTCCTCCAAAGAGGATTGGTCCTTCCCCTTATTCATGATTTTCCTCCTGGTTTCTTTCATTATTCCTGTTCTCTCCATTTTTCGCCATGTTGGTGCTGATCATAGTGGATAAATATCCAATGGAAAACCTTACTTATTCCTAAATTTCAAATTCCCCTTCTAAAATCTCCTTGCCACTGGTGCTCCGTTTTTCATGCTTAGTACCTGCATAACGATCAATGAGATTAGTTAGTGGGATTTTTGTCAAACCAAAAGTTTCAAGAAATTGTGAACTAGAAATAAATCTACCTCTATTATCCCTAGGTCTATTTCTACACATAAGGAAATGAAAATAAAGTTTGAGAACAAGCAGTAACCGGTCAAACTTTCGAGAAACCTAGCAAAAGTGGATGTGTGGCTTTTCACTCACGTCTTACCATACTCTTGCTGCCCCTTGAAAACCCTGCAATATCTTTGAAACTTAGACAATAATGATTAGTTGAATCTGAAATTACAACTTCCTCAGCAATGGCACCAAAAATGTTGGGAGAAATAATTGTTAGATTAATCCTCCAATATTCATATGTCAATCTGGGCTCATAGACACGAGCTACACTGCGCTTTCTAGATTCAAATTTTAAGTCGTGGTTTGAATGATTCCTTTATAATGATCAAATAAGAAATGGGCACACAAACACTTACGAACACATCTTACCACTATAAGCTAAATCAATAATCAAATTCAATTTTAACACTTAAAATATTTGGAAATTTAATATATCTCATGATTCAACTGGAATCTGGATTCAATAAAACCTAATTTCCATAAGCTCTACTTCGACAAAAATTCCTAGTTTTAGAAAATTTTATTCTTCAATACAACAACTCAACACTTCATTCAAAAATCCCAAAACCCTAACTCTAGCTTTCACGAGTCACACCTGAAATAAACTGAAGAATTTAATCTAAATGCATTTGTAAGTTGATATTATGTTCACATAATCAATTTTACACTTAGTAATTGTTCCTTCACTCAAACCCTAAGATGAGAACACTTCACACCAATTCCATTATCTTAATAATATCAAGCCAGACATTTCAGTATCGAAACTGGTTTGAGTGCTTGTCTCATACAATTACCAATCAGAGTGAACAACTAAGATTTAACACTCAACTAATCTATATGCATATTACCTACTCCATGGAAGTTTCAATCATCAAACCCTAATTATAATTTAAAAAAAAAAACTGAGACAGAATTGAACTGTTTAGGCACACAGAACTGTACTTGGAAAACTAGACTATAATTTCAGTTAACATCAATCAAATCTTTAAACTGAAATCTAGGAAATTCACCCAAAATATTTAGCAACCAATACTTTGTTTTCCTAAGAAAAAATATAAGGGACTTTCTTTGAAATACAACAAATGCACACATTGTACTAAGGTATTGTAATGGAAACTACTTCAACCAAGAAACTAAGGTTTCAATCACAATTATTGTGAGAATCACAATTGGAAATCATTCAATCATTGCAATCAATGTAGCTAATTTGTCTAATGCTCAGGAGTCTCAAATGAAAAGTCACTTCCAAACTCAATTGTAAATAGTGGAAATTGAAACAACTAAAATCACTTAATCACACTTCACTCATGAGCTAAAATCGAAGATTTCATGCAAGACTAAAAACCCTAACTTGCTTTACAATTTATAAAGGAACTTAAAGACCTAATTTGCTCACACACACAACCGAACAAATATCGTATTCAAAATGAAATCCTAAGGTAGTATTCACACTGACTTAATGCTTTTAATGATAATCATAGATGAGTGTTGGCATTGAGGATTGACCTAAATACCTTCACTCAATTAAACAAGTTGAGAATGTGCTTTTGGAAATCCTCTTACAACTTCAAGATATATCACTATTGAAATCAAATAAACTGATGGAATCCTAAGGCTGGTTTAGATGATAAGAGACATAACCTATCAATTCCATTCTAGATCACACCAAGAAAGCAATTGAAGACTAAAATTATACATTGAATGACTTATAACTTCTTTGATGCTAATCAATCCCTAAACTAACACTCTATTTTTCAAAATAAAAACAAATTCACTGCCAATACAATTCAAGAAATCATCAAATTAATTCTTAAATATAGTTTGAACGATGGCTACAAGATTTCGATCTAACTCACATTCATGCATATGATTTAAATTTTATCCCTCACAGGCTCTCACTCTTTGTGAAAATTCAGAAATGATATTGTGAGGCTCAAAAACATATTCCCCAAAATTAACTCATCATGACAAAATCACACTTTGAAAGTGAAATTCATGCTAAATCTGGATGTTAGGAAAACAAAACCCTTACCCTATAACTAGAACACTAAGATCCTTTAAAAATTGAGTAATGAAACTCTAAGACCACATGAATTCAACCATGCTCTGTTCGATTTTCACTGTCAATGCAGAGGTTTAGTTTTGATCTAATTCGTTCATTTGTAAACACACAAGGGAATACTTATTCGTATTCAAAGTGATTTTAAATGATAATATCAGAAAATTGTATTTTTGCATATGCGAAACAAATTTTGGCAAGTTTAAATATTAAGAAATCAAAGCAAAATTTGTAATACTAAATGCATACCTACAGCAACAAGTCCCGAAACCTTTCACTGTGTAATCCTCAGCACTCACATTTAACCTGTTTAGTTGAGGATAAGTGTTTGAAATAGTTCCTCAAGTTAAAAAAAAGTCAATATTAACAAAGAAAAGATTGAATAGCTAGTTGAAATCATAATTAAAATCGATTTGTTAAAGACAACTGTAACTAAGATGCGAAATTAATAAAAATACATGAAATACCTACACATATACTTACAGAATCTGATCTAGATTGTGGTGGGTCCTTCCCACACCTAGAGAAGCTTGAAAATTACAAGAACTAGCTACACTTCAACAAAAATTCTTCAGGAACTCACAAAATCCATAACACTTCAAAATTCAATCAATAACACACCATGACAGATTACAGACTCAAGCTTAATTACTAAAGAACAAAGTTACAGTCTTCAGGTTTTGATGGAAAAATCGAATTACAATATTGACTAGCTAGAAATATTACATATTCCTACCTTTATAGGCATCATGACATTCATAAAATAGCATCATTTTTGTACATAGAAAAGCGTTGAAACCAAACAATGTGGAATTCCTATGAGCTATTCATATTTAGAAATACTCTCTACCTGAGATAAATAATTCTCAAACTATCCTCTTCTTAGCATAACCACATACTAATCTGGAAGGGTGCTTCTAGAGGTCATCAAACTGAACCAAAATTCTTGGAAAATGGCCAGCTGGTCATCCTATCAATCCCATGAAAACTGCTAAAGCGTTGGCTGGGACATCAAGCTTCAAGTATGCTGAAATGTTGAGCTAGAGAATCAAGCTTTCAGTATGATGTAACATTGTGTGGAGCATGATTGGGGAAGCACAATTCTTCCAAATTGAGCCTAGGTGCTAGCTAAATGAGTCTTGTAAGAAAAACCAACAACTATATCCCATAGCGATGAGTTAAAAAACAAGCATGTAACTTCAAATAACTAACTTAACCATATAATTGTTGAAACAATTCTACTTGTAATGCTTTTTACCTTAGGTGATAAATGATGATATTAAGGCAATATGAAGGATAAAAAGGGGCAAAAGGAGTAAACAATTTTCCAAAACAAGGTTAAAAATGGCAAGGAAGGTAAAGAAATGAAGACAAAAGAAGGGCTCAGCAATGAGCATTGCTATAGTTTTTGTCAAAAGATAAGGATTTAAGACCATTTGTATAGATTCTTTTTCATTATTTTTCCAAGGCCATAGTGGTTAGATTCAATCATTGTTTTAAGAAGTAATTAGTGTGTATCATTTCCATCAAGTAATGAGAATATAGTTTCCCTATGAGTGAACACATGATTCATCTTTATTAGGTTTATTATCTACAAAATTCCCTTTATATTAAGTTCCACTAGTGTGTGTAGTAGCCTTATTATAAGTACATAATACATCTCTATCAATTATAGTTATGAGAGAGACCTAGCACTCCTCAACACTCCTAACACACCTTAACATTTTTTTGGCACACACAAGCATTCCTTGGTAGCTCACATGTATTGGAACATCTTTGTACCTAGAAAATATTTCTACGACAAGGGTGCCCAAGCACATGTTGGAATGCCCTAACACATTATCACACTCCCATATCTTGTGTTTGTATGCCCCTTAATTCATATCATGCCCTGGAACATCGTGGCATGCATTGACATACATTAGCACTTGGAACACATTGGCACTTGGAAAGTATTGGAACATATTATTAGTCTGTATAGCATGCCTCTTTTGAAAAATATAAAGCCTTGACTTATTAACCCTATTATGTGCTCATTTCCTTGATTTTTAGCTTGGTTCTCTATTTTTTTTCCTTGACACTCCTTGACACATATTCACACAACCTGGTACCTTGCACATCCCGAAATTTCTTAGCACCTGGTTTGTCTTAGCACTATTTGGAACATGTTAACACACCCTAGGAGTCCCTAGCACACTCTAACACTTCTTGACATGTGTTGATATTACCTACCATGCCTTACTAATTCCTATCATACCTTTTCACTCCCTCCTTGGAATGTATTAACAATCATTGGTACTCCCTGGCACACCCTCATATTCATTCACTTCCATGTATTTGAACCTAGTGCTCCCTTGTGTTTCCCTATTACTCTGTAACACTCCTAGGTGTGCATTGACACTCTCTAGAACACTTTAGTACTCTTTGACATGCCTTACCAGTCCATAGCATGCATAACACTCCCTGATGTACATTAGATCTTGGAAAGTGTTAGCATGCCTAACATGCATTGAGATGTCATAGTATTCTTTGGAATTGTTTCATATTAAATTTATTTGTGATCAGTTATTGGAAAGTAGAAGAGAAGTGATAGAGGAATATTTGGTACTCAGAACGCACTAACACTTGGCACTTGGCACGTATTGGAACCTAGTGTTTGTGTGTCTAGCATACCCCTCTTGGAAAAAATAAATTGATGAATTATTAGCCCTCTTATGTGTTCATTTCCTTGTATCTTAACTTGTTCTTACTTTTGTTGCCTTGACAGTCCCTGGAACACATTGTCATACCCTTGCACATCTTCGCCTTACTTAGAATTTGGTTCTTATTAGCATCTTTAACATGCCCTCACACTATTTTTCACATGTTAGCATGCCCTATCATTACCTAGCACACCTTGGCACTCATGCGCTCATAGATAGCCTTAAATTTTTCACAAATTGGGAACCCAATCAAGCCATTTTTTACTGCAGTTCATGTGACATTGGTTGACTTCAACTACAATAACTTGACCAATTTTTCATACTAAAAGTAGATGATGCCTTATTCACCTAAGAAATTCTATAACTTATTGTAGGCCACTAATTTCAAACCTCAACCAGGGAAAATTTTAAGGATGGAAAATTATCTTGAAGTTCAAAAAATTGGTGAATCTCACTAGTCCCTAATATGCAAACTATAAAATGTTTATTGATGTATTTGTAAAATTATTCAAATTTACAATGATATTATATATACTGTATACATAATGTTGGTGATTTTTAAAGTAAAATAATTTTATATTGTAAAATTTGGGTGAATCATTTTTATAAAAAAATGGAAATTGGTGAATATTTTTTTTGGAAAAACCATGGAAAATTAGCCCACCTGCGAATATTAGCCCCTAAAATTTTCCATGACCTCAACTTGTCCCACTTAAGAAGTTACCAAGATAAGTATCACATCTAGCCATGGCCATAAAACAACTAAGCAACAAAGCTCACAAATTTTAGGTCCCTATATTGCTAGTGTAGTCCCTTATTATTATTACTATAGTCCCCATATTGTTATTATTGTGCCCCTTAAAAGAAAACTATTGTTATTTTTTCCCCTTACATTATTATTGTTAGGTCAGCTAGGATTATATTGTGACCCCATGGACTCCTATATATACAAAGGAAGTTTATTCATTTGAATCATCCAAGAATTGTTCATTTATGTAATGTAAAAGAGGTTTCCTCCTCGAAGAGGTTGATTGCTAAGTCATTTAACTCTCTTTTCTTCTATTTTTTGAGTTTGTTTCATAACATTTGGTATCAAAGCCTTTGGATTCTATGGTTTTGTTGTTTCAAATAGGTCATTGTGGTATTTTATCTATAAAGATTTTCTACGAAGTCTCGGACGCTGAAAAAAAATCCCATTTGAGCCAAAATCTTGATGAACCTCTTCTAAAATATTCAAATCTTGTTTCACTACATTTTTGGAAATATGATATGAGGAAGTTAGGGTTTTTGCAAGGTCCATAATTTCATCTCAAAGAGGTCACCTTGGGAAAATTGTCATAACTTTCTCTCTAAATGTTGGATTCAAATTCTGTAAAAAGTGGTCAAAATTGCACAGAATTTAGTTTTGTGTTTATTGATTTTAAAACATAAAGATGAAACAGTGGCACGTGGAATGCCATACAAGTTTGCTCGACTGAACTAGCCCATAATTATGTCATTATGGGATATTGGACATAACTTTGTTTTCACAAATCAAAATCAGGTCTAACCCGTAGAATTGGAAAGATAATTGAGAGGCATACTATAGGGCTGAATATAAAATCTTGGGGATTTGAAATCGTAGAGATACAACAGGATCAATAGCGAGCTCCTCAAAATCAAGAAAAAAGTGTGTATCATTTTTTTAAATTACATATCGTTTGTTTGAAAAATCAGTTTGAAGTGATTCTTAGGGCATACTGAAGCATATATATCAGTATTGGGTTTGGTTGTAGGGAAAACCTAAAACTCGCCTTTTTAAATTATTTACTTCAACAATGGGGACCCTTTCTATTAATTTTTGGCTAAGCACCTTTTATGATTTTTCATTAAGTTAACAACCATGCAATTTTTTTCATTTTTCATTTTTGCATGATTTCCATTTTGATCATTTCATTGAATTCAATTATTTACAAGCTTTCCAATGATACTTGTTTCACTCCATTTGGTCAACTGGTTTGTAAATGACACTCCTTTGGATTTTTATCATATTTTTGTCACCATGGTTAAAAAATGTAAATAAATTTATAATATTTCTATTTTCACAATTAAATTAGTCTTCATTGTAAATATTAATTTTTACTAATTTTTACTAATTTTTTTTTCACTAACGGTCTTGCAAAATGACTTAGGTAAATTGTACGATAGACAAAAACACGTTTCAAGATCTTGGTAATTTACTCCAACTTGTTATTTTAAAACATATTTCCAAATCCAAAACCCCAAAATTTCAAAATAACTGAAGTCCAATTTGTAGGATGGTTAATCCCACATGGGCCCCACTTCACAACACATCCTTCCTTCCAAAATCCCGATTTAAAAAAATAAAAATATGTTTTTAAAATTGTGATTGCGTAATTGCGATATTGCATATCACATATCAAAATTTCACTGAAGCTCCTCAAGCATGTCCCTTAAATAGTTTGTGATGTGCATTTTTTTTTAATGTGAAAGGTTAGTTTTTTTAACATATGGTTTAGTTTTGAAACTCCTTATAACTCCCGTGACCTCACCCTCACCTCACTCACCCTCCACCTCACTCATTATTCATCCCCCTCACTTCACCATACCTCATGCTTACCTCACCTTCCACTCACTCCTTAACTCCCTCCTCCCTCCATGGCATATACTTATGGATTAAGGATAGATTCTAATGGTTTGTAAATTGTTAATTTAATATTATATTTATATTATAATTATGATAATTATATTATAGTTTTAATATTTATTATAATTTTAATATAATTTGAATTATAATATTAATATATTTAAATTGATTTATTTTAAATGGTTTTTATATTAATTAATTTTTGTTAACAATTAAGTTATAATTTAGTTTTTAAATAGAATTAATTAGTATTAATTAATTAGAAATTGTATCCTAATTTAGTATTGGAATTTAATTAAAAAATTGCTTATTTTAAGCCAAAACAACAGAAATTCCATAAATATGTCCATTTTATATACAAACTTTGGAAGCTCATAATTGGAGTTTTACTTGGCCAAATGAGGCCTGAGATGGCTCATTGGATATATAAAATCATGGAAATTATTCCTGAAGTGATTTCATTTCCATGTTTTATCATTTATTGGGTCTAAAATTCAGCAAAAGATCAATTTCTGAATTTTTAAACAAATCAATTTTCTGAGATTTGTTTTCTACATTTTCATTTGCCCATAACTTCTTCTCAGTGCGGATCTATTAAAAATTGATATCCTTGACCAACTAGATCATCACATACATCAATATAAAGCTTGTATTTCATTTTCAGTTATTTATTTAATAAATTTTTAATTGGATTTGTTTTAAATTCCAGGTTTGGCATTTTGATTTTATTTTTACATTTTAATTTTGTTTTGATTTGTTTTTGCAGGAAAACAGTTGAAGAGATGAGGAAAAGAAGATCTCAATCAATGAAAATTCTCTAGAAATTTAAGAATATGATTTTAAACCAATGAAAATTGATTCATCATAACCACTCTTCAACAAACTTTCTTATGAAGAAATTGTTTTGTAAATATTATAAATAACAGATTGTAGAATATAATATGGGCTCCTCTTCTCTGCAATTTAAGAATTATTGGAGGAACTATTATCTAGAGGATTTATAGGTGTAGGGTAGAGGAGATAAAACTCAAATATGGAGGATTATTTAAGATTTTTCTTGGAGAACGTAGTTTCTACTTTTACAACTCTTGTTTTGAAAGAAAAAATTCAAGCTTTGTAAAGGATTGATTGGAGACCAGAGTGAGAGAAATGGTTTCAATAAATTCGTATTTATAATATCATTATTTTAAATATTGGTTTCATTTTATGATAGCAGAAATGTGTCATTTTATTCACATTTGCGCACTTTTTTCGGTATGAGTAATTCACCTTAATCATATGTTATTATCTATCTCTACTCTTATGGTTTGAATTCTGATTTCTGAGTCATTATTTAATCAGAAATATGTCTTTTAATATTGATTAAATAAAAAATGTTATGTTGTGAAAATTTTCTGCATATTATTGTTTAATTATTCGAATTACTGATTTAACAAGAAATATCATATTTGTGAACTATTTCCTAAATGTTGTTTGTTGATTATCTTAGTTAAAAGGTCTCTTAATAGAATGTGTTTTGTTATTCATAATGTGAGTTAATTGAACTATTTCATTAATTTGATATTCATTAAAGCCAAACATATTTAAATCTCAATCATTTAAGATATCTTGCTCTTAGTTGGGTTAGATCTATATTTTCCTAATTGAGATAATATTAGGATAAATTTCTTTTTTCTTGTATTTTAGAATAATTTTTCTTTTAAAATTAATTCTAAATTTCTAGAAGTCCTCTTCCTAAAGAGGAAAGATTTTAGTTGTGGTTTGGATGATCCCCAAATTAGCTTAAGGATCACTCTCTTGCCTGATCACAAAGAGAAATGATCTGATGTCTCTTTCCCATTGGTAGAAAAATGTTATATTTTAATCCATTAGAGATTGAGAGAAGGTAACTAGACCTGGTTAAACCAGTTAAATCCACAATTCCAAATGAAAAAGGAGTTTCTTTAAGGTCCCGACTAGGTGGTCATCCCCCATGTTGTTGCAAAGAATTTTGAGGCTTAAACATTTTGGTGCTAGAAGGGGGGCCTCAAACTTGTTTTTTACTTGAGTCTTTGTATTCTAACATTTTATTTTTATTACAATGGTTCCTATTAAACTTCCAATTTGGAGTTTTATTTCTGGACGTGTATCTTCCAATACTCCACCAGAAATAGTAAGACACTTTCCTCAGGTAAACTTTAACAGTAATATGAATACTTTTCCATTTAATCATGCTTTACAATTCATTCAAAAAATTTCAAATTCTATTTTTCATGATATTGGTGAAGGTATTTAATGCAATATTTTTACTCGTACATTTTTGGCAAAAGCCATAAGCTGGTGTCAATCACTTATAAATTCCTCAATTCATAGTTGGGATGATTTTATTACAATATTTCTTTGTAAATTTGAGGGATATACCTACGAACATGTATGTGACGATTTTGAAGATCTACGAAGGTTTGAAGGGGAGTCTTTAATTGATTTTACCATCAGGTTTTGTTTAAATTATTTTAAATTTAAAATTGAAGATAAACCTTCGAAAGAAGAACTATTAGTTTGGTTTGAACATATTTTATATCTTCCTTCCATTTATAATACATGTGAAATTATTTCAATCTTTGATCATTCTCTTTCTAATTTCATTGACATAATTGAGAATTCCAATATGGAGGTACAAATAAATTATAATGAAGTGGTGCCTATTTTGTATGATCAATTCCTTCAATTACTGCACACTTCTTACAATATTGATAAATATTAAGGTGCACCTTCAGATGTCAATGAATCTCAATCATAAAGCTTGGAAAATTTCACTAATCAACTGTAAGAAGATATTAGTAGAAATCCTGAAGAAGATATCGCTTTGAAATCTAAATATCAGTGTGAATTAGAATCGAAAAATGAGAGCATAATTTGGCAAGTACACATAGCGATTAAAGTTTCCAATAATAAGCAATATGTTGTACAAATTTATGAATTATTTTACCATGAAAAAATGCCAAATTTAGGACAACAAAGAAGCATTCTTCAGGAAAGCATAAGTAGCCATGTAAATGATCTTAAATCAGAAATTTGCAATGAAGAAAATGCACAAGAGTTTTCAAATAGATAAATTTTGAAATACATTGTTTCAGATTTGTATTTTTCCCTTTATACTGATATTTTTTCTACTAGCAATTTATCCTCTCTTCACTTTAAAATATTTCAAAAAATAAAGAGGTTGATATAAATGAACTTACGTTTAGTTTTTATCAAGATAGAGAATTAATTAATGATCATTTTGTTGGTATTAATGAAAACGAGATCAATATTCCTTCTTTTTTTGATACATTAAATGAGATCGAAGAGAATTCTAATGAATGTCTTGAGGTCAATTATGATAGTTACTTTGACATTGAGGATATTGATTTATCTTCTTCACAACTGAATACTCATGATCAAATTCGAATCACTTGTGAAAATGGTGAACAATTTAGTTCAGAAATTGTTTCAAATAGCTTTCATTTTCAAACAATTGATCATACTCATGATTTCAGCAATCAAGAAACCATTCCAATCTATGATTTATATGATGATCAAGATCACATTCCTATTCATAGTCATAACCCTTTCTCAAATTCACAAGCTAGTATCAACAACCATTCTAATTTCATTATTTTTCCCAATTCTTGTGAAGATGAAACTGTTTCAAGTCAATCTCAATTGTGGTGTAACAATAATTGTAACACTAGTGTAAAATATGATTCAATTTTGTTATTATTCCATCATTTATCCTTAACTTTAGATTTATTTTCTATTTTTAGTCTTAGATTTTTAGTTACTTTGTACTGGCATATTGAGTAGCTCAAATTTGAAAATCAATTGATACATTACTTCAATGGAAAAATGAAGATTCAAATTATAATTCTGAACATCAAGAGCTATTAAACATTCCATTCCAATTGATGTTAATTCCTTATCAATTACTTCTTTCCTCTCAAAAGAAGTGCCAACAAGAGAGTGTATTTTCACAATATGACCAACAATCTAATTCAATTAATAATCTTATGTTGGATCTATCAAACTTCCATCCATTATTTATTGATCCATTTAAAAGAAATTTCAAAATTTTTCTTTCATGGGAGATTGTTAATAATTTAACACTCGAACATAACACTCACAGAATCATGCAAGCCATTGTTCTAAAAATTCTTATTCACAATCTGGCCTATCATCCCCTCTTTTGAAACTCTCCCAATCAATAATGGGAACCCATCCAGATTTCTATAATCCAATTGAAATTGAATTGGAAAGGTTATTTCAAGAGAAGGTAGTTATTAATAAGTTGCTTTCTGTAAATAGATTAGGAATATGTGTACATACTAGATTAAAATTTATTTTTATTCATGAAATCATATTTTTGTTAATAATGTTTGATATGTACATACATGCAAGAATTAAAATTTGTACATGGCTACATTGGAAGTATGAATATACCTAGTCATGTTTCCTTCATTGAGTTAGAAATAGGAATAGATTAATTTTCTTTTATGTCTGCATTTATTTCATTATTTTAGCTTTTCAATAAAGAAAGTGATGAATCCGATTTATTTTTGGAATCCCATTTCAATTATAGAAAAGAAGCTTAGATAATTTAAGAAGCTCTTGACTTATTAGATCATACATATTTTTCAAGCCTTCGATTGTCTTGTTTTTTCAAAATTCATCACATTTATCATACATGAAGAAATTCTAAAAGTTTGCTACAACTTGGAAATTTTTTATTCACAAGTGATTCTGTAGAACTCATTTTTATCACTCTTGTCTTTCGATGTAAATTTGGAAAGGATACAATTCAAAAACTCATTACTTAACATTTTTAAAATAATTAGGTGATGTTGAACATATGAAAATTTTAAAATTTTTGGGAGAACTTGTAGCTTCATGAGGTAAAATTACAGTCAATTTTCTTCCAGGTATGTGTTTACATGTTCACCGTCATCTATTGTTTCTTTTATTTTTCAAAGGTTTTTTCTTATTTCTATTTTGTTTTTTTTGTAGGTCTTCATTGACTTGATTATGAAGACTCAAGGTAAGCAAGTAGCTAGACCTTTTCAAATCTGCAACATGTTCAGGGAAGTATTTATTATTTCATCTAAATATGAGGATTATATAATTTTGCTTCTATTCATTGAAATCTTGATAAGTCTAAATAAATTTTCGAAGGATTCATATAAAATCATTATATTTCACAACTCTCTTCATAAGAAAATTATGATAAAATTATTTTTCGATAAGATATTCCAACAATTAATTAAACTATTCTAGGGTTATTTATTTAATAGAAAATTTAAAATAATTACTTTATTTTTTGAGTTTAATACTTTAAAGAAATTTTCGGCCTCACATATATATCACAATATTTGATCGGAGAGAAATCTTACCATTTCCCGATAAGAAACCTCTGATGCAATTCTTCTGATATTCTTTCTCGCTCATTCTTCGATAATGACTTCGCCAATATTGTGATGTCTACACAACCCGAGACCCGATATGACATTTAAATTCAGTTTTGAAACATATAGCGTCCGTTCATAAATCATAATTTTAGTTGTGGCATATGTTTAAAAGCTTCAATGTCCTAGATCCAATATGAGATTAAATCCATATAATAAAAAATTTCGAGTCCGTTTTTCATTGCACATCAGTGTACCAATGATGTTACATCCCATGCTCAAATATTCTGATCGTCGATTTCTTATAAATCCAAAGTTGGTCCCACCAATGAGCCATGTCATCTATTGCATTTCCTTTTTCACAAGAATAATATCGATGTCTCCTATCTCTGACATTATTATTCTTCGATCTCCAATATGAATATTCTCTGATATCGCAATGACTCCATCGTAGCTTCTCATCACACATGTTCATATCGCCACTTTTCCATCACAACAATTATATCGCATCACAAAACTAAAATGAAGCTTTTTCTTAAGGTATTCCGATGCGATAAAACAACGATATATGCCCCACTTCCTTTGTAATTTTAATCATTATAGAAAACATTAAATCGTATATCGACAAAGGTGGAAGTCGCAACTTTTAAAGTTATGCATGGAAAAGAATCTCACAATGCAAAACAATAGGCAAGGTAGTGACCTATACGATGATTATTTCATATTTTTAATTATCTTTTATTCTGAATTTCTCTCCATACTTATCATATAAGGATTCAAGTCCTCTTCATATACATAAATGCTTGAATATTTGGGATCTTGAATCAACTTCAATAAAATGGGGCTGATATAAATTTAGCATGGAAGAAGCAAAGAGAACATTCATCATTGCAATTCATAAAGAGGCATATCTTCATCCTCATTTTTGATGGATTCAATTTATTTCAGATTCCTTGAACATGAAAGGTTATTTTTTTTATAGTTTACTTCTTTATTTAGTTTAGATTCAATAAATAATGATTTTGGGTCAATAAGATTTCAATCAATTCAACTTCTTCATGTTTCCAATTCTAATTAGAGAAATAAGTTAACTTGTATTGGATAAAATGATACCTTTTAGGTAAGATGAAATGTAATTCTCCAATGGTAAGTTTTATATGACCACTTTCTTTTATTTTCATTTCTTTAATTTTTGTTTCAGTTCTATTTTTAATCTTGAAATCTATTTTTACAGGTCTTCATGAACCTTTCACACCTCTACCATATCAGTTTTTGAAAATTCATTTTCTTTTTCCTTTTGAGATTCTTGAACAAAACAGTAATGATCCTCATCGAATCAAATAAATTGGGGAGTTTATGGAAATGTAGTCTATTTCTTTAAGCATTGTTTTTGTTAGAAAATAGTTAAAATGCTTTTATACAATTTTTACTTTGAAGAAGGAAACTTTGCAACAGGCAGAGACTTCTCATTCAGCGTATTATCTATCATCACTACCATTCACCCTCTGCATTTTGAGAAACTTCATTTCATATAACTCTACAAGATTAAAAGTTTAAATCTCAACATAGGAATGAAAATACATATGCTTATGTTCTTTTATAATCCTTTGTGGAGAAATTTATATAAGTGATATTTTTGGAGTTTATCTTTTAAATTTTGTTTTTCTTTTAGTTTTTTGTTTTTTCAATTTTTTTTTTATTCGTTGTTTTCTTTTCTTACTTTAGTTTAGGAATTATTTTTCTTTTTTCTTTCAATTTTGATTTTATTTTGGTTTATTTGCCCCTAATTATGTGAAAGGAATTTTTTCTTATCTTACAATTATTTACATACATGGGAAATCTTTTATTGTACCCATTTAAGTGCATTACATTTATCATTAAAGACATATCTTTATGGAACTATAAAGAAATCTTGCTTTAAATATTTTTCATGGAGGAACACACATGCTTTCTAAGTGGTTGAGTTTACTTTTCCAAGGAAATAACTTATTTGAGTTTAATACAATGAATCCCTCCCACCCCTCCATATAAAATCTCTGATTGATAGTTCTAGGGAAAGAATTTGTAGAAAACATTATAAAATTATTGCCTCCATTAAACATAAATATCTATTACCACCCCACCTCTTCCACTCAAATACATCATAAACTGAAATATTGCAAATGCACTTATCAAAGGGGTGATAAAAAGAGGAAGCATGGGAAATTAAATTAAACACATTGGGGGGCTATGGACACTCACTGGCAGGGAGACTGAGCTTGTATGGCATAAAGATAAGTTCGCTGGGGTACTATTCAGGCTCACTGGCAGCGAAGCAATATCAGAGACAATCATAAAATGGATATATGTTTTATCAA
Organism: Pinus albicaulis; assembly: GCA_034641835.2. Classification (NCBI taxonomy): domain Eukaryota; kingdom Viridiplantae; phylum Streptophyta; class Pinopsida; order Pinales; family Pinaceae; genus Pinus; species Pinus albicaulis. Next base: position 629,332,839 of record CM076576.1, on the reverse strand, counting down.
AAACTCCTATCTCTACCTTCTTCTATTTTTCATATGAAGTAGTTTTAAAACAAAATTTTACGAAATTCAGATTCATCACTTTTACTCGAGTCTGTTTTAAGTACTTATCTTTACAAACTCATATTACTTAATCTATTTATGTGGAAGCTATGGAAATGTTTTACTATTAGACGATTTCGTGATTTCGAATTTTTTTAAACTTTTGGGTAAATTAAAATTCATTATATTTAATCAGAGATAATTGTTCATTCTCCCGTGTATCATCATTGTTGTAGGGAAAACCCAACACCCCCCATTTTTGAATTATTTACTTCAATAATGGGGACCCTTTTTATTAATTTTTGACTAAGAACCTTTTATGATTTTCATTAAGTTAATCATCTTGCAATTTTTTATTTTGATCATTTTATTTAATTCAATTCTTTACAAGTTTTCCAATGATACTTTTTTCACTCCATTTGGTCAATCAGTTTGTAAATGGCACTCCTATGAATTTTGATCATATTTGTGTCACCTGGGTTAAAAAATGTAAATAAATGTATAATATTTTTATTTTCTCAATTAAATTAGTCTTCATTGTAAATATTATTTTTTAGTTAATATTTACTATTTTTTATCTTTCACTAACGGTCCTACAAAATGACTCAACTAAATTGTACAATAGGTGAAAACATGTTTCGAAATCTTGGTAATTTACTCCAACTTGTTATTTTAAAACAAATTTCCAAACACAAAACCCCAAAACTGAAAAATAGCTGAAGTCCAATATGTAGGATGGTTAGTCCCATGTGGACCCCACTTCACAACACATCCTACCTTATAAAATCCGGATTAAAAAAAATTATGATTTTAAAATTATGATTGTGAAATTGCGATATCGCATATCGCAATTTCTCTCTAGCTCCTCAATCACGTCCCTTAAATAATTTACGATGTGTGATTTTTTTTTTTGTTTTTATGGAAGAGGTTAATTTTTCTTAACATAATGTTCAGTTTTCAAACTGCTTATAACTCTTGTGACCTCACCCTCAGCTCCTCACCCTCCACCTCACTCCTTATGCCTCAACCTCACTCCTTATTCCTCCACCTCACTTTGCCCTACCTCATGGTTACTTCACCTTCCACTCACTCCTTAACTCCCTCCTCCCTTCATGGCATATACGGATGGATTAAGGATTGATTCCAATGGTTTGTAAATTTTTTATTTAATATTATGTTTATATTATAATAATTATATTATAATTTTAATATAATTCAAATTATAATATTAATATAATAAATTTCTTTTAAATGGTTTTTATATTAATTAATTTATATTAAAAAATCAATCTATAATTTAGTTTTTAAATATAATTAATTATTAATAATTAATTAAAAAAAGTACTCTACTTTAGTATTAAAATTTAATTGAAAAATTACTAATTTTTAGCCGAAGAAACATAAATTCCACACATCTGTCCATTTTTATTTACCAACTTTGGAAGCTCACATATCAAGTTTTACTAGGAACAATGAGGCCCAGGACAACTCATTGGATATATAAAATCATGGAGATTATTATTGAAGTGGTTTCATTTCCATATTTGATGATTTATCAGGTCTAAAGTGCACCAGAAGATCAAGCTCCAATGTTTTAAACAAAATCAATTTTATGAGTTTTATTTTCTGCATTTTCATTTTCCCACAACTTCTTCTGAGTGCAGATCCATTCATAAATGATATCCTTGACCAATTATATCTTCATATGCATCAATAGAAATCTTATCTTCCTTTTCAATTATTTATTTAATTAAGTTTTAATTGGATTTGTTTTAAATTTCAGATTTGGCATTTTGATTTTATTTTTACATTTTAATTTTGTTTTGATTTTTTTTTGCAGGAAAACAATTGAAGATATGAGGAAAAGAACATCTAAATTAATGAAAATGCTCCAATAATTGAAGAATATGATTTTAAAACAATGAAAATTGATTGAGCAAAACCACTCTTCAACAAACTTTCTTATGAAAAAATCCTTTTGTAAATATTATAAATAACAGATTGTAGAATGTAATATAGGTTCCTCTTCTCTGTAATTCTAAAATTATTGAAGGAAATATTTTATAGAGGATTTAGAGGTGTAGGGTAGAGGAGAGAAAACTCAGATCTCGAGGATTATTGAGGATTTTTTCTTTTCATTCTAAATCATGTATGGAGAACATAGTTTGTACTTCTACAACTCTTGTTTTGAAAGAAGAAATTTAATCTTTGTAAAGGACTATTTAGAGACTAGATTATGATAAATGGTTTCAATAAATTGGTATTTATAATAATATTTTTTTAAATACTGGTTTCATTTTATGATAACATAAATGTGTCATTTTATTCATATTTGTGCAATTTTTTCGGTATGAGTAATTCACCTCAATCATATGTTATTATTTATCTCTGCTCTTATGGATTGAATTATGATTTATAAGTAACTATTTACTCAGAAATTTGTCTTTTAATATTGATTAAATAAGAAATGTTATGTGGTGAAAATTTTCCGCATATTATTGTTTAATTATTCGAATTAATGATTTAACATGCAATATCATTTTTGTGAACTATTTCCTAAATGTTGTTGGTTGATTATCTTAGTTAAAATTTCTCTGAATAGAATTTGTTTTGATATTCATAATATTAGTTAATTAAAATATTTTGTTAATTTGATATTCATTATAAGCCAGACGTATTTAAATCTCAATCATTTAAAATATCTTGCTCTCGGTTGGGTTAGATTTATATATGTCTAATTGAGATAAGATTAGGATAAATTTACTTTTGCTTTTATTTTAGAATCTTTTTGCATTTAGATTTAATTATACATTTCTAGAATTCCTCTTCCTAAAGAGGTAAGATTTTAGTTGTAGTTTGGCTAAGCTCAAATTAGCTTAAGGATCATTCACTTGTCTGATCAACAAGAGAAATGATCTGATGTATATTTCCCATTGGTAGAAAAATGTTATATTTTAAGCCATTGGATATTGAAAGAAGGTACCTAGACCTATTTAAACCAGTCGGATCCACCATTCTAAACAGAAAAGGAGTTGCTTTAAGGTCCCAGCCATGTGGTCATCCCCCATGTTGTTGCAATGAATTTTGAGGCTTCAACAGGTTCTAATATGCCTCCCAAAAATAATTCCACACCCATTAAGTCATCAAAAACTTATACTATGAAGCATGCAGAGGAAGAAGTGTAATATGGTATGCCAAAATTATGAGAGCAAGTGAAATAAATGCTGCTCTCGCAAAACGGATGGATGGTTTGAAGAATGGAATGAATGGCATGGAAGGTAAGATATATGGTATACAAGAAAAACTAAAATCTAACATGGAAGGTTTGAAGGAAGGTTTGACAAAGTTGCTACAAGAAATTATTCCTAATCACAAAATGGTAGCAAAGGAAACTCATGATGAGAAAAAAATAAACATTAATAATGATTTCATAAACTCTAACATTGGATTCAAGACCCACCATATTCAAAGGATCGACACGAGGAAGTTTGATGGAAAGGGTCTTGTAATATGTATACTATAGATGGAGCAATATTTTGATCTCCATAATGTGAAGAACACACAAAATGTATGTATTTCAAATTTATATTTAGAACACAATATATTTTTATGGTATCGATGGATTTTCTCACATAAAAAAACTGTCACTTGCTCAATTTTTATGGAGGAAATGATAGCACATTATGAGGATACAAAGAGAAAGACCTTCTTAAACCAATTGATAAATCTCAAACAAAATGGTTCAATGGTGGAGCACATTGAGAAATTCAAAAAAATGAATATAATGGTAACTATTTTTTTAGAGGAACACATGATTTATGCCTTCATATGGAATTTAAAGGATAGTATCCAACATGAGGTTTTCCTATGGGAACCTGATTCATTAGAGAAGGCATTTAGGTTGGCAATAAAAACTGAAAGAAACTTTTTCGTGAAAAGGAAGCCTACCAATCACAACTATAAAGATGGAAGTGTTTCTAGTCCTAGAATTCCACAACCTACAAGGTTGACACCACAAAAATTGGAAGAAAAAAGAGAAAAAGGGATTTTATATAGCTGTGATAGAAAATACACTAAAGGTCATAAGTGTGGTGAGGAGAAACTATTTGACATAGGTTGTGAAGAGGAGGAAGAAAATGAACATGAAAATTCAAAAGAAGAGGACATATACCAGGAACCAACCATAAATAAATCATAAATGAATCTGACCATATCCTGTAATGCATTGGCAAGAATTACAACTCCTCAAACTCTCCTCATAGAAGGAAATATCAAGAAGAAAAATGTAACAGTGTTGATTGATTTGGGTATTACCCACAATTTTATTCATTGTAAGGTGGCCAAGGAATTGAATTGCTTTCGATACCCAACACTAGAGTGGCAAGTGATGGTTGCAAATGGAGGAACTATAAATTGCTCTCGATAGTGCCAAAATATCAAGCTAAGCATGGGGTAATATTTATTGAATAGTCCAATTCTCTTCATTCCAATGGGTGGTACTAATGGTGTACTAATATTGCAATGGCTAAAATATTTGGGGACAATAAATTTTATTTTTCAAGAACTTTTCCTAATTTTTTTTTTCAGGAGGAAAGGAAGTTGAATTAAGGGGTATCACATGGAAGCTGAGAAAGATAATAAGCTCTAATTTCATGACACATGTTCTAAGGAACTACCAACGAGGCGTAATTGACCAATTATGCTCACTAGAAGTTCTAACATCAAAGTCATCTATATCTCCAAGTCTCCAAAAAGTCTTGGAAAATCATTCCAAGGTTTTTGAAACTCCCAAAGAACTACCACCTATTCGTGTTCATGATCATGCTATTCATTTTATTCCAGAAAGTTTTCCTCCAAACATCAGGCCTTACAGATATCCTTATGTCCAAAATATTGAAATTAAATGTATGATTGCAGAAATGCTAGAGGCTAGTATAATTCAACCTAGTGAAAGTTCTTTCTCTGCTCCAGTAGTATTGGTGCACAAGAAGGATGGATCATGGCATATGTGCTTGGAATATAGGGAGCTCAATAAGCTCACCATTAAATATAAATTTCCCATCCTGTGACTGATGAATTATTGCATGAATTACATGGAGCAATTTATTCGACCAAGTTGGGTCTCCGTTCAAGATATCATCAAATTAGAATGAAGACTGAAGATAGTCTAAACACAACATTTGGAACTCCTAAGGTTCATTATTAATTTTTGGTCATGCCTTTTGGCCTTACCAATGCACCTTATACATTTCAAGGGTTGATGAATTTCATTTTCAAACCATTCCTTAGAAAATTTGTGTTAGTATTTTTTGATGATATACTAATCTAAAGATGGTCTTGGAAGGATCATGTTCAACATGTTGATAGGGTGCTCAAACTATTGGAGGAGAAACAATTATATGAAAAAACCTCCAAATGTTGATTTGGAGTACAAGAGGTGAGTATCTGGGTCATATTGTATCTCAGGAGGGTGTTAAGGTAGACCCAACAAAATTAAAGCCATTAAGGAATGGAAACTCACCATAACCATAAAGTAGTTGCGAGGATTTCTTGGGTTAACATGGTATTATCACAATTTTTTTAAGAATTATGGGAGAATAGAAACACCTCTAACAACATTATTGAAGAAAGATTCATTTTCATGGATTCTTGAAGCAAATAAGGGCTTTGAAGATCTTAAAGAGGCAATGTGCCAAGCACCAGTCTTAGCTATGCCAGCCTTCACAAAAACCTTTATTGTGGAATGTGATGCCTCAAGAAATGGAATTGGTGTTGTTTTAATGCATGAAGGAATAAACATTGCTTTTGAAATTCGTCTAATCAAAGGAAAGTATTTACCGAAAGCTATTTATGAGAAGGAAATGTTGGAAATACTACATGCACTAAAAAAAGGGCGACCTTACCTAATGGGAATACACTTCAAGTTAAAAGATAATCATAATAGTATTAAATAATTTTTGGAACAAACACTATCTTCAAAAGCGTAGCAAAAATGGGTCACAAAGATTTTGGGTTATGACTTTGAAATCATCTACGAAAAAGGGAAGCTAAATGTTGTTGCAAATGGACTCTCAAGAAAGGATGAGGACGTGGAAGAATTTCTTTGTGTCATTTCTATTATCTATCCAGATTGGATAAACAAAGCAAGGGATGAATCGAATAATGATGAAGAAGTGTGGACACTCATTCAAAGTTTGCAGCACGATCCCAGTACATCTAATACATTTTGTTGTAAAAATTAATCCTTATGGTACAAAGATCACTTATATATTTTTAAGAATTCCCAAAAAAAACAAAATCTTCTTTGGAATAGAAAGCCTCTCCCTTAGGAGGACACTCATGAATTTTAAAAACTTACCACAGGGTGAAGAAACATTTTTTTGGTATGTCCTTAAATATGACATTTAAAATTTTGGAGCAGAATGCTTGGTTTTCTAGCAAAATAAAATTTATATAATTAAGACCCCAGGTTTGCTACAACTTTTATGCATTTCAGGTTAATGTTGGGAGGAGGTTTCAATGGATTTTGTCAAATTTTTACCTAAGTTTGAAGGAAAGAGTGTCGTCATGGTGGTAGTTGATAGACATTCCAAGTATGCACACTTTTGTCCATTATCTCATCCATTTAGAGTGAGTAAAATTACTACTGCATTTATGGGACAATTAAAAAGCTACATGGAAACCAAAATATTATTGTAAGTGACAGTGATCCAATTTTCATTGGAAATTTTTGGAAGAAATTATTTTCTTGTTTGGGTACTCAACTAGCTCATAGCTCATCTTATCATCCTCAATCCGATCGGAAAAATGAGATAGTGAACAAATGTTTGGAAGCATATTTTCATTTATTTGTATCTAATTAGCAAACACAATGGGTCAAGTGGTTAGCTCTGCCTGAATGTGGTATAACAATGCCTTCCACACTGCAGAAAAAATGACCCCATTTCTGGAACTTTATGGATATCATCCACCATCCATCACATCATCTTTAAGAGAAAATTCTAAGGTTCAAGTAATGGAAGATCACATCAAGCATCAACAACAAGTTCTCCTACTATTAATGGATAACCTAAATTTGGTACAAAATCGAATGAAACAATAGGGATATGAACATCACAATGAGAGAAGTTTTAATATAGGTGACTGTGTATTTTCATGGCTACAAAAATACAAAGAAATTTCAATCAAGAAAGCTAAGAAGGATAATAAATTATTACCAAAGTACTATATTCCTTACAAGGTGTTGAAAAATATTCGTATTATGGCATACAAATTGCAGCTTCCTACATCTTCCTGAGTACACCTTGTTTTCCATGTTTCATGCTTAAAATAAGGTTATAGATGACAAAATTCTAGTTCAAACAATATTTCTGAAACTTGATGAGGAAGGAAAAGTCATATTGGAACTTGAAGTAGTCACGAAAACAAAAAATTGATAGCTACTAAATCGATCAATTTCAGAGTATCTCATCAAGTGGAAGAAATTACCCTCTAAATATTCTACATGGGAGGATGAAAATTTTATACAAAAGCATTCAGAATGACTCAAGAATTGAGGAAAACACTTTTTTGAAGGGGAGGGGCATGTTAGGTCCCTTTATTACTAGTGTAGTCCCTTATTATTGTTATTGTAGTCCCCATATTGTTATTATTGTGCCCCATAAAATACCACCATTGTTATTATTGTGCCCTTACATTACTATTTTTAGGTTGGCTTGGATTATATTGTGACCCCATGGACTCCTATATATAGAGAATAGGGTTTTTCATTTGAATCATCCAAGAATTTTTCATTTATGTAATTTGAAGGAGGTTTCCCCCTCGAAGAGGCTAATTTCTATGTCATTAATTTCTCTTTTTACATTTATGTTCAGTTCATATAAACAATAGATAATTAACAGAGATTTTAAAAGAACCACAATATGCACAAGGAACACAAGATGTAAGATGACATAAGCTAACTGCCCCATAACTTATACACAACAATGTACAATATGTAATAGTCTAGAATAGTTTAAAACATGAGCATGAAATTAAAGTTTGCCACATATCATACAAAAATAATAGCCAAAGAAAAAATAGTGCTTTTCCCAACACAAAGTATCCCTTTTTCTGAAAAATACTTTGTCAAGCCAATTATTTCAATGGTAGGCTTGCCTCCTGCAAATCATAATTTTAACTTCTCCTAACACAAACCATCCTTAGCACACTTGAATTCTCTCACACTCCCTAGAATACAAGCTTATTAATTCATTTCAATTAATTTTGACCTAAATCTCCCTTATGATGCCATAGCACTCCCTAAAATGCCCTAGCAATCCCTAACAGTCGTAAGCATGCATTGAAATTTTCTTACATGTGTTAGCATGCCTTTTCATTCCTTGGAACACTCTAATACTCCCTATCTATCATTCCCTAATAATTTATGTCACTTGGGAATTTAACCAAGTCCTGGATTGACTACGACAACTTGACCAAGTTATAGTTACTACAACTAGACTATGTTGTTGAATTTTTTTAGCTTGGGAGGTCCTCCAAATCCTAGTGAGATGGTTTTGTGTGAGTTGGGTCATAAAATTATTTGTGGACAAAGAACCTAAGTGAAGTGGTGTTGGAGATAAGATTGGTTTTAGAATATAAAATAAAATTAATATTTCCTAAAGTCTAAGTGGATAAAACCCATAAGTTCTATAGAGTTCCTAAGAGGACTAGCAAAATATATTTGAGGCCTTAGGATCAAGGAAGGAAAACATAGTGAGAACTATCCAATTTCATCAAGGAGTCCAAGAAACATGTAGTCCTAAAGTAGGTTGAGTTATAGGGACAAGTAAGGGATAATAAAGGGAGGCCGTGATGATCCACCAAGAGAAAGATCATCATGTGAGGGTTCACAAGAATTTCATCGACCTTAATGGGTTTGAGCTAGGAAGAAGGATGACGTACTATTGGTTCTCTTATGGCACATCGAGCTCAAGAGAGGTTTTATAGGAGAATCTAGGAATGTGATTTCAGTGGTGTCTTTGTGTGAAGGCCATATCAAATTATGAAACAATAGAAAGGGTTGAGACCATGTCTTGTGGAGGAGGTGCTGTGCTGGAATTTATGGCCATAACACAAGTAGTTGTAGGAATATTATTAACTAAGATAAACCTAGTTTGAGGGTCACATAGATTTGAAGTTTGGATCAAGATTCAATACAACAAATTCTCAAAATCTATGGATCCATATGAGCTAAATCGATTACGTGATGGAGGCAAGTGTTGTTTTTTTTCTATGGTTGGATAGGGTTTGTTCTTAAGAAATTAGAACAAATGTATAATTTTCTAGTTAGGGAAATTTCCTAGCATGTTAGTTCCATATGGTATTCCCTTAAGAATATGGCACATATGCATATAATATGAGGGTTCATGACCTTTACAGTGAGGTTTATCTCTGCAATATAGACCACACATTTGGAACATGGTTTGGAGAATTTTGTGTGGAGATAGTAAATCCAAAGGAGGGTGGAACCCAAGCATAACATTGAGTAGAAGAAAGGTGCCATATGAAGAATGGATTGATAGGAAGAGGAGTTCATTTTGGTGGATTTTCCATAGAGTTTTAGATAGACATCTAAATAAGCCTATAAACAGTTAGTTAATGGATTATTAGTGGTTTATTTGTGACCCTAGTTTAGTCACCTACATATTGTTAGATGGATGATTATAGGAATAGTTTATATTTGTTCATATATTAGATGAGAGAGAGATTGGTACAAAATAACAATGATTTTGAGAGAACTAAAATCATTTTTTAGGTGGAAAATCTAAAGAGCCCTAGATGAGGGCAACGTTGTGGGCGCTAGATCAGTTGAATAACCAATTATGGTTGGTAAATTAATGGAAGTACAAGTACAATTGGAGGGTTGTTAGATTATTTTCAAATAAGAGTCCTAAGTCCTATGCTTGTGAAGGAAAATAAGATTGGAAGAAGGGAAGGCATATTGGGCATAACAATTTCCAAAATTTGAATGAATAAAGTAGCTTTCAAGTGGGCCATCCAACTAGCCCTATTTAATCGTATTGCAGAGGGTTGATTTAGTGATAAGAAGGGTAGCTTCCATAGCTATAGAATTTTAATCTTGGAGTAGTTGTTACACAAAATTTTGTCATTGTCCGTGTAATCCCCATCTCACACATTGGAGGGTCATTTCTGTGACTAATAAGAAGTTTCATGTCTTGCAAAGACCATCATTGAATCACTTTACATGAAAAAAATATTCCTTCTATTGACAATTCCCTGAGCAGAGCTTCAGAAATCTCTATTTTTGCCTTCGCACGAGTAGCCAGTTCCTTCCTTGCGCCAATGAGGAAGATTAACACTGGGCCCCACGCCAGTTGGTGCTCTCTCTCAGTTAGCCACTCGCATCGAACTATTTAAGGAATTTTTTTTTAAAATAGAGGCAAAGATTCCACTCTAACAACTTCAAGGATGAGTCATTGGGAGTTGTTGGACTGAATAACCATAGACTCCCTCCTTTAGTTTATGGTTTCCACCTCTTATGGGAACCTCCTAAAGGATAGGCCTCTGTTCCAACTTTGTGGGGATCCTAACCTCCTCCTTCTCCTCTATAAAAAGAAGTTATCTCTCCTTGCATAAGCTGGCTGAACATGGAGACTTGAGTATACTATAGCTGAATTGTTGAAGAGATAGAACAAGAAGGAACTTCGTTGAGAGAGCATAAGCCCATGCCCTCATCCCGTCCAAATCCCCTGACGAGCATCTGAGATGCACTTTGGCTGAACCCCACTGGAGGAGACTGCCACGTCAAAGCTTTGGTTGTAACTCTTCCTTCTATCAATACATATATGTGACTATTGTTTGGTTCCCATTTTTTGTTATGTCATTTGTTTAATGCAATATTATTAGCCCTCTTTGACTGGCTAGTATTTATGATGAAGTTATTATGTGGTATGCTCTTATTGTTGTTTGATCTATGTGCAGGTATCCGAGCATGATGATTGTGACTTGCTGAGGCAAGAGTGAGAGGCCACCACCACTATAGCCATGACGATAGAATTGGACTCTAGGTATGTCGATCTATCATGTCCTCTTTTCATTCAGTAATTAGGAACCTACACTCTAGCATGTATCTTTGTTTGTAGACCCACTCTAGGGCTCGAGGGATCATCTCTATCCACAGACAGGATTTACCTGCTTAACAAATTGGCGACTCCGCAAAGGGACTGTCCTTTGAGTTTGTCACTCTTTTAGGTATTTTCATTCTATAATTAGGTCGAACGATCATTTCCCTATTTTTTCCTATGTTTTTCATCAATTACGATATTTTATTTTTTTCTTGAATTGGTAAGTATGGTCTTGGTCGGGAGAAATTTTTTTTTTTCTTTTATAGTGATTGGCGCTTTTATTTTTCTGATAGTCACGCTAATTGGTGCTAGTTGTCAGTTAGCAAGTCATGCCAATTGGCCATTGGTGCTAGTTGTCAGTTAGCAAGTCGTGCCAGTTGGCACTAGTTTCACCCACAATAGTTGTGTCAATTTCAGGGTGTGTGAAAAATTAAGGTTTTTTCCCTAACTCCTTCACTAGTGTGTCTTTCCCTTTCAGTCTTTTCCTCTGTATGATTTACATGTTCTTCCCTTTACTTTTTCACTTGTGAGCATAGATCACATTGCTCATTGTTTAGCTGAAAAGTCTTCTTTCTATGATTGCTTGATGTGAAAGGTAATGAATGCCATGTTTGAGCCCACACTTTGGAATTCCTCTTTGTGCTTGAGCTCATATTTCTTGTAGCCTTTTGAGGAGTTTTGTTACAAATGTTCATAAAAACGATTGCATTCTTACTATTTCTTTGCATCTCTTTTGCAAAGAAAGGAAATTTGCATTAAGGAAATTTGCATTCATTTAGTTTTCATCTCATAGTTTTCTTTTCGTTAAAATGCATTAGATCACATTACATTGAAAGGTATTTTTGAGATCCATCATTGAACTTAGATTACATTGTTTAATGATTAAAAGCTAAAATTCACATTGAGTGCATTCTCTTTAATTAAAAGCATGCATTAAGTAGATAGGCTCATTTCATCGAAAAATGTATTGAGTGCATTCTTATTCTTTCAAAAGGAAAAGGAAATTGTGCATAGATTATAGTTGCATAGTTTTCAAAAAAGAGGATTTTGCATAGATTACATTGCATAATTCGCATCGTTGAATGTTTTAGATTACTTTTTTATGGTGAAAGTCATCTATTTTGGAAAAGTTCCATTTTCAGTACTACTGTTTGTTGCATCATTGTTTGAGACTCTTCCATTAACTAGATAGCATTCATCGAATTTAAATATTTATTTTCTCATATAGCTGCATATAGGAGATTGTCAGATGACATACGGTAGGGCCTTGAAACTCAGACATAATTCAAGATAAACCATCAAATTTATTCAATCAATCTAAGGAAGCATTGAAACTTAACGCACATGTTTATAGGTCTAGGTTAGTGACGTGTTTCGGCATATATAAACCTAGTAGTTGTTGTTCGCCATCTGGCTTTAGACAGCGCTAGTATGGACTTCTTCTCACCATACCGTCGAATATATAAAGGGAGACCCCCCTAGGTTGCAATAATGTTATTCATAGGAAGTCGAGTCTACCGCCTTGTAACCGTGACACACTGAACACAGCATTCGGGGAGACTACCTGCACGTACATAAATTCCTTCGTCATTTCTTTTTCATTTGACCAAGAAGGTGTATATGGCAGTTTAGGGAAACTTGATACACCCTCTTGCCTAGATTACCTAAGTAGTCATTTTGATCTTTTCATGACTCTCTAAAAGTGAAAATATCATTGAGCTCTTGTCCTTTCACACTTGTTCAAACTGAATGTGGCTAGAGTCACATTTTTCCCTTTTATTGACTCTTAAAATAATAAAAGGTATATTTTTGTTTCAGTGTCTTAAAATATTAGCTGCCCACGAAATATTCCTGGCTAAAGTTATCTTCCTTAGCATTTATTTTTTTGGTTGTTTCCAATGGCCATGTTTCCAAAGTTTACCAACCATGGAATCCCCTCCGAAGGGAATCCCGATCATTTTCCTACTTTTGGGAATGTTGGTGCTCCTTATATGTGAACATTGTCCCTTCCAGGGTTAACTGTTGGTTTTCTTGTGTGTTTATTCTCCACCTCTGTGGTCTCAAGTATTCCTCCCCCTGTACAAACATCTCCTCCACTTGGACAATGTCATATTGATTCTAATGTGGACCTCTCCCCTTCTTCGCCTATTCCTTCATCATCCTCTTCTACTTCGACTGGTGAAATTTTGGATTCCAGTAACCAGGTGGCTAAGAAGAAGGAGAAGAGGACGATGAAGAAGAAGTAAGATAAGCAAGAGGCTAATGTTGCAGCTGTTGTTCCTAAGACACCTTCCATTGATAAACCATCTAACCTTCCTCGGAAATTCAAATTCCCTTGCATGTTGTGCAAAGGTGAGCATCTTCTTTGAGACTGCCCTAGCATTCCCAAGGTACTGGAAGAATGGTCCGACGATCGTCCGTCATTGCATTTGGCTTTTGGAAGTCATATTAGTGGCACATATTCGACTAGACATGATAAGACTCATAAGAAATAGGGTAATATTACCAATCCCTGTAAGTTGTGTGAAGGGCATCATCCCATTCACCTTTGTCCGTACATGGATGAAGCCATGAAAGTGTTGAACAATCCTATTGTTTATGCATCCTACCTCCCATTTGGTTACCAGAAAATTTCTTTGAGTCCTCTGCTAGTTGATTCCACGATCGGTCAAGATTCATCCTTGGTTGATCCCGCTCCTTCGAAAATTAAAATTCATGAATCCATTCCCAACCAACCATTGGTCCTAGAGTCGGTCGATCTGATCCCGCCCATGGTTCATTAGGTATTTTTCATCAAGAGTGGATTTCATCCCCCTCATGTTCTAATGTAGGGGCATTAGACACTAGCTAGCAATGTAGGAGGTATTGTCCACATGTTGTGGCTAGGAGGGTTCAAAATTATTGAATTGTAATAGCAAGTTGTCAATACCTTAGCTGCCTGTTTCATTTAGACTAGTTAGAGTCCATAGGAGTCGAATAGGTTTGGATTCGATCCATCTATCATGTTTCAGTTATTTGAATAATTGTAATTAGGCTTTTAATTTACTAAAACGGTCCTCACAGAGGAACCGAAGAGACAAATGTTTATGTATATATGTAACCCCCATATTTCATTGAAGGGAGGATATTTCGCAGTGAAATTGTGTGTTAAGATTTTGCTTTAGTTTGAATAAGAGCCAATATTTTGACTATCTCTGTGTGTTTGAATTAATCACTGTGTGAATTTTTTGGTCCCGAGCGTATTGAGTCTTCAGTCTTGTGATTAATTCAATGAAGAGAATTACTATGAAAATCTATGCAAATCCCTGTCTATGGTTGATTGTGGACCCTGTACTTGTCGCATTACATTAAGTAAGAGGCTGGGAGTGATATATTAACCATTATCACAGACACTATAGATTCCAGTAGGAGGTATTTTTCCATAGAACAGTGGAATTCTAGTCATAGAAGGAACCCCGCTTAATGAAGAGATAGACATGTTTTGTTATGGGAAATCTTACCGAGGTTAGACCCTGAGTTGGTGAATCAAAGGATAGCATAACCCCAACTTAACCTTTGGTCGATCACTGTTCCAAAACCACGAGTGGGTTTGTGGAACCAAACCACCCATATTGCACCACTCTTGCGGGGTAAGCGGTATTCCTAATTTCGGAGCGATTCCATAGACTGGAGGACACGTGGCATACAATGGATTCCCAAAACCACTCCATCGCACATTAACGTTCAACTAAGGGGGAAGTATGATATTAGTGAACACCATTGATCTGGAAGAAGGCTCATCGAATGGCGATCGCTCTCCGAAGGAGCTCGAAGGATAATCTAAAGTATGGCGGGTACATTTTATTAACCAGTCGCTTGTAAAGGTGGACCCAGGGCCTAAGGTCTGTTACAAGTATTTTGATTTTAATGCATCAGATTGTAACCTTAGTCCTAAGGTTCAGTGATAGAATAAAATCTCGGGAGATATATTTTAATTTTCCAAAGTTTGCTGAGAGAATTTATTTGTCAATTTCTTCGCAATTGATAAATAAAACTACAAGAAGTTGGGGAAGACCACGTTGAGATGAATTGAAATGCTGACAGAGCTGCAATAGGAGGACCAGCTCTCCTTAGGGGGTCCCAAATTCAACCTTGTTGCTGTCATTTTTGGTATCAGAGTTGTTGTTTTAAGTCGTTTTTGCAGAGAATTAACATGGCAATCTGAGTCGGTAGAGGTGCTGGCAAAAGGAGAGGCGGACCCTTTTCCAATGCAGAAGTGTTGGGAATTTTGCAGAGGTTTGAGTCCAGAATGGATGCCATGGAGCAAAGACAGCCCAGAGAACCTAAAGACATTAGTGAACCTGAATTAGAAGAAGCTAAAGAAAATGTTGAGATTCCTCCTGACATGAGGCTCCTTAGAACTGTTCTGGGGTCTGCAGTTAAGCCCAGAATTGAAGTGTCGAGTTTTGTAGGGGGACTGAACCCAGAGGAGATAGTGGACTGGATTAATGAAATGAACAAGTTCTTTGACTATGAATAAATGAGCAAGGATAAAAAGGTCAAGTTTGCAGTAACAAAGCTGAAGGGACATGCTGCACTTTGGTGGGATGGAGTGCAAGCAGAAAGAAGGAGAGTTGGCAAGCAGCCCATCAAGAGATGGACTAGAATGATGGCTAAATTAAAAGGTAAATTCTTGCCTAGTGATTATCAGCTGACATTTTTTAGGAAAATGCAGAACCTGAGACAGAGGTTGTTCATCGTAAAGGAATACACAGAAGAATTCTATAGAGTAAGCATAAGAGTTGGGAAATTTCAAGACAGACTAGAGAAGACTGCCAGATATGTGAATGGTATCAAGCTAGAGATCCAAGATGAGATTGGTATTCTATCTCCTAAGATAGTTTAAGAGGCCTATCATATGGCCTTGAAAGCAGAGGAGAAATTCCTGAGGAAGCAATTTGCCAAAGGGAGAGGTACTTTCCATGGAAAGGGAAGTCAGGGTGGTAGAGGGAAGCCTACTACACCCATGGATGGAGCTAACAGTAGCTCACCTCAGAATTCATCTACAGAGGGTGATGAAAGAGGCAGAAGGGGTTCTTATAGAGAAGAGGAGGTAGAGGCAGAGGTAGAGAATTAAGGTGCTATAGATGTCAGGAAGTGGGACACAAGCACTATGAGTGCCCAGAGAATGTGGGTGCTAGTCCAAGAAATGCTATTGTTGCCCAGGCTGGAGAAGAGGTAGAAATTGAAGAAGAAATTCTACTAGAGAGGGGAGAGTCCTTGGTAGTTAATAAGGTCTTGTTGAAGCAAGCCAAAGAGGTCACTGAGCCTGCACAAAGGAAGACTTTGTTTAGGAGCATATGCAAAGTCCAAGGGAAATGATGTTAGCTAGTTATTGATAGTTGCAGCACAGACAATCTGGTTTCCATTGAGGTGATAGAGAAGTTGAAGCTGAAGACAAGGGAGCATCCAAATCCCTATATGGTGTCCTAGCTAGCTGCATAAAGGGCACCAACTGATTGTAAAAGAACAGTGTGAGATAGAGCTGCAAATGGGAAATTACAAAGATAAGGTCCTATGTGATGTAATGCCCATAGATGTGTGTCACATACTACTGGGTAGACCTTGGCAGTTTGACAGAGCAGCAGTGCATGATGGCAAGAAGAACACTTACAAGTTCTTCAAGGATGGGGTGCATCATACATTGATACCCATGGAAGAAGGAGAGCCATCCAGCAGGGTGGTTGATCCAAAGACCTTGTTGCTGAGTAGGAAGGAATATCTACAACAAATAGAAGAAGAAGAGGTAATTTTTGCTTTAGTTTGCAAGCCTAAGGTAGTTCTTACTTCTACAAATATTTCTGATTTTCCAATAGAAATCCGAGAGATGTTAGACAATTACTGTGACATTGTTGTGGATGATTTACCTGATGAGCTGCCACCTGTGAGGAAGATCAGCCATCAAATATATTTTATCCCTGGATCAAATCTGCCAAATAAGGTAGCCTAGAGAATGAATCCCATAGAAAATGAGGAAATCAGGAGACAAGTACAATAATTGGTGCACAAGGGACTGATCAAAGAAAGTTTGAGTCCATGTGCAGTACCAGCAGTATTGAGCCCAAAGAAAGATGGAGGTTGGAGGATGTGTAATGATTCTAGAGCAATCAATAAAATAACAATCAGGTACAAATTCCCTTTTCCCAGAGTTGAGGATTTAATGGATTGTTTGAGTGCTGCTAAATATTTTTCAAAGATATATTTAAAGAGTGGATATCATCATATTAGAATAAGAGAGGGTGATGAGTGGAAAACTTCCTTTAAAAAAAATGAAGGACTGTATGAATGGATGGTAATGCCTTTTGGGTTGTCAAATGCAACTAGCACTTTCATGAGACTTATGAATGAAGTATTAAAATAATTCATTGGTAAATTTGTGATAGTGTATCTGGATGATATATTAGTTTTCAACAAAACTAAAGAAGAACATTTAAGGCATCTTAATTATGTCTTGAAGAAGCTGCACCAAGAGAAACTGCTGATAAACTTAAAGAAATGCTCGTTCATGAAGGAAGAGTTGGTGTATTTGGGTTTTTTTGTCTCTGCAGAAGGATTGAAGATGGACCTAGAAAAGGTTAAGTCAATTGTAGAGTGGCCTTCACCCATAAATGTTTTTGAGGTAAGAAGTTTCCATGGACTTGCCAGTTTTTACAGGAAATTTATAAGAAAATTCAGCAAGATCAATGCACCCATCATTGAGATAATAAAAAAGAGCAAACAACCATTTAAATGGACTGCTAAAGCAGAAATAAGCTTTAAACTTTTGAAGCAAAAGATAACTGAAAAGCTTGTTTTGATTCTTCTTGATTTCACTAAACCATTCCAAGTGAAGTGTGATGCCAGTGGAGAGGCCATTGGAGCTGTGCTGAGTCAGGATGATAGGCCTGTAGCCTATTTTAGTGAAAATCTGAATGACACCAGAAGGAAGTATTCCTCTTATGAGAAGGAATTCTATGCAGTTGTTCAGGCATTGAAAAAGTGGAGGCATTATTTGATGTCCAAATAATTTGTACTATATTCTGATAATCATGATTTGCAGTACATTGTACAGCAGCCCAAATTAATTAATAAGCATGCCAAATGGGTTGAGTATCTCCAAGGTTTCAACTTTGTTTTGAAACACATAAGTGGCCAAGCAAATAAAGTAGCTGATGCTTTGAGTAGGAGGCACATGCTTGTTCAAGAAACCAATTTTGAAGTTGTAGGATTTGATTTTCTCAAAGAATTGTATAAAACAGATTCAGATTGTAAGGAAGCAGTTGAGGCATGTTGTAACCCTTTTCTAATAGATAGAAGCCAGTGGCTAGATTATTTATTGCAGGAGGACTTACTATTCAGAAGAAACCAACAGTGTGTACCAAAATGTTCCATGAGAGAAAACTTGATCAAGGAGAAGCATAGTGGTGGACTTGCTGGACACTTTGGTACTGATAAAACTTATGAGCAACTGAGTCACTTCTATTATTGGCCCAATATGAGAGCATAAGTGGACAAGTTTTTGAAAAATTGCAAATTCTGTCAATATGCCAAAGGAAGAAGCCATAATGCAGGATTGTACAATCCCTTTCCTATTCCAGACAGGCCTTGGGACATGGTGAGTATGGATTTTGTTCTAGGATTACCCAATACTTAGAGAGGGAATAATGCAGTCTTTGTTGTAGTGGATAGATTCTCCAAAATGGCACATTTTATTCCGTGCTATAAAAATAGTGATGCCACCCATGTTGCTAACTTATTTTTCAAAGAATTTGTTAGGTTGCATGGGTTGCCCAAGAGTATTGTTTCAGACAGAGACACCAGATTTGTGGGCCATTTTTGGAGGAAACTGTAGAAGAAACTTGGTACCAAAATAAGTTTCAGCTCAGCTTATCATCCTCAGACTGATGGACAAACTGAGGTAGTGAATAGGAGTCTAGGAAATTTGTTGAGAAGTCTTGCAGGAGAGCATCCCAAGCAGTGGGATCATATTTTTCCCCAAGCAGAATATGAATATAAAGACTCACCTAACAGGAGCACAGGAAAGAGTCCATTCCATATTGTTTATGGAATGCACCCCAGAGGGATATCAGAGTTAAGAAATCTGGGAAAGGCAGAGCTAAGAAGTGCTGATGGTGAGGAATTTGCTTCAGAAATCCAAGCCATACATGAACAAGTGAAACAACAAATACAAGGAAGAAGCATCAAATACAAAGGCAGAGCAGACTTGAGCAGAAAAGAAGTCCATTTTGAAGTAGGAGATCTAGTTTGGCACACTTGAGAAAGGAGATATTCCCAAAGAAGCAGTATAACAAACTGAAGTTAAAAAAGATTGGACCATGTAAGATACTTAGAAAGTTTTCTGCAAATGCTTATGAGATTGAATTGCCTCCTGATGTTGGAATATATCCCATTTTTAATGTTGCAGATTTGTACAAGTATGAAGATGATGGTGCAAAAGAAAGATCAGTAGATAAGGAACAGATTGAGTGGGAAAAGCAACTACCTCTAGAAAAACTATTCCAACCAGAGAAGATATTGGACAAAAGAGCATTAAGGAAGCCCAGAGGACAAGAGTACTTTCAGTACTGAATCAAATGGAAAGACAAGCCAGAGGAAGACGCCACTTGGATGACTGAAGGAATGTTGCAGAAGATAGGCAGATCAGTGGAGGAGCTCATGGATAGGAATCCATGAAGAAAATTTCCCTCGAGAGTCTGATGCAGGGGAATTAGACACTAGCCAGCAATGTAGGAGGTTTTTTCCACATGTTGTGGCTAGGAGGGTTCAAAATTATTGAATTGTAATAGCAAGGTGTCAATACCTTAGCTGCCTGTTTCATTTAGACTAGTTAGAGTCCATAGGAGTCGAATAGGTTTGGATTCGATCCATTTTTCATGTTTTAGTTATTTGAATAATTGTAATTATGATTTTGATTTACTAAAACGGTCCTCATAGAGGAACCAAAGAGACAATTTTTTATGTATATATGTAACCCCCATATTTCATTGAAGGGAGGAGATTTCGCAGTGAAATTGTGTGTAAATATTTTTCTTTAGTTTGAATAAGAGACAATATTTTGACTATTGGTGTGTGTTTGAATTAATCTATGTGTGAATTTGTTGGTCCCGAGCATATTGAGTCTTCAGTCTTGTGATTAATTCAATGAAGAGAATTACTGTGCAAATCTCTACAAATCCCTGTCTATGGTTGATTCTGGACCCTAGACTTGTCGCATTACATTAAGTAGGAGGCCGGGAGTGATATATTAACCATTATCGCAGACACTGTAGATGCCAGTAGGAGGTATTTTTCCATAGAACAGTGGAATTCTGGTCATAGAAGGAACCCCGCTTAATGAAGAGATAGACTTGTTTTGCTATGGGAAATCTTGCCGAGGTTAGAACCTGAGTTGGTGAATCAAAGGATAGCGTAACCCTAACTTAACATTTGGTCGATCACTATTCCAAAACCATGAGTGGGTTTACAGAACCAAACCACCCATATCACACCACTCTTGAGGGGTAAGCGGTATTCCTAATTTTGGAGCGATTCCATAGACTGGAGGACACGTGGCATACGATGGATTCCCAAAACCGCTCCATCACGCATTAACGTTCGATTAAGAGGGTAGTGAAATATCAGCGAACACCGTTGATATGGAAGAAGGCTCATCGAACGACGATTTCTCTTCGAAGGAGCTCGAAGGATAATCTAAAGTATGGCAGGTACATTTTATTAACCAGTCGCTTGTAAAGGTGGGCCCGGGGCCTAAGGCCTATTACAAGTATTTTGATTTTAATGTGTCAGGTTGTAACCTTAGTCCTAAGGTTTAGTGATAGAATAAAATTTTGGGAGATATATTTTAATTTTCCAAAGTTTGCTGACAGAATTTATTTGTCAATTTCTTCGAAATTGATAAATAAAGCTACGAGAAGTTGGGGAAGACCATGTGGAGATGAATTGAAATGCTGATATAGTTGCAATAGGAGGACCAGCTCTCCTTAGGGGGTCCCAAATTTAGCCTTGTTGCTGTCATGTTCTTCATGTTTCTTCAGATTCCTTGGACTTGGAGATAGATCCTCTCGTTCTTGTGACTCAAGAAGTTGGTCCTCCTGGTCCCATGGTGGAGGTATATGAGGATGCTCCTCTTTCTCCCATGACACTGGGGGATGACCATATCATTTCTATGGTACCCCCTCCAAGTAGTTTGGTCGCTTCCTTCGATTAGAGTCGATTTGCAAGATACCGTCTTCCTTCTTATGTGCATTTTGAGATCATAGTATAGGCCTTTGATATGTTCATACCTATCATGATAATAGATGAAGGTGCATCTGTTAGTGTTCTATCTTCAACTACTTATCAATATTTTGGTTCTCCAATGCTTGTGCCTGTTACTCAAAATATGTTGGCTTTTAACAGAAGAACCAGTCAACCGTTAGGGATCCTTCCGAAGTTGCTTATTACTTTGGGAGGGAAAAACATCTATATAGATGTGATGGTTGTTCCAGGCCCCTTGGATTTCAATTTTCTCTTGGGTTATGACTATGCTTATGCCATGGGTGCACTTGTCTTCTCCCTCTTTCATGTGATCTGTTTTCCACACAAAGGTCGAATCGTGACCATTGATCAGCTTTTATTCTTTGGTCCTGATGTGGCAACTGGCCCGCCATCGTCTTTTCTGGATCTTTATCCACTAGTTATAAATTCCCTACCGCAGGTTAATTATGTGGCTACCTGTCCCATGCCCGCATTCAGTGATAGTATCGATGTGCATCGTGTGCTGGGGGCATTTGGTCCTGACTTCCAAGATGTTTTCCTCAAATCAGATGAGAACCTCTTGGAAGCCATGACTTATTATTCAACATGATGAGTTTTCATACGGAGAAGAGTTCATTTCCTTTTTTCAAGCTCCTTAAAAAATGAAACAAGCTCTTCGAAGCACGGTTTGTTTTCTTGTGTCAAGCTTCTTAAAAAATGAAACAAGGCCATCCAAGGATTGTTCGTCTTCTATGTCAACCTCATTAGAAAATGAATTAGGTCACGAGGATAGGTATTTTAATGTGTCAACCTCGTTAAAATAATGAAACACATTCATGTTCAATTCGAGTCTTTGATACGATCTCGTAAAATCCCAATTGAGTCTTTCTCTTGATCTCATAATTGAACCTTCATTCCATCCACCTGTCAGTAACTAGCAGTCTACTCTGGTGCATGTGTTGTGTAGGTTTTAACCCTGTACATAAATTATCTACAAAAAAATCTTAAAAATTTAAAATAAACAATAGCGAGAGCATAAAACATAAAACAGATAAACACAGAGATTTTCCCCTGGATCCCAAATCGGGACAACCAGCTTGATTTTTCATTATATTTCTTTTAGTGTTACAACACATATATACACATGTCGAAGCATAAATAAACCCTAATCCATTAATCCTAGATTAGAACATAACCGTAGTTCCCTTGACTGGATCTACAAAATACCAAGGGCCAAAAACCATCATACCCCAAAACCATTTGCAAACCCATGCACAAAACCATGGGCGGATCCGCCCACCGGAAAATAAGGACCAAAAAAAATTTCTGAGGTGCTACCCCAGACCCTGACAGGTAGCCCCCCTGTGACCATCCTGACGTTGTGCCTAGCACAACATACAGGTGGGGCTATCGCCCCCCTGTGTCCCCCCTGCACGTGATTAGTCATGGAAATAATATAACACATACCCAACATGTTGAAGCTTGGGGGGCATGTACCTCGAATTGAGTCACCATGCTGGGGGCAACCAAACTTACTTCAAGCATAGTTTGTTTCAATTTCAAGCTTGTGTAAAAATGCAACCAACTTCAAGCAGAGTTTCATGATTTGAAGATTGTGTAAAAACGAAACCATTTCTTATTTTACCTCTTGTGATTATCATTTTATCAGCCTATTTTTCTAGATGAACCTTCGTTTTCTCATTCCACCGTCACCATATGCTTAGCCGATCATACACCTTCACTTGGTTGTTTCACCCATTCCTGAGGAACCTCTATGATGAGTGGTCTTGTTAGCCAACCTCTTAACCTTTACTTGTTCTGAGTAGTTCCACCATCACCGGAACCAGTTGCTAACCTTAATAACACTCATTCCTCCAGGAGGAGTCATCTTTCAACTCTTTTCTGACTCTCTAAAAATGAAAATGTTATCAAGATTATTGTCATTTTGAACTCGTTAAATGGCTATGAAATGATATCTACACAGTATACGTTTACCCCTTTTTCTGGCTGGGATGGATTATTTACAAAAAAGGAATACCTTAGCCTATCGCGACTAAGAGGTTCTTTCATATATTTTTTTCTACCTTTCCGGATCTGAGAGACTATTTATGAAAAGGGCCATGATGGATTTTTATTTTTCGCCTTCTTTTCAAACTCTCTAAACATGAAAAGATGTCGAGTTCTCCCTTTGTCAGACTCGTTAAACCGTGATGACATCGGACTTCATCTCCATGATGTTATTTGAGTTCCTCCTTCCTAGGGCTCATAAAATGTACTATGTTGGATTTGTTCGAAGGAAAAACTTATACGACAAGAATATGCTATACTATTAAAGCTTGGGTAAAAATAAATAGGTACTCGACAAAAATGGTTGGGGAAAATGGAACCAATTTTGAGTTATGTTGGCAGTATGTCGCTCTTGAACATGACACTTGTTTGCATTCGTGTCGATTTGCGGACATCTCATTTCATCATTTTTGCGTCCATGGGTTTGGGTAACCTCTTTTGACCTCTCATTAGCTCTTTGCCATGACATCATGACCTCAGATCCCTTGATGTCAAATACTACCAAATCTAGTGTCGTGTAGCTAATATGTTCAAGAGAAGTTTGCTTTTGCATTTTTCAACCTCCTTTTGATTCTCTGTTGGTCCTGATTCACTATCATCATGTTCCTCTATCTCATGTTGATGATGTGGGAAAAATTATGGCCCTCCTTCGACTAGGTCACTTCCTGTCAACTTCAGCTCATTATCCAGGAATCTGATATAAGAGACTCCCTTTTGGTACCTTGTAGCCTCCATGCCTCAATGTCAGGTTCTCCGCATTCGACGCAAGGTCCACATCATTGGCCTTCGATCAAGTGATTCTGCGGATGTTAAATTTCATATCACTGTTCACATTCTGTGGATTGTAACTTTCATACCTTGAGGGCCATTGTCATTATTGGTGGTTTCTCTCACGTCTGTTAACAACTTTCATCATTGGCTGGTAATCAGACAGTTTTCTTGCATGTTTGATTTCAGCTCATATATTCGCATGCTTGAAATTGTACTTGTTCAAGTCGAGATGGAGCGCAAGACCCTGGGTTTTGTCTAATGAAATCCAGGCTATGATTTCTTGTGGATTATCATGACTTACTGCATGACTCTTTCGATTGGATGGCTGTGACCATACCTAAGTCTATTTTTTTATCCTTATTGCTGGATGGCTACGTCCATACCACGAATCTTAGTTTTTATGTACTCTATTATATATGGTTGTTCCTATACCACATGTTCATGTATCAGAGATATTATTTGTATTTGTAATTTCAGGTCTTCTGACAGTGGTGTTTAGTTCGAACGCGTTCGTGTAAAAGATTTCGCCCCTCCCTCTCCCTCGAACCTCATGCTTTAGGGGGCATTTTTTACATAGCATTTTTTCACTGTCCCTACAATCCCCATCTCACACATTGGAGGTCATTTTTGTGACTAATAAGAAATTTCATGCCTTGCAAAGACCATCATTGAATCCCTTTACATGAAAGTAATATTAATTCTATTAACAATTCCCTAAGTAGAGCTTCAGAAACCCCTGTTTTTGCCTTGGTGTGAGTAGCTATTTCTGCCCTCGTGCCAATGAGGAAAATTAACAATGGGCCTTGCGCCATTTGGCACTCTGTCTTAGTTAGCCACTCGCGCGAAGATTTTTATGGAATTAAAAAAACAAATAGAGGTGGATATTACACTCTAACAACTTCGAGGATGAGCAATTGGGAGTGGTTGGACTGAATAACCACAAACTCCCTCCTTTAGTTTATGGTTTCCACCTCTTATGGGAACCTCCTAAATGATAGGCCTCCCTTTCACCTTTGTAAGGATCCTATCCTCCTCCTTTTCCTCTATAAAAAGAAGCTATCTATCCTTGCATAAGCTAGTTGAACATGGAGAATTGAGTATACTATAGCTGAATTGTTGAAGAGATAGAACAAGAAGGAACTTCATTGAGAGAGCTTAAGCCCATGCCCTCATCCCATCTGAATCCCCTGACAAGAATCTGAGACATGCTTCAGCTGAATCTCGCTAGAGGAGACTGTGATGTCAAATATTTTGTTGTAACTCTTCCTTCTATCAATACATATATGTGACTATTGTTTGGTTCCCATTTTGCGTTATGTCATTTGTTTAATGAAATATGATTAGCCCTCTTTGACTTTATAGTAGTTATGAATGAATTTATTATGTCATATGTTGTTCTTGTTGGCTGATCTATGTGCAGGGATCTGAGCATGACTGCGGAAGGATTATGACTTGCCGAGGCAGGAGCGAGAGGCCACCACCACTACAGCCGCGACGACAGCGTTGGACTCCAGGTAGGTCGATCTACCATGTCCTCTTTTCATTCAGTAATTAGGAACCTACACTCTAGCATGTCCTTTTATTTCTAGACCCACTCCAAGGCTAGAGGGATCGTCTCTGTATGCATAGAGGATTTACCTACTTAAGAGCAGTAGTATGGAAGAAGTGGGCACACCAAACATATATTGACAAACATAGTTTTTAGCAACTCATGAGAGACCCAAAGGGTAGTAAACATTGAAGGACAAAGGGGGCAACTACACTAATATTTTTTTTTAGGTTCAGAAATGTAAAGGATTTGAGTTCACTGATAGAGGAAAATTGGGGAGCTTCAAAAGGGAGGCAAGAGGACCCACCAGCTATGTTAAGGACATGTGGAACGAAAGGGTTGTGTGTGCTCACCATTAGTACATAGGTCAATAATTATCTTCTCCAATGTATATTGGTTATAAAAGGACTGACACCAAGAAATAGTTGCATTCCTTATATCAAGGTGATTGTAAAGGGCCATGATAATTGGTATGAGAGACCTATCATTTTGTATTATATTTTGTAATACAACGAAGAAGGTTTTTAAAAAGTTAAAATTTTTTGTATGCACTATTTGATTCCGTGACGTGTGCAGATTCCACCATTAGAAGTAGATGTGTTGTGGGACATGACTATGTTTTTGTGAGAGATTCTAATAACAAACAAAAATTATCTTGTGTCGTGGAAAGGAAACCTATGCTTTGTTGTTGGCTTGAGGGTCCTAACCCAGGTTTAGAGTTAAGCTTAGCCAGCGAAACCCTCTTACCAGTGGCCCTTTCGGAAGTGACCTACTTGCATAGGTTAAAGTCTAACCCAAAGCAGTATGGGGGCGTGCTGAACCAGTTTCCCACACCCTAAGAGAGAATTAAATGATGTGGGTTTCTGCAGATCTATAAGAACAACAACGTGACCTTCACAAAAAAAACCCTAACCAGGTAGATCTATGTCAATTTACACAGGTTATTCGGCATGCACATAGCTAAAGGCTACACAATCCCTTCAATAGTCTTAGAAAGGTGATATTCAGTTCTTATGGTAATAGATCTATGCATTCAACATTCATGTAAGATAGAAAAGAAGGTACGCAACCGATCCAAAGACAGATAATTCAGTAAATGGAAATAACACATAGAAACAAATCATAAACCAAAATATTGATGCATTTGATACTCAGAATTATCCAACAGACTTCTTTATTATTTCACAGTTCATAATCCCTTTACAATACTTCAGTTCCACCTGCGCACATAGCTAGCGAGGTCTGAACACAACAAGACTAAGGTCTCCCTACACATAGCCAGTAGGAGCCTTCTATACCCAGAGAAATTTTCTTTAGAGCTCAAAGCATCATAATCTTATCAAAAATTACTTAGAACTTCTCTATATGACTCGATATAGACTCCTATTTATATCTTTAGCCTACACTCATCTAAGGTCCGCAAATTGTGGTTTGCAACCCCTATTTCTACGCTTTTTCCCATTACAACTCACGAAGGGGCTTTACCCCACCCCAAAGCCCCTTGACCTTTGCATTTCTTAGCACGCATGACTCAAAACTACAAAATACTATATTTTTATCAAAATTGTGGTCCTAAGGGACCTTGCTCCAACAAGCCCCCATCACAATCTTGTGACTCTTCCTGAGTCACAGCAGTGTTGAGGTATTCATCTTGTTCTGTAACTCCTTGATGGCAGCAAAAAAGGGCACCAGGATGCCCGTGCTTTGATCAACTACACTCTACGTTGTGTCCACTAGTTTCTGCAAATTCAACCCTGCTATGGCAAGATCTATGCTTTGATAAGTTTGGTTAAAATTATTTACGGCGACATCCAGATCCTGTGACAACTTCATCGCTTCATCGTCACATGGCTTCATGTGGTCTGTTAGAATAAGATTATTTCTATGCAGCTCCTCCACTTCGTCGTGCAAGATATGGCTTCTCTACAATCGGGCCACGTGCTGAGTAGGTACAAAAGTAGGCAGGGCCTCCTGAAGATCGTCAAATCCCTACTTCTTGGCATGCAATTCCTATGAAATATTCCTCACCAGTGGATCTGTCTGCATGTATTTCCATAGTCCCATAGTTGTTTCAAGTAGTGCAGTTCCCTTATTGATTGTGGCGGAAATAACTATCGAGGCTTCTTTGACTTGGGCAACCCGCTGTGGCTGCACCTCTAGTGGAGTTTTTGGTTTCTGCTTGGCTTGTAATTCTGCTATTTTTTGCTCAAAGTCGGCCTTCGCTACATTCACTTCGGATCTAGAGGCTTTCGGCGCCACTACCAAACTTTCAATTTTAACATGCAGCACAGAGGATGCGGGAATGGCTACTTTGGGAAAATCACCACATAGTATATCGATCAAATGTTCTAATTCTGGTCATTGTGCTATAGCTCCCTACTACACTATTTGAGCTTGTAGAGATTCTTCAGTCTTTACTACGATCTTCTGTTCAACTTCACTTAGTTTCTAGTGCACGTGCGCCTCCCTGCATTACAACTCGTTGGTAATAATAGTTTGTATTGCATGCAGCTTACCACAGGTAGCATTGACAAGTCTATCCCAACCTCTGGGAAGGTTTACACCTACACATGTAATTCATGTTGTTCGATAGTGACTACTATGCCTGGGAAGGGGAAGATTCTATTGTCCGTCATGCTAATAATCATAGTAGTAGGTAGGCTCACATGAACCGGCCTCACTTGATTCACGCTCACCTGGATATTATCGGTATTAAAATGCAACACTTGTAACCCTAACTATATTGCTTCTATAACTACATTTTACTTCTCTTCCATCCTGGTCCACCCATCTTCAAAGGCAGATGTGATCGCATCTACTATTTTTTCCAAGTCCTCCTCAGTTAAGGTAACATCCTCTGTTCCTCCACCCTTTGAGCCTTTCCTATTCTTGCGCGTGCCCTTAGAGGCTTCTAAATCATTCTTCATTCCTCTTGAAGACTCTGCTCTAGTGCCATCCAAACCATCTAGGCCTCCAAGGTCCAATTCTTCTTCTCCCTCGGGTTCTTGATCTGTTTCTTTCTTAGTTTCCTACTTGGTATCTTGTCTTTTTCTCAATATTTTTCTACTTCCTTATTTGCGTCCTTATATTTTGCTTCTTATTTTTTTGGACATGGAGGATGTGATAGGCACAATATATTTGAGCCTGGTCTTCCATGCTTGATACCAGGTCTCAAGGACTTGGTCAATTTCCGCCTCTGTGACCATCTATGGTAGATTGTACCAAACAAATTTCTTGCACGACCAAATTTGTACTGTATGCATCGTGACCTAGAAATATGCAATGGCTTGGTACTTGGCATACGTGGTCGGGGACAATCATGGCCACGAGTGGATAGTTATTGCCAGTGCACCCTCAAATACAACCCAAAATATTTTGTTCTCTTTTACTCTCTATGGGTGTGGCGAATCCCACATATTGGTGTAGCATGCCCCTTTACACACACCAGCTTTGAGCTTTGCGAGTACTATGCCCTCTGGCATCTCCCATGCAATTAAAGCAATCAGCAACAACAACCTAGAGTAACTGAACTTTTTCCCTTCTTATTGTGCCTCGGGCACATTCTCCAAAAATTCTCAGCAATGATATTTTGATCAATTATAGCTTGCTCCCTTCTTGCACTACCCTGTGAGTGCGATAACATGTGTAGGGACAACCTTAGGTCAGAATTTTCATGTTAGATTGCATCCCAAGACCATGGTATGAAGGCATACTTCTGGGTCAGCAATCTGTTGCACTAGGAGTCCCCTGTAGTCGTTCCTGACCTTGTAATCCTTCTTAGCTTTAGTAGTGAGCTTATGATCATTTCTCTTCCCAAAACTAGCCATGGGATGGGGACCCTTCTTGGGCAGGTTGGTGATCCATTGGATCAGTGTGACATCTATTGGAATTCGATTGGTGATCCATAAGCATCCATCATAAATCAATTTCAACAACTTGCGCACACAGATATTGATGAATGGATACCTAGAAAAGTAGGTAATTATCAACAAATTGAGAATCCCCGTGTTGCTCAGCCCATGTGCCCACAACATCGACTCTACCTTCTCCACCCCATCATATAATATGTTCTTGAGGTCATATTCAGGCTAGAGGTCTAGGAACATATCCTCATTCACCAAGTCATAGTCATCAAACTTAACCAAGGGGAGTTTTCCAAACATGTATCCCTCCAAAGTAACCTCCACTCGGATCAATGGCATCTACACGTATGCGCACATTGTATCCAAATATTTTTTCACCCTCACATAGGGTCTCTGTGGCTATACATACTTCCGGATCCATGAGATGGGCTCAACGAAGAGCATAACCTCCTCTCTTGCGCTCGTGGGTTTCTTAGTTGGGTCGCCTACATGAGATCTATCCTTTGTCGCCTGGCACAGGGATGTGATTTGCCGACGCATTTCCGTGACTTGGAAGATGAACCCTTAGACATATTACCCTTTCCCTTAGCCAGCCTAGACATGACTTCTTGGACCTATGGTACTACTTCATAACATCATTCGATCTTGGCTCTGTAAATTCCGTGAGCGGCACAGAGTGTTCTTCAGATGGCGCGCTATAATGGTTAGTGGCCATCATTCTTGGGCGGAAAATATATTCTAGGTTACTCACATCATATGCAGGGGTCTCTCAGCCAGACATACCGTGCTCAAAGAAAAATTCATGGTGCAATTCATAGATAAGCTCAAGGTGCAATATACTAAAAAAACATAGGAACAGAATATGACCCGCACCCTTCCTTTCATAGGCAATATAAGGTAAAAATGGTAAAATATTCATTAAATGCATCTTACCTCCATAAAAATGGTCAAAAAATCCAATAATATCTACTCATTAAATGCAGAACATCTGCTCCATCGAACGGTAAAATCACTTTTTCACTCAGTTTTACTATTCTAATGGCTAGTTCCTCCTATTGCAGACTACCTTTGTGCTCTTTCCACACCTGTCTATGCCTTTCCTCTGTTATGTGTGAAAACAAGTGGATTCCCATTCCCTGGACATATATTCAATTGGTAGGCACAAGGTTATCTATATATGGCTTTAGCTTTCTTCCATTGAAATGCTCGAGAAGAATTTCACCGCGCAACATGGCCAAGCACACCGCAACTCCATCATTCATTTCCTTCAAAATGTATGGCCCCAGCCAGTGCCTCCTAAACTTTCTTAGGTGGTACAAAAACTAACTGTCATATAACAAGACCAAATATTCTTCTTTGAAAGCCTTCTGACAAATGTGTCTATCATGCCAAGCCTTTTTGCGCGCCTTTTACACTTGCTGATGAAATTTAGCAATGAACCAATCCTCCTCTAAGGCAACCAATTGCGCAAGGCGTTCCTCCATGATATCAATCTCAACCATATTAGTAAATGTTGTAATTCGTCGGCTTAGGACATTATATTCCATTGGCATGACTGCTTCTTTCCCATAAACCATTCTCAAAGGTGTTTTTCCACTCAACTTCTTGCATGTGGTCCTATAAGCCCATAACACAGAAGGGATGTGTATGTCCCAATCATTCTAATTTCCATTAAAAATATTTTTGAGCACATTCTCTAATATTTGGTTGAAATATTCTACTATACCATTTTCCCGAGGGTGATAAGGAGTACTCTTCTGGTGATGTATCTGAAATTCCTCTGTTAGAGCTTCAATGGTTTCATTAACAAAGTGCATACCCATATCACTCATCAATATCTTCGGGCACTCAAACCTAGTTAGAATATGTTCAAAAATGAAATGTGCAGTAGTATTTGCGGTACAATCCTTGAATGACTTAGATTCTGCCCATCTGATTACATAATCTGTCGCAGTGATGAAGTAGCATGCACCAGTCTTCTTGCCCAGAGGATTAATAGGTCCAAAAAAATATATAGCCCATTTATCAAAGGCCTATAGGGCCACCTGTGGTTGTAGGGGCATTTCATCTCTATGTGAGGTCTTCCCCATTCTTTGGCATGCATCACAAGCCCGATAGTATGCATGTGCATCAATGTGTAGGGTGGGCCACCCTAACCCAACATGCAACACCTTCTGCCCAGTGGCCTTCCCGACATAGTGGCCTCCTGCCACTCCTCCATGAGCCTCAACCAAGCTGTCAAATATCTCATGTTCCAACACATACCCTATTAATACTTCATCTGCTCCCATCTTATACAATTGACTAACAATTAGCGTAAAATCAGTTGCGCGTGGAACCAACTCCTTCTTCTACTGCACCGAATATTCAACAAGCACACTTTGAGTGGTCAGAAATTGAATTATATCATCAAAGAGTTCATTAACCACCTTGATAGCGAAGAGTTGCGCATTAGGTAGCCCCTCCTCTAGACTGGTTGGTTCCTCCCCATTTTGTATGTGTGATAGATGATCAGGTCCAGCACTCAATCTACCATGCTTCAGAATAATTTCAAAATGATATTCCTAAAATAGCAACAACCATCTACAAATATTCCCCCCCAACACGGGCTTCTTGACCAAGTATTTTAAACCAAAATGGTCAATGAACATCTTGAAGTGCGCCCCTAGCACATAGTGCCTATAATTTTGAATAACATAGACCATGGCCAATCCTTCCCTTTCTATGGTTGAGTAGTTGCACTCTGCACTGGAGCGCTTCCTACTAGAAAAATTAACAGGGTGATCAATATCTCCTTCACCTGGCTACACTAAAACAGCTCCAAGTGCTATACCGGATGCATCCACATGTACATGGAGGACCTTGGACTAGTCTAGGAGTATTAGAATAGGTGCAATAACCATGTTTTCCTTCAACAACTCAAAGCTCTTTTGGTATTCCTCATCCCATAAAAATGACACATCCTTTTTCAATAATTTCTCCATAGGCGTAGTGATGAGATAATAGCCCTGAACGAACTTTCTTTAATATCTGATGTGTCCCAGGATGGAGAGCAGCTATTTTTTATTAGTAGGGACTTCTATTTTGATGATAATTGTAATCCTATTTGATCTACCATCAACCCTTCCTGACACACAATATGGCCCAAAAAAATTCCAAAAGGAACGTAGAATATGAATTTCTTCAAGGTAAGAAAAATCAGGTGCTTCTTACAACTATCAATCATCATTCATAGGTTAGATACATGCTTCTTTACCATCCCAAACACAGTCCAATCATCAAAATACACCTCCAAAAACTTTTTCATTAATTCTTTGAACACATCTACTACTACGCGGGAGAAGATAGCAGGTGCTTTTTTTAATCTAAAAGACATGACTATGTATGGGAAAGACCCCCATTTCATTACAAAGGTGGTCTTGCTTCAGTCTTCTAGTGCCATTCTGATATGATGATACCCTGAAAATCCATTAGTAAAATAATAAGCCTCTTTTCCACCTAGATTATCCAAGAAGATCTCATCTGAAAATGGAGTAGGGAAGGGGTCATGCACACATGCATCGTTCACCTTGTGCATATATATAAAAATCCTTATCTCTCCCTTAGTTTTATTTTCTTGAACCATGGGGCTCACCCACTCAGACTGCTCCAAAGGCTTGATGATTCGTAAAGCAACCATCTTCTCTAGTTCCTCTTTCACTTTCCGCTTATACTTGGTATTTAATTGTTATGGTCATTGCTTGATAGGGAACGCATCTAGTTTCAAAGTGATATTCATAATGCCTAAGTCTCGTACAATTCCTTTAAGCTTAGATAAATTCATGGGAAACAAGTCTTGATACTCTGTCAGTAGCTCCGCAAGATTTCTCATTGTGTCATCATCCCAATAGTCCCCTATTTTGGCTAACTTGGCTTACAGTTCCTCTATCCCAATGTTGACTTCCTTAAACTTCAGAGGCTTAGTTACATCTATAATTCCCAATAAGGGCCCTGCAATTTCACACTCCCCTTCGGACTAAAGAATTTTGATATTTCTTGGGTCCTCTTCATTGTCTTCTACTAAGAGGTTCCTGCAATGGAAAATATCTTACATCTGTGCTTCCCATGATGGTGTAGAACATTCTATTCGAGGTCGGGAGTCATGAAATACATGTGCTTCTATATCGTATAGAGATTCATGCAATCCCTCTTATCCCCTAACCAAACCAAAGGTTTATATAAAATTGTCAGTCATCATAATCCAATGGTAAGGCTATCAGCGTAGCTCCATTTCCAAATACCATGTAGTAGGTATCAGCCCCAGCAAATGGAAAAACATATGAACCCATTCGTTCGAGGTCTTCTCATTTCAAATATCCATCCACATGGCCAGATGTTTTCGCGGGTCACCCTGACCATAGAAAAGCTTAGTTGGTGGGGTAGCGGGTAGCTCAAAGTGCAACCTCATTATTCTACTACATTCCTCCCAGTCCTTAAAATTTCCTTTATGTGCATACCACCAATGTGCTGGGGTTATGCGCATGCCCATATCAAGTGCCCAGAACCTTCGTTCTCCCACGACAACCTTTTCCAACTTTTCCAAAAATAATACAACACTATGGGAACCATTGAAATAGGGTAATTATCTTAACTCTAAGGAGATGCAATGAAAATTCTTAGTGATCTTGAGGTAGCGCAACACAAAAACATCATGTAACCGATTATGCCATTTCTTCATCTCCCCATCTGAATCTGAGAAACATGAGTTATCCTTTTCCCAGTTCAGCATTCCATCAATTGAACGCTTGATCTAATCCTCATCTCACACATTCATCTTGTAGATATGGTCGAAATCATCTCCTTCATGGACTGGTTCTATATATCTTTCTCCTTCTGCTGGATCTAGAGGTACTATCACCCCTGTACCATCATTTTCAAAAATCATGCTTCTTCAGTTCAAGTTGATGATACCTCCCATATCGACAGCCCAATCCATCCCTAGTAGCATGCAGTAAGGGTCTTCATTATCCAAAATTTGTATTACTTCAAAATCTGCATGTAACTTTACTAGAGCAATGTATACTAGAACCTGTCAGAGCTTTCCAAGTGGAATGATCTTCTGCTGACTAGCCATGCACAGCTGAATGATGGAACATGGTTCGCCCATATTTTTCCAAGTATGATTAAGTAGAACATTTTCATCAAACCCTAACTCCACGATTACCTGATCCATCTCATATTGGCCAATTTGTACAGTCATGCATATCTCCCGAGCAGTTCTCTTCTTGTTCTTATAAATATTGTTCACATCCTTAGTCTCGGTAAGAGGAAATTCCTTGTCCATGCAACTGTCTATCAGGTCCTGCATATTTTCTACAAATTTATGATTACGTAATAACTTAATGCAGGCTTTTAGGAAAGGGTTGAATCCATCATCAATATGTGCTTCCATGATATACTTGGATGTGGATGCACCTGCAGCAGCAAAATCCTTCCTGGATTCAATAAAAGTCTATTTTTCCTTCTGTATGTTTATTCCTTCCTTATTTTTAGAGGCCTTCCTCATCAATGGCTCTGCATCAACCTTCTTTCCCTCATCTCCTCTGGTGGAAATACCATTGCGTGTAATTTTATTTACACTTGGATCATCATCGTGTGGCTCAATTTTAACCATTTGTATGTTCTGTGTAGGTGTTTGTTGTTGCTTTTCCTGCATTATAGAAATTAAAATAGGAAATTCTTAAATAACATTATAAAAATGTCTATAGTACCACAAAGAATGTTGTGCAGGGTTCAGGAAGTCACACGCATAATGTTGAGTGT
Source organism: Pinus albicaulis (assembly GCA_034641835.2). NCBI lineage: Eukaryota > Viridiplantae > Streptophyta > Pinopsida > Pinales > Pinaceae > Pinus > Pinus albicaulis. The sequence goes on along the minus strand of CM076576.1, from coordinate 629,297,347 downwards.
CTCCACATTTATAGAAAATTAATTGTTCTACTCCACGACCTGCGCCTCCACCTCTCCTTCATCCCCTTCATCTTGCTAGATATCCTCCATGCCCAGAGGGAGATGCTAGTGAATATGGTCCAACTACACCCTATAAAGGTTGGCATTGTCCATCATTAGCTTGAATGTACAGTAGTGGTGCTCATCGTGACGAACTAAAGAGAAAAACTTGCACCATGGTTGCTTCAGTTCCGGAAAATTGCTTCCTAATCGAGGGAAATGGTCTGTATCATGTCGTCCAACTACTCTACAATCAACGCACCATAGTGTGGGAATAACACTTGGCCCTGTCACATATCTGGGTCACAATGGATTTTGCCCTCGCACTTGCATGTTATGTGAGAACAAAGTGGACTAATATTTTGTGTGGTCGGAACCCTTAGAACATATACACCATACATTTGTGCCAACTTCCTTTCCTCTCTCTCTCTGTAGGTTTTAAATCTCTAAGTGAATTTCCTCCAACTGATTTTGGATTTTCAGAGTTCTGAATTGATCATCTTCTCTAGGCGTAGCTTCCATATTCATAACAACTTCAAGGGCTTCGGCCTGAGAGTCGATCTTCTTCTGGTTCATGGGCCCACACAAATGTGGTAAGAGCATTGTAATAAACCATTCCTTATCATGCTTATCTTCATAAATAAATCCTCCCTCATTGATGGTGTGCTTCAGCCGTTGATCGACCTCCCAAACAGATTCATTTGGCTCTTATTTTATATCTTTCAATTATGTCACACACTGTGAGTAGGACTTTTGGATTTCCGAATTGTTGTTTCAAAAATTTCTTAATCTAAGCAACAGTGGGATCAACATGCTGAGTGATATATCCCACTAACCAATATAATGAGTTACATTCAAATGCCATAGCTAGTTGTGCTCTCTTGACAACATCAGTGTTCACATTTTGCGTGGTCGATAATGGATTGGAAACAAACCAGAACCTATCCATGTTATCTTCTCCCACACCCATGAAGGTGGTTAGATTCATATGTGCAGCCATATCTCCTTCTGGTGGTGGTGGTGGTGGGGTAGGAGATTTCTTACCCTTGTGGGAATTAGTCACTTGGAGTAGCAGGAGGGCTACCTTCGGCACATACCCTCATCGCTACCTATATCACTATTAGGCAAGTTTCTCAGAGTTTTGTATACATAGATGTCTCCTCTATGATTAATCTGGTAATACTTTTTGCTACGTGTAGTGCTTTCTAAATTATCTGGGGTTATTCACTTGGTGTGACTGCACAAAACACCCTTTTCACATAATAGAATTTTAATCAACAAAGTTAGAGAGTGTATGAATTTACCTCTCAGTCCTTTGAAGAACCTCCATTTAGATGAAGAATATGACACAAACTAATCTAGTACAAATTTTTTTACAAACCCACCCAAAATGTTGTCAACCCAATGATATACAATACGGGTGATGGAATTATCAGATTTCTCTAACTATTTAATCGGCTAAGGCATCCACTAAGTGACCTTATCGTCCTTCCATCAGGTTTGGAACTCAAGTAGTCTTGATAACCAATCTTGTAATTCTTGCACAAAGGTTACAAAGAAGATCTCCTGAACCTCTATGAAAATATACTTCTATTTCCAATCTTCAGGAGACAACTTCTTACTCATGTTTTCCTTAAGGGTAAATTCTTGAATTTTATTCTCAAACCAGTTTTCTAACTCTGGCTTAGATGGATGCCACATCACCCAATATCTAAAAAAATGATCTCGGTCCAGGCAACAGAACCATTTGTTGGCTTCGGGGGTCATGACCCAAGTTCAGAGTTAACCTTAACCAGCAAAACCCTCTTACCACCGACCGTTTCGGCAGTGACCTACTTGCACGGGTCAAAGTATCACCCGAAGGTGTATGGGGGGGTGCTGGAACCAGTCCTCCACACCCTGAGAGAGAATTAAATGATGTGGGTGTCTGCAGATCTATAAGAACAATGACCTGACCTTTGCAATAGAAACCCTAATCATGTAGATCTAGGTCAATTTACACAGGTTATTCAGCGAGCGCACAGCTAAAGGCTTTGCAATCCATTTGATAGTCTTAGTAAGGTGATATTAAACTCTTATAGTAAAATATCTATGCATTTAGCATTCATATAAGATAGTAAATCAGGTACGCAACCGATCCAAACATAGATAATGCAATAAATGGAAATAACACAAAGAAACAAATCATAAAGTGAAATACTGATACATTTTATACTCAGAATTATCCAACACACTTCTTTATTCATTCACAATTCGTAATCGCTTTACAATACTTCAGATCCACCCACACACACAACCAGTGGGGTCTGCACACAGCAGGATTAAGGTCTCCATGCACACAACCAATAGGAGCCTTCTATAACTACAAAATTTCACTTTACAGTTCAGAACATCATAATCTTATCAAAACTTACTTAGAACTTCTCTATCTAACTCGATCTAGAATCCTATTTATATCTTTAGCCTGTGCTCATCTAAGGTCCACAAATTGTGGTTTGCAACTTGTAGTTCTACCCTTTTTCCCATTACAACTCATGACGGGGCTTTCACCTGCCCCAAGACCCTTGACTTTTGCATTTCTTAGTGCACATGACTCAAAACTACAGAAGGCTATATTTTTATCAAAATTAAAGTAATAAGGGACCCTTTTCCAACACTTGTTAACCTAAAAACTACCTAAAAATCATCTTAGGATACTCATGTCCAATATCAAGTCATCCCACTTAACAAGTTACCAAGAAAAAGCTCACATCCTACTATAGTCGTAAAACAACTAAACAACATATTTTATATCTTGACATTCCACATCACACGACATGTCTTTGAATTCCTTGGAACTATGTGGCATATGTTAGCATCCCATGCATTTCTTGGCTTGATTTGGCACTCCCTAACACACCCTAGCACTTCCTGATATGACTTGGCAGTTTAGCATGCCTTGGCACTACCCTGATTTAACCTTGTCACTTCCTCTGTAACATATGCAACTCACCGGAACTCCCTATTACACACACTTATTCATTCATTTCCATTCATTTTGACCTAGTTCTTCATTTTTTCCCTGACACACATTGGCACACTGTGGCATGTGGCACATCTTGGAATTCTTCCCTAACACTCTAACGTGACTTGGAATTTATATAATCCCTTTCCACTCCCTCATTAGAACACCTAGAATGTGCTAACAATCCCTATCACAAGATATTATTCATTTGTTTCCATACAATATAAACTAGTGCTCCCTTTTGTTTTCTTGGCACTCCCTAACACTCCCTAGCATGCATTCGCACCACACCCTAGAACATTGCACATATTGGGATTCCTTAGCACTTTGCATGTCTTGGCATTCTTAACATACCTTATAACTAGCTAGCATGTGTTAGTACTTCCTAGAATTCCCTGACACACCTTTTAGCTACCTACTTGTCATGCCCTCAAAGATAGCCTTACTTTTTTTGCAACTTGGGAACCCAACCAAGTCATTGGAAAAATAGTTTTGTGCGTAGGCAAAAGTATCCCTTTGTCTAAAACTACTTTTTCTATCCCCTTATGACAATCATAGGCTTTCCTCATAAAACTCCTATTATGAAATTATCCTAACACATTATCTTTGGGACACCTAGAATTCACTGACACTCCTTAGCACACACTCATACTCATTCATTTCCATGCATTTTGAACTAGCTTTCCCTTGTGATTCCATAACACTCCCCAAAAACCCTCGACACACAATTAATTTATCTAGCATGTGTTAGTATTCCTTTTCATTCCTTGGCATGCCCTGAAACTCCTTAGTTATCATGCCCTCACAACTACCCTTTTTTGTTTTGCAACTTGGGAACCCAACCAAATTCTAGCTTGACTACAACAACTTGGGAAAGTTACAATTACTACAACTATACTATGCCATTTTCACCTAATAATTAATTCCTATAACTCATCTTAGGCTACTCATGATCAATATCAACTCATACAAATTAACAAGTTACAAAGACAAGGCTCACATCTAACCATGTTAATTAAAAAAGTAAGCAGCATAGTTTACATCTTGAAATTCCATAACACTTGTCACGTCTGAAAATATGTTGGAGCTATGTGGAACATGTTAGCATCCCCTAAATTCATTGACATGATTTGGAACACCCTTACACACCCTAGCACTCCCTGACATGCCTTGACACTATAGCATGCTCTTACTCCCTCCCTAGCACACCTCTAGCTCACTAATACTCCTGATCACAAATTCTTATTAATTCATTTCCATGCATTTTAACAAATTGTTTCCTTATATTTACCTCAAACTTCCTAACACTCACTAGCATGCAGTGGCACACCCTGGAACCTGACACATCTTGTCATGTCACCCTGGAACTCTAGCATTACTTGTCCCTACATAGTATACCTTGTGACTCCCTCCTTAGCACACCTAGAACTCACTCACACTCCATGTAACACACTCTTATTCATTCATTTCCATGAATTTTAAACTATTACTCCCTTGTGTTTTCCTAGCAATCCTTAACAATCCCTAGCATGCATTGGCACACCCTATCACCTAGCACATCTTGGAATTTTTCCACAACTTCTATCATCCCTTAAGACGTCCTAGAATACCTTGTCACTCCCTCCTTAGAAAACTTTGAACTCACTTACACTTCTTGTAACGAACTCTTTTTCATTCATTTCCATGCACTAGTTTGACCTAGTGCTCCCTTATATTTCCCTGGCACTCGCTAACACTTCTTAGCACGTGTTAGCACACTATGGCACCTACCACATATTGGTTGCATGATGCCCTACAACTCTTGAATTCCTTAGATATTTATCGCATGCATTTTCACTCCCTCCATAGAAAATATTGAACTCATAGTCACTCGCTATCACACACTCTTGTTCATTCATTCCCATGCATTTTTACCTAATTCTCCCTCGTGTTTCTCTGGCACTCCCTAACACTCCTTGGAAAGCATTGGCACACCCTCACACGTGACACATATTGGCATGCTTCCCTAGAACCCTAGAATTCCTTGCCACTTCCTATAATATATTGTCACTCCCTCCTTATCACACCTAGAACTCGCTGACATTTCCTATTACACAACCATATTCATTAATATCCATGAATTTGAAACTAGTTATCCTTTGTATTTCCTTAGAAATTGGCCCTAAAAATCCCTAGCATGTGCCAAGGCTGCACCTTGGCACCCAGAACATCATGGAATTCCTTATCACTTGGCCCTAACAATCCCTTGCATGCACTGTTACCACACCCTAACACCTGACACATAGTGGTGTGCCTTATCACTTGGCATGACTTAACATTCCTAGCATGCCTTGAAATTGTGTAGCATTTGTTAGTATTTATTGGAATTCGCTACCAGAACTTGGAACACGCTATTTTTCATGCTCTCATAGATAGCCTTACTTTTTTTTGGAACTTCACAAGTCAAACAAGTCATCGGAAAAACAATTTCGTGCCCAACACAAAGTCTCTCATTTTCTGGAACTTCTTTTTCCAGCCCCTTATTACAACCATAGGATTTATTCGTATATGTCCTATTCTTAACTTATCGTAACACACTTCCCCCTTGGTATATATGGAATTCACTAACACTCCTTGGCACAAACTATTATTCATTAACACTCCTTGGCACAAACTATTACTCATTCATTCCCAAGGATTTTTTCCTAGTTATCCCTTGTGATTCCTTGGCACTCCCAAACACTCCTCAGCATGAATTGAAACTAAACAACATATGTTAGCATGCATTTTCATTCCTTGGCATGCCCTAGTGCTCCTTAGATATCATGCCCTCACAACTACCCTTACTATTTTGGGGACTTGGAAACCCAACCAAGTCCTACCTTAACTACAATAGCTTGACCAAGTAATGGTTACTACAACTAGACTATGCCTTGTTAACCTAAGAATTTTCTATAACACATCTTAGCATATCATGTGAAATATCAACTCATCCAACTTAAGAAGTTATGAAGACAATTCTCACATCCAACAGCAGTCATAAAAGAACTAAGAAACATAGTTTACATATTGAGATTCCATAGCACTTGGCACATATAAGAATCCCTTGGCACTATGTGGTTCATGTTAGCATCCCATTAATTCCCTTACATGCTTTGGAATTCCTTAGGACACCATAGCACTCCCTGAATTACCCTTGCACTCTATTATGCCTTGGAATTGGCTAGCATATAACCTTGGTATACCCTCTTTAGCACATATCTAACTTGCTAGCACTCCCAATCACCCACTCTTATTCATTCATTTCCATTCATTTTTACATACTTCTCCCTTGTGTTTCCTTGGCACTCCCTAGCACTCCTTGGCATGCATTGACACACCCTAGAACATGGCACATCATGGCATGCCACCCTAGCACTCTATAATTTTGTGGCACTACATAACATACCTTGTCACTCCCTCCTTAATACACCTAGAACTCACTAGCACTCCCTCTCACACAGTCGTATTCATTAGTTTATATGCATTTGAAACTAGTGCTCCCTTATGTTTTTCTATTACTCCGTAACACTCCCCATCATATGATGGCACACCTTGGCACCTAATACATATTGGAATGTTTCCTTGGCCTCTATCATGGCTTAGCACTGCCTCGCATACCTTGTCACTCCCTCCTTAGAACACTGGAATTCAGTAACGTTTCTTATCACAAACTATTACTCATTCATTTCCATGCATTAATATGACTCGGTGGTCCCTAGTGTTTCCCTCGTCCCTAACATTTTTTGGACACATGCTTCCCTAGCATTCTAACATGCCTTAGCACTTCCTAGAATACCTTTTCACTCCCTTCTTAGCACACCTGGAACTCATGATGCTCCATGTCACACACTCTTATTCATTTAATTCCATGCATTTTGACCCATTTCTCCCTTTTGTTTCCCTCACACTACCTAACACTTCTTAGAAATAATTGGCATGCCCTAATAGTTGGCACATATTGGCATGCTTTCCTATAAATATAGCATTCCTTAACACTTCCTAGCATTCCTTGCGAATCCCTCCTTAGAAAACCTGGAACTCAGTGACACTCCTTATCACACACTCATATTCATTCATTTCCATGCATTTGAAACTAGTGATCCCTTGTATTTCTCTAACACATAGCCCTAACACTCCCTAGCATGTGTTGGTTCCACACCCTAGTACTTAGCACACCCTCGAATGCCTTAATGCTTAGCATTTATTTTCATGCCTAACATCCCTTAGAAATTTGTACCATGTTTCACTACTTCGTGACATTCCTTGGAAAAGCTTGGCACTCCATAGCTCTCATTCCCTCATATATGCCCTATACCCAACAAATCCATTGGAAAAATAATCTTGTGCCCAACTCAATTTTCTCTCCCTTTGTCTGAAACTTATTTATCCATCCCCATATCCCAACTATAGGCTTTCCTCCTACGAGTCCGTTGTGTTAAAACACAACCCTCCCATTATTTGAGTTATGTACTTCAAATAATAGGACCCTTTCTACAAATTTTTTGGCTAAACACCTTTTAGGATTTTTATTAAGTTAATTATCTTGCACTTTTTTCATTTTTTTCATTTTTGTCAAATTTGTATTTGGATTCTTTCATTGAATCCAATTTTTCACAACCTTTCGATTGATACTTCTTTTACCTCATTTGGGAAAGTTGTTTGTAAATGGTACTCCTTTGAACTTTAATCATTTGTGTCAACTCTATTAAAAAATGTGTGAAATGTACAATATTTCAATTTTTGTTATTAATTTAATTAAATAATCCATTTATTGTAAATATTAACTCTTATTCAGTTATTACTAAGATCTTTCACTTTTCACGAAGGATCCTACTAAATCACCCACCCAAATTACAGAGCATTTAAAAAACATACTTTTCATGATTTTGGTAATTTATCATAATTTTCTTTTTTAAAACGAAATTCCAAACTCAAAATTTCATAATGGAAAAGTGGTTGTAGTTCATTTTTTAAAATTATTAATTACCAAAGTGGTTGTAGTTTAGAATTGGAAAATCTCACTCTAAGTAGTCCACACTTTGTTTCAATTTTAAATTAACTAAATTTCAAAAATCATGAACCCCAATTAAAATATATGAAAAATCATAAAAAATAATCTCATCCACAACCATTGCTTTATCGTAAACATACACAATGTATATGTTTCAAAAACCCCGATAAATTTGTTGATGCGAATGCGATGTATGCAATTTTTATTTTCAGCTAAACCTTTTAATTCATTCATATTAAATTCACTCGAATCCATTTTGAAGGCATGAGTAGCAAATTGAATTTTAAGTATAATATTAAAATATTTTTAATTGATATTTAATATTAAATTTTAAAATTAAATAAATAAATTAATATGTAACATATTATTAATTTAATTAAAGTAAAATTTAATTGTATGTCTTAGTTAGTTAGATTAATATTAATCTTAAATAGTTAGTGCGTAAATAACTAATTTAGTTTATGATTAACAATTAAATGAATATTAATTAGTTAATAATTAAAATTTAATTTATGATTAAAATTTAATTAAAAAATTATGATTTTTTAGCCCAAGCGACAAAAATTCCAGAATTCTAGAAATTTTAACTCATCACCTTTGGAAGCTCATAAATGGAGTTTTACTTGACCAAATGAGACTTGGGATTGCTTATTGGATAGATAAAATTGAGGAGAACTTTTATGAGGAAGTTTCATTAATATATTTGATCATTTATTGTGTCTAAAATTAGGCATAAGATCAAGATTTGAATTTTTTAAACAAAAATTAATTTTCTGAGTTTTATTTTCTGCATTTTAATTTTCCCATAGCTTCTTCTAAATAGAGATCCATTTGTCAATGATATCATTGACAAATTATATCATCACAGGCATCAATAGAAAGCTTAAATTTATTTTTAAATTATTTATTTAATTAATTTTTTATTGGATATATTTTTAATTCCAGATTTGACATTTTGATTTTATTTTTTCATTTTAATTTAATTTTGATTTGTTTTTGTAGGAAATCAGTTGAAGAGATGAGGAAAAGAAGATATCAATCAACGAAAATTTCCCAACAATTGAAGAATATGATTTTGAACCAATAAAAATTAATGGAGTAGAACTGCTCTTCAACAAACTTTCCTACGAAGAAATATTTTTGTAAATATTATAAATAGTATATTGTAGAATGTAATAAGGGCTTCTCTCCTCTACAATTATTGAATTCTAAAAGCACTTCTGTAATAGGGATTTAGAGTTTTAGGTGGGAGGAGAGGAATCTCATATCTGGGGATTATTGAGTTTTTTCTTTTACATTCTGAGTTATGTATAATGAACAGATTTTGCCCTATTGTAGCTCTAATTTTGAAAGCCGAAGTTCAATCATTATAAAGGACTATTAGAGACCTGAGTTGGAGGAATGGACTTAATAAATTGGTATTTATAATATGATTATTTTAAATGCTGGTTTCATTTTACGATAACATGAATGTGTCAATTTACTTCCATATCTGTGCACTTTTGTCGATATGGGCAATTTGCCTCAAATTTATGTTATTATTTATCTCTTCTTTTATGGGTTGAATTCTGATTTCTAGGTAACTATTTACTCATAAATATGTCTTATAAAACTGGTTTATTGAATAGTGATATGTTGTGAACTTTTTCCACATATTATTGTTTAATTATTCAAGTTACTTACTAAATAATCAATATAATTTCACAAACTTATTCCTAAGTGTTGTTGATTGATTATTTCAGTTAAGAATTATCTAGATAGGATGTGTTTGGAATTCGTAATGTAAGTTAATTGACCTACTTCGTTAGCTTGATATTCATTATAAGCCAGACATATTTAAATCACAATTATTTAAAATATTTACTCTTGATTAGGATGAATCTATATCTGCCTAATTGATATAGAATTAAAATAGTTTATTTTGCTTCCATATTAGAATAATTTGTCATATAGATTAAATTATACATCCCTAAAAATTTCTCATCCCAAAGAGAAAAAACTTTAAATGTGGCTTGGCTGAGCCCCAAATTAGCTTAAGGATCACTTTTGTGCCAGATCAAAGGGAAAAATGGTCTGATGTCTCTTTCCCATTGGTAGATTAAAGCTATATTTTAAGCAAGTGGAGATTGAAAGAAGGTAACTAGACCAAGTTAAATCAGTCAGAGCCACTATTCCAAATGGAAAAGGAACTGCTTTAAGGTCCAGACTGAGTGGTCATCCCCCATGTTGTTGTAGCGAATTTTGAGGCATAAACATTTTGGCCCTAGAAGGAGGGCCTAAGACTTGTTTTCCTTTGGAGACTTTGTATTCTAACATTTTTTTTATTATAATGGCTCCTCTAAAACTTCCAATTTAGAGTTGTATTTCTCGATGTGTACCTTCCAATACTCCACCAGAAATAGTAAGACTCTTGTCTCAGGTAAAGTTTAGTGGTAAGTTGAATACTTCTACATTTAATCATTTCTTTCAATTTATTCAAAATTATTCAAATTCTATTTTCCGAGAAATTGATGAAGATATTTTATGTAGGATTTTTACTCTTACATTCTTGGCAAAATCCAGAAGCTGGTGTCAATCACTTCCAGTTGCCTCAATTCACATTTGGGAACAATTTATTACAATCTTCCTTTGTAAATTTGATACATATAACTACGAACAAGTATGTGACAATTTTGAAGATCTATGAAGGTTTGAAGGTGGGTCTTTAATTGATTTTACCATAAGGTTTCGTTTAAATTGTTTAAGATTGAAAATTGAAGATAACCCTTCAAAAAACTTGTATTATTAGATTATTTTGAACATATTTTCTCTTTTCCTTCCATTCAGAATCCATGTGAAATTATTTCAAGCTTTGAACAATATCTTTCTAATTTCATTGATATAGGTGAGAATTCCAATATGGAGGTACACACAGATGATGATGAAGTGGCGTCTATTTTGTTTGATCAATTCCTTCATTTACTGCAAACTTCCTACAATATTGATAAAGATCAAGGTGCAAAGTCTCATGTCAATGAATCTAAATCACAAAGCTTGGAAAATTTCACTAATCAACTGCAAGAAGATATTAGCAACACTCTTGAAGGAAATACTACTTTAGAATATGAAAATAGGTATGTGTTAGAATCAAAAAATCAAAGCATAATCCAACAAGTACCAGTAGCGATCAAAGTTTCCAATAATACACAATCTTTTGTAAAAAATTCTAAATTATTTTATGATGAGAAAATCCCAAATTCTAGACAACAAAGAAACATTGTTCAAGAAAGCATAATTAGCCAAGTAAATGATCTTAAATATGAAATTTGCAATGAAGAAAATGCACAAGAGTTCTCAAGGAGAGACATTTTCAAATGCATTGTTTCGTATTCATAATTTTCTCTTTATCATGATAATTTTTCTAATAGCAATTTTTCCTCTCTTCCAGTTAAATATATTTCAGAAAACAGAGAGGTTGATCTAAATGAATTGTCGATCAGTTTTTATCAGGATAGATAATTAATTAATGATCATTCTTCTGGCATTAATGAACATGAGATCAATATTCCTTCTTGTTTTGATACATTGAATGATATCGAAGGGAATTCTAATGAATGTCATGAGGTCATTTATGATAGCTACTTTGACATTGTGGATATTGATTTGTATTCTTCACAACTGAATTCTCATGATCAAAGTCGAATCACATGTGAAAATGAAGAACAATCTATTTCAAAAATTATTTCAAAGAATTCTCATTTTCAAACAATTAATCATACTCATGATTTCAGCATTCAAGAAACCATTCCAATCTATGATTTGTATGATGATCAAGCTTACATTCCCATTCAGAGTCATAGCCTTCTCTCTAATTCACGAGTAGGTATCAACAATCATTCTAATTTTATTATTCTGCCCAACTCTTGTGAAGATAAAATTTATTTAAGTCAGGCTCAATTTTGTTGTAATAATAATTGTAACACTAGTGTAAACTATGATTCAATTTTGTTATTATTCCATCGTTTGCTCTTAAGTTCATATTTATTTCATGTCTTCAATCTTATATTTTTAGATACTTCGTGCTGGCATATTGAACAAATCAATATTAAACACTCAATTGATGCATTGCCTCAATGAGAAAATGAAGTTTCACATCATAATCATAAACATCAAGAGATATTAATTATTCAATACCCATAGATGTTCATTTCTTATCAATTACTTCTTGCTTCTCAAAAGCAGTGTCAACAAGAGAATGCATTTTTATAGTATGATGAGCAATCTAATTCAATTAATAATATTCTATTTGATCTATTAGACTTCCATCTGTTTTTCATTGATCCATTTGAAAGACATTTGGAAAGTTTTCGTTCATGCAATATTGTTAATAATTTAACAATTGAACATAACACTAATAAAATTTTCCAGGCCATTGAATCTAAAATTTCTTACCCACAATCTGGCCTGATATCTTCTCTTTTGAATCCCTTCCAATCATTGATATAAACTCATCCATATTTATGTGATCCAATCGAAATTCAATTAGAAAGGATATTTCAAGAGAAGGTAATTATAAATAGCTTTCTCTTTGTAAATAGATTAGAAATTTGTGCACATGCTACATTCAAATTTATCTTGATATTTTTGTTACTAAAGTTTTACATATACATAAATACAAGAATTAAAATGAGAGAGTGGTTACATTGGAAGTATGACTATACCTAGTCATGTTTCCTTCAATGAGTTAGAAATAGGAATAGATTAATTTTCTTTTCTGTTTTCATTTATTTCATTATTTCAAGTTTTCAATACAACAACTAATGAATCTGATTTCTTTTGGGTATCCCCTTTCAATTGTGAAAAAATATTATAAATCATTTTAGTAGCTCTTTAAGATTCATATCATACACATCTTTCAAGCCTTCAATTGTCTTGTTTTCCAAAATTCATCACGTTGATCATACCTGAATAAATTCAAAGAATTTTCTACAACTTGACAATTTTTTATTCATAAGTAATTCTTAACAACTCATTTTTATCACCCTTGTCTTTTGATGTGATTTTGGAAAGGATGCAATTTGAAAAAATTCATTGCTTAGCATTTTAGATCAAAATAAGTAGGTGATGTTGAACATATGCAAATTTTGAAGAACTTGAAGCCTCATGACGTAAAAGTTACAGTCAATTTCTTCTAGGTATGTGTTTACATGTTCACTGTCATCTATTGTTTGTTTTTCTTTTTAGAGGTTATTTCTTATTTATATTTTGTTTTTTTTGCATGTTTTCAGTAATTTGATTGTGTAGATCTGAGATAAGCAAGCTTCCAGATATTTTTCAAATATGCAACATGCTCAGTGAAGTATTTAGACTTCGTCTAAAATTTGAGGGTTATTTAAATTTTGCCTTTATTCATTGAAATCCTGATAAATATTAATAAATTCTCAGAGGAATAATATCATATCATTATATTTAATATATTTCTTCATAAGAAAATTATGATTAACATTATTTTCAATTAGATATTCCGACATTTAATTAAATTATTAAAGGGTTAATTATTTAAAAGAAAATTTAAAATAATCGCTCTCTTTTTTAATTTAATACTTTAAATAAATCATTGGCCTCACATATATATCGCAATTCACAAATCGGAGGTTTTGAAATGAGCACACTCCAAATATCTCTGATCCCCCGATATGCACATTCGTTCTGATTTCTGATGAACCTTTCTTTCCGATATGCGCATTCCTTCCAATCTCTGACGAACCTTTCTTTCTGATATCGCATCATCCATATCGCATTATTAAATCAGAGGAAACTCTTTACCATTTCACGATAATAAAAATTCGATGCAAAGTATTTTCATATTGTTTCTTGCGCACTCTCCAATAAAATGACTTTGCCAAGGATGGTGTTTGTCCACATAAACCTGGACCCAATATGACATTTAAGTTTAGTTCTAAAACATATTGTGTCCATTCATAAATCACAAGTTTGGTTGGGGAATATCTTTAAAAGTTCTGATGTCCCGGATCCGATATGAAATTAAATCCATATAATAAAATATTGGGTTTGTTCTTCATCACACATAGGCACATCAACGATATTACATTTCCTACTCAAATCTGTTGATCACCGATCTCTTATAAAAAATAAAGCTAGTCCCACCAATGAGCCAAGTCATTTATCACATTTTTGTTAATGCAAGAATAATATTTGCATCTCCAATATCCTGATATAATTAGTTTCTATTAGAAAATCAAATATTATAGATAAATGAAACACATAAAATATGCAGAAAAATACAAGTACACAAAACACATAAAACCAGAGAGACACAGATATATGTGGTTCACCCAGTTTGGGCTACGTCCACCCCAAAATAGCCAGTCCTTCCTTTCTATTATCCAGCAAAAATGAAGAGACAAAACCTACAGCAGATCCACTGTAATATCCTTTGTTCTCTCCCATAGTCTTCCTATCTGTTTCCCGCTTAGAGAATACACATACAATACATAGCCGCAATGCAATACCCTCATAAAAGAAAGGGGTTGTCTTCTAGGGCAAAAAAACCTAAACTAAACATAACTTCTACCATCATATCATCTGCCTAATGAATGGCCCATATTGGCTAGAAATTACTTTACTTTTACAAGGCAATTTTACATCTATTTTTGGCTTCGGGGGCGCTGCCCTTGAAACCCCCACTGGGGGACCGCTGGCCCCCAGACCCCCCAGCCGGGGGGGTCAGCCCCCTCGGATGCCACGTGCAAGGGTGTACAATTTTCCTAGTGTATACATCCAGCTAAAACAAGGATCTATGAATCAAGAAGAAAATCAGGCTCCACACCCAACAATCTCCCACTTGGAGACTGATTGTAGCAACTCCACCGTTACTTCATTTGCTGGACAATGACTCCTCTTTGGACCTAGCTGTTCCTCATATTCATCATCATCCTTGAATACTAATTGAAACTGAGCACATTTTTCAGTTTCTCCCTGGTTACAACTTTTGTTAGCATATCTGCAGAATTCTGGCTAGTGTGTATCTTTTCCAGCTTCAACTCTCCATCTTCCAATACTGACCGTATGAAATGGTACTTGAGATGTATGTGTTTAGTCCTAGAATGAAATGTTGAGTTCTTTGCAAGATGAATGGCACTTTGGCTATCACTGTATAACGTTCCCATATCATGCTTCTTACCCAATTCACCCATAAGCCTTTGTAACCAAATCATTTCTTTACTAGCCTCTGTAGCAGCAACATACTCTGCTTCTGTTGTTGAAAGTGCAACAACACTTTGGATTTTTGAAACCCAACTGACAGTTGTTCCACCTACGGTAAATACATATCCTGTAGTGCTCCTCCTGTTATCTCTGTCACCTGCCATATCTGCATCAACATATCCCTGTAGAGCAATGTTTGAACCACCAAAGCATAATACTTGATTTGTGGTACCTCTCAAATATCTGAGAATCCATTTTACTGCCATCCAATGTTCTTTTCCTGGATTATTCATGTACCTGCTTACAACTCCCACTGCATGTGCAATATCAGGCCTTGTGCAGACCATTGCATGCATTAAGCTTCCAACTGCTGATGCATATGGAACTTTAGACATATAATCCATGTCTTCTTGGGTCTTTGGGCACATCTCCTTACTAAGTTTGAAATGGCTAGCAAAAGGTTTACTAACTGGTTTTGCATTCTGCATATTAAATCTTTTCAACACCTTTTCTATGTACTCATTCTGAGACAGTGTTAATTTGTGATTTTTCCTGTCTCTAGTTATCCTCATACTAAGGATTTGTTTTGCAGCTCCCAAATCCTTCATTGCAAATGAATTTTCCAATTTTCTTTTGAGCACATTTATTTCCTGCATGTTAGACCCTGCAACAAGCATGTCATCTACATACAATAACAATATAATATAGCTGCCATCATTTTTCCTTTTTAGATAAACACAATGATCAGAGTGACATCTAGTATAACCTTGTTTAGACATAAACTTGTCAAATTTTAGATACCACTGCCTTGGAGCCTATTTTAAGCCATACAGGCTCTTCTTTAACCTGCACACCAATTTTTCTTTCCCTTTGACCTCATATCCTTCTGGTTGCTGCATGTATATCTCTTCCTCCAAATCTCCATGGAGAAATGTTGTCTTTACATCTAACTATTCAAGATGTAAATCTTCCGATGCTACAAGACGTAAGATAGTTCTAATTGAAGTCATCTGAACAACAGGAGAAAATATTTCATAAAAATCAATACCTTTCTTCTGTGCAAACCCCTTCACCACAAGTCTAGCTTTGTACCTCTGTTTTCCTCCATCTTCTTCCTTCAACCTGTAAACCCATTTATTCTGCAATGTAGTTTTACGTGCAGGCAACCTGACTAAGTCCCAAGTCTGGTTATGCATTAAGGAGTAAATCTCTTCTTCCATGGCTAGCTCCCACTTCTTCCTGCTTTCAACCTGCATTTCTTCTTCATAACATTCAGGTTAACCAGAATCAGTCATCAATAAATAATATAATGAAGGAGAGTATTGTTCAGGGGGTCTACTTATCTTGGTAGATCTTCTAACACCACTTTCAGGTGTTTGAGGTGCCTGTTGCTGTTGTGATGGTTGCTACTGCTGTGGTTGTTGATTATTATCATTTTCAGGAACCTTTACTTTTTCAGTTATCTCATCAAGAACCGCATATTCCTTGATTTCTTTTTCCTGTTTCTTTTCCTGCAACTGATTATTATACAAGACCTTTTCATTGAATATTAAATCTTTGCTCCTGGTGATTTTGTGATTTTCATAATCATATAAGCAATAACCAAAATCATTAGCACCATATCCAATAAATGTACATTTTTTTTATTTTTCCTCAAGCTTTGTTCTATTTTCTTTATTAATATGGACAAATGCCTCAGAACCAAATGGCTTTAAAAAAGAGTAGTTTACCTTTTTACCTGTCCATGCTTCCTCTGAAATACCACCATCAAAGGAACTTGAAGGCCCTCTGTTTATTAGATAAACAACATTATCTATAGCATCTGCCCAAAATTGTAAAGACAATCCTGCATGCAATCTCATGCACCTTGCACGCTCCATGATTGTTCTATTCATCCTTTCTGACACACCATTTTCTTATGGTGTTCTTGGAACTATCTTCTCTCTACGAATTCCATGCTCTGAACAGTACCTATCAAACTCTTTGCTGCAATATTCACCTCCATTGTTTGATCTGAGACACTTTAACTTCTTTCCTGTCTCAATCTCAACCAAAGCTTTCCATTTCTTGAAAATATCAAATACATTAGATTTATTTTGAATACAATAAATCCAAGTTTTTCTAGTTGCATCATCAATAAACGTAACATAATAGCGAGAGCCACCGAGAGATGATACCTGAGCAAGTCCCCATACATATGTATGCACAAGCTCCAATTTTTCACTCTTCTTTTCTTTCCCAAGTCTGAGAAATATGACTCTCTTTTGTTTTCCATAAATGCAATTCTCACAGAAATCCAAATCAACATTCTTCAAACCTGGCAACAAATTTCTTGAGTGAAGAATCTTCATCCCCTTCTCACTCATATGTCCAAGCCTATGATACCATAATGCTGCATTTGCTCCTTTGGAACTTAAAGCATTAACAGAGTTAGAAATACCATTTCATAAATACAATGTACCAACCTTTTCTTCTTTTGCTATTACCATGGCTCCTTTGGTGACCTTCCAAGCTTTATCTGTGAAAGTTGTCACACAACCTTCACTGCCTAACTGCACTGTTGAAATCAAATTTTTCTTTAGATCTGGAACATGCCTTACCTCCTTTAGTAGTCGTTGGTTTCCATTCTTCTGTTTTACAAGAACCTGTTGTGGCCAGCAACAACCCCCCTTTTTATTTAGTATTAGTAATAATACTAAATAAATGGGGACCCTTAGTCAAAAAATCCAAAAAATTAATTAGTGCTTGTTTCCTTTCTCAAATAAAACTTACTATCATAACTTATGGAAATTCCTTAGGAAATCATTAAATAAACTTAATTTTATGATAAATTAGAATAAAATATTTTTAACGCATCCATCGCAATAAGTAGTCATCCTTTGCAAGGCAGAATCTTTTAAATTTTGATTTTGCGATATTGTGATTTTGCGATATTACGATTTCACGATGCTATGAGACTGTGATTCATGAATAATGCGATTGGCGATAATTATGATCTTGCGATGATTTCGATTTGAGAAAACTGCGAACTACGATATTGCGATATTGCACAGCAAATCGCAGATCGCAATGTCGCATATTCTTAAAAGCTCGTTGTCCAAAGAAAATCTTTTCATAAATCAATATCCGTTATGCGCTTTAATGATTGAATTAATGAATGGATTGTCAATTATCAATAAAAAGGATTTTGTTTTGATTGAAAGGTTGTTTCATGTTAAAATAATAGATTTCATTCGCCTTCAGCATTTAAAACTATCCCGTCACCTTTCTCATGTCATTACTCTCACTTAATTCGTAAAACCGCAGGCGTGAAGGAGCAGAGGACTATACAAAGCATTCACAGAGTATTATGGGAAGGAAAGAGAAAAATCCAAGTTCTGAAAACAAAGAGATGGCTTCCCTGTATACAGATACTGCTTTCAACAAGGATGCCGGTATCACCACCTGAGAGGGAATACATAATCTTCTCGAAGAAGAAAATCCCAGGGTAATGGAAGTCGCGGCTACTGCAGGTTCAAGTAATTCATCTGAAGCATCTCTTATAGAATTGGCTTGTTCATTTTTGCACAGAATAGCAGCAAGACCGAGAATTCTTCCGTATACAGATATGGTAAAATGGGTGCTAGATAGCACCGATATTTCAGACAGGCAATTTAGAACTCCAGATCAAGAGCTCATCGGGTCATTCACTACAGAAGATTTGAGGCTTATGTATCACTTGCCGGAGCCTCAAGCGACTTACAAAAAACAATTTATGGAGAAATTTGCCAGGGAAAATGCAAATTTGGCGGAATGCACAAAGGAATGGACCAAAAGAGATGAACCATTGAAGAAAGACAAACACGGTATGTACAGTACTGGTTCACTCACCTCTCCCTATTTTTTTGCTGCTTCTATGTTATGTAGGCTTTTTCGAAAGCCTGACATAAATAAGGTCTTGCCTGAATGGCTTCCGTTATTAAATGCTGTTGTTCCCGCTATCATTGTAGACTGGGCCAAAATACTGTCTGATAATTTAGCCACTGCTATTTTCAATTACCGGTCTAAACGAACTGTCTCTCAGAGGATTTATCCTCCTTTTTATCTTTCTGCCTATGTTATGGATTCTATCTACTTTGTTTCTAAATTCCCTTTGATGGGTTGGCAATGTAAAATTCATGATCCTTTGCATATTCATGTGTATCACAAAGAACTGTGGGAATCAAAATGTGTTCCTCATTTTTACAAGATTTGCCATGGCGTAATGTTGCCACTGTACAAAATATTGTATAATAAGGATGCTCCAAGGTTTTCTCTGGAAGCAAAAGTCGACATTCTCCCTATCGCACGGTGGTTTGGAGAAGAGTTGTTTACCTATGTAAGGGTTTTTAGAAGCTCTGCTTCTCCTCATGTTTTACCCTTGTATGTTTCGGATAAACTTATAGCTCGGGAAATTGCATACCAAACCTGTGGTGAAGGAGGTTTAACAAAGGAATTAAAGGATAAGAAGAAGGCCATCTAGCCACAATTTCCCGTAGCCTGTGGAGAATTTTCATTGTTTGATGTTGGTCATGCATTCAAAGAGGTAAGCAATATTACATGATTACAACTGTTCAAGTTTTCAAGAAGGCTATTCGATCCATATGGTATTGTCAAGGATTTCACCACTGCAATCAAAGTGAGAGTATTTTTTGGAGAAGAAGATATTTTTGATGACATGTTTCAAGAGAAATTTTCATTTAAAGAATTTTTACATTTAGCTCAAACACAGCTTCCCCCAAAAGAATTTCAGGAATTTAAAATCTACAGAGAAAGAAGATTGACTACTATCCCTTTGGATAATTTACGCTTGGAACCCGCAAGGGAACCAACTCCTAGTGTCAGTCTCAATGGTAGCTCAGATACTGACAGGTCTAAATCAAAGTCTGACAAAGAAACTTCTGAACATTCTCAAAAGTTTGATAAAGATGAAGACTCAGTGAAAGATACAGCTCAGTCAAAAGAGCTTTCACAACTACAGACTTCCACCACTCCACAGTTGAATCTTCCACCTCCCACTGTACAGCAACCATCCACCAGCATTCAATTAGATAAAGAATGGGAATCGTTTAATGAATTTCTTAATGTTGAAGGATAGAATACACAAACCCCTATATAGACAACAAAAGTTTCAAGCACGATAATAAGTGGCAATGTCACGAAAACTGAGCATATACCTATCACTCCCTCCTTTGAAATTGTACTTAATATAGAGGACATTCCTCCTTTGGATGTATTCTACAGCCCGCAGTATAAAGCAGTAGTAAGGAAGCAAAGGAAAAAGAGAAATTTAGAGAGCGCAATCTCTACTAATGCAGAACAATTAGATGTCTTATGGAAAGATCCTACTAGGGATCCTACTGAGAATCTTACCAAGTTATCTCATATTACAGGAGCTTATGCCTCCGCAACTATTGACAAAGCATCTGAGGTACATTTATTATTAAATGAAAAATAAGATCAGATACAAGTTCTGCAACAGCAATTGCAACAAGCTCATGCTAGCAGTGAAACACAAGTAAAACTTGAAAAGTTACAGCAAGAGCTTCAAGAGATGCAAATCGGATATCAAAAAAGTTTGGCCGATAAAGAGAAACAAATACAGATTATCCGAGAAGAGCACAAAGATGATCCTAAACTTCTAGATTTTATTTCAGAATCTATTTCTTTAAACAACCAACTACTGCAACAACAAGATGTATTATGCCAGAAAATCTCGCAATGGAACTCTTTTTGTCTAGAAAGTGATAAAATCACTAATCATGTCGTAGAATTACGACATGATTATGATTTAACTAATGAAATAGTTACTAATTATTTGGCATGGAAAAATACAGAGGAAGGAAAAAGAGCTCGTGCACCAATTATCAATAGCAGTCATAAAGAATTACTTTTCAATAATTGGGATGCACAGATCAGAGAAGCAGAGAAATCGACAGAGGAGTCAGCTACAGCAGCAAGCAATATTACTGATTGTGTAAATGATAATTTGCACAAGGTTAATTTAATTTCAGAAATAGTTCCGGGATATCTTCCATAGGCACAACAATTGCAAACAAAATGGAAACAAAAGGTGGAAGAAAAAGCAAAATCAATTCAAGGATTGACAAGATTAAATTGGGATTCTTACTGGACATATCTAGTAAAACCACACAGTCAATGCAACACTCTTAATTGCATCATTAATTCTGCTGAGAAGATTGCACCTACACTTGCCGATTCTGTCTTTTCGGGAAAGTTTAAATCTGAAGTCGGCCAACCACCTCTTCTCAAAACAATGTTGGATGCTTGCAAATTCAGAGATCAAATTCATAACTAGTTAGTTTATAGTTTTCAATTTTAGATTTAGTTTTAGTTTTACTTTATTGTTGCCTAGAAAAAGGACGGTCATTTAAACCGAATCCTAAATTTTTGTAATAAACTATAATTAGATTTTGTTAGTAGTATTTAAACCCTTCTCATGGATTTAGAAAAGGGTCCTGAAATTTGTCAAAAACTTATCCTCAGAACATGCACTTCTGCACCCTCAGAGAAGGTTTTGATGAATGAATGGAACGAGATTTATTGATATCTGTGTCTAATATCTGTTACTGATGTTGCATTTCTGTACTCTTGATGGATGTTGGATTAGGACGAGATAAATCATTATTGCTTCTAGCTCATGAGTAGAACCAGTTATAAATGGTACTTTTATCTCTTAATTGTTTCTGTCTCTGTGTTAAAAGTGTATTTATGTTCAGTTATTTATATATTGATGCTTGAATGCTTGAGTTATCATTTGGCACTTTTGTACGATGATAACTATTTATTTGTGCTTGATGTATGAATAGCTTATTATGCGATATGTTTTTCACAACTATTTCATTTAAGTTTTTATATGAAATGATTTATCTTTATTGAATTCTTTTCTAATAATAATTGAATGATCTTTATTATCGATTTTTATCTGAAATCATTTTAGATTGCATAAATAGAAAGATTTATATCCCGGGTTAGTTTTAGAGTTAGATATTTCTTAGAATACAATTTGCATATGAATAGATTAGAAATAGATTAAAAGTCTTTTTCTTAGGAATTTTAGAAAAGAAATATCAAATCTCAAACACACACACACATATTGGGAAACTGGTCCCATTATCCCTAGTGGAACCCACTACACCAAACGGAAAAGGAGCTGCTAGCCAAGGTCCGGACCGGGTGGGTATCCCCCTTGTTGTAGACTCGATTTTTGGGGCTTCAACAGAACATTACCCATTCCAACAATTTTATAGGGTTTATCATCACCCAAACGAACTTGTCCAAAATCTCCTTAAACATAGTTATAAAAATATTTCTTATCAGGTGTGGCATGGAATGAAGCCCCTGAATCTACAGCCCAAGAATCAATAACATTTTCGAAAGAAAGAATCAAAGCATCTTGTCACACATCACCTGTCACATTTGCTTCATGATTATTTTCTTGTTGTGCATCTCCTTCTTTTCCCTTCCAAGATCTACAGTCTTTCTTTAGGTGTCCTTTCTTTCCGCATTTTCAGCACACTATCCCTGATCTGGACTTGGATCTACCTTTCCTTGATTTACTGTGATATCTTGAGCTCTTTCCTCTTTGCATTCTCCTTCCCCTAAAATCCGCACTCAAAGCATTACCCGATGTCTCACCGGAGCTTTTCCGTCGCATTTCCTCTCTAAGGATAGCATCGACAACATCATCAAACTTTAAAGTACTAGATCCAGAGACAGAGTTACTAATGGCCATAACTAAACCATTCTAGCTTTCTGGCAATGAGCACAGAAATAACAGAGCTCTAACTTCATCATCAAAATTTACCCCTATAGAACTTAACTGACTGGTAACTGTATTAAAATCATTTAAATGGTCTGCAACAGATCCACCTTCCGACATCTTCATATTAAATAGTCGTTTCATAAGAAATACCTTGTTTGAGGCTGAGGGTTTTTCATATAGTTTCGCCAACGTCTGCATCAAACCCTCTATTGTTGTTACCTTTGAAATATTGAAAGTGACTGACGCCGCAAGGCACAACTGTACTGTTCTGAGTGCGTTTCTATCGAGAATGTTCTATTCTGCATCTGTCATGGCCGCTGAATTATTTTCTTTTCCACTCAATGGTAGGTACAGATATTTCTTATATAGATAATCTTCCATCTGCATCTTCCACAGCGGGAAGTTTTGGCCATTAAATTTCTCGACCCTAAACTTAGCATCTTTCGCCATTGCTCCCACTCAAACCAAGAACCCTTCTTTCCTGCGAGTTTATCAGCCAAATATACCTTCGGCTCTAATACCAGTTGTTATAAAAATAAATATTACAGAGCAATGCAACACATAAAATATACGGAAAAACATAAGCACACAAAACACATCAAAACCAGAGAGACACAGATATATGTGGTTCACCCAGTTCGGGCTACGTCCACCCCGAAATAGCCAGTCCTTCCTTTCTATTATCCAGCAAAAATGAAGAGACAAAACCTACAGCAGATCCGCTGTAATATCCTCTGTTCTCTCTCACAGTCTCCCTATCTATTTCCCGCTCAGAGAATACACATACAATACATAGCCGAAATACAATACCCTCATAAAATCGAGGGGTTGCCTTCTAGGGCAAAAAACTCTAAACTAAACATAACTTCTACCGTTAGATCATCCACCTAATGAACGGCCTAGATTGGTTAGAAATTATTATACTTTTACAAGGAAATTTTACATCTATTTTTAGCTTCGTGGGTACTACCCCTGAAACCCCTGCCGAGGGACCGCTGGCCCCCGGACCCCGCGTGCAAGGGTGTACAATTTTCCTGGGGTATACATCCAACTAAAACAAGGATCTATGAATTAGGAAGAAAATCAGGCTCCACACCCAACAGTTTCCGATATCGCAATCACTTAATCATAGTTTTCTATCGCATATGCTCATATCGTAACTTTTCCATTGCAAAAATTATATCGCATCGCTAAACTCAAGTGAAGCTTTTTCTTAAAGATCTTTTGATGCGATAAAACATCGATATATGTCTCTCCACCATTATCTTTTAATTATTATGGAAAATGCTCAATCACATATTGGCAAAGGTGGAAGTCACAAATTTTAAAGTTATGCATGGAAAATAATCTCGCGATGTGAAAAATTTGGCAAGGTAACGTACCGATGATTAACTCATATTTTTAAATTTATGATTTTATCTCCATAATCATCATATAAATATTTGAATCCTCTTTATATATTGTTACATTATTCAGGATTTGGAATCAATTTCAATACTTTGGGGTTGATATAAATTCATAATGGAAGAAGCAAAAAGAACATTCATCGCTACAATTCATAAAGAACCATATCTTCATCCTCACTTATGATGGATTCGATTTATTCCGAATTCTTTGAACATGAAACAATGATTTCTTTTACTTAACTGCTTGTTTTACTTTAGATTTAATAAATAATGACTTTGGGTCAATAAAACTTCCTCATGCTTTTAATTCTAATTAAAGGAAGAAGTTAACTTGCATTGGAGAAAATCATATTTCATAGATAAGATTAAATGAAGTTCTCCAATGGTAAGTTTCATGTGCCTATTTTCATTTTTTCAATTTCTTCATTTTTGTTTTAGTTTTTGCTGATGTTGAACTATGTTTTTTAGGTATTCATAATCCTTTCGCACCTCTACCAGATTAGTTTTCAAAACTTCTTTTTTCTCTTTGAGATTCTTTAGAGAAGCAGTGATGATCCTCATCGAATCAGCTAGACTAGAGAGTTTCTAAAATTCTAGTATGTTTCTTTAAAGCATTAATTTTATTAGAAAATAGTTAAGATGCTTTTATGCAGGTTTTGTCTTGAAGAAGAAAATTTGCAACAAACAGAGGCTTCTCATTCAGCGTATTATCTATCATAACTGCTATTCACCCTCTACATTTTGAGAGCCTCATTTATTATAACTCAATAAGATAAAAATTTTAATCTCAGCATAGGAATGGACATACATATGCTTATTTTATTTTATAATCCTTTGTTGAAAAAATTTATACAAATAGTCTTGTAGGAGTTTATCTTTTAAATTTTTTTTCTTTTAGTTTTTACTTTCTTCATTTTTATTTTTTTTCATTCGCTGATGTGATTTCTTACTTTAGTTAAGAATTTATTTCCTTTTGCTTTCAGCTTTGATTTGATTTTGGTGACTTTTCCATGACTTATGTGAAAGGAATTTTTCTTACCTTACAGTTTTTGACATACATGAGAAATCTTTTACTCTATCCATTTAAGTAAATTTCATTTATCATTAAAGGCATATCTTTATAGAACCATAAAGTCATATTTCTTTAAATATTTTTCATGGAGGAACACACATCCTTTCTAAGTGATTGAGTTTAATTTTTCAAGAAAATAACTGATTTGAGTTTAATACAATGAATCCC
Source organism: Pinus albicaulis (assembly GCA_034641835.2). Classification (NCBI taxonomy): domain Eukaryota; kingdom Viridiplantae; phylum Streptophyta; class Pinopsida; order Pinales; family Pinaceae; genus Pinus; species Pinus albicaulis. The sequence continues at coordinate 629,271,616 of CM076576.1, read as the reverse complement.
TCCAACCCCTCCACATAAAAGCCTCTGATTAATACTTGCAGGGACAAAATTTGTAGTCAATATTATGAAAGCACTATATCCATTAAGCATAGATCACTATTACCATCCACCTCTTTCATTCAAATACATCACAAACTAAAAGATTGCAAATGCACTTATCAAAAGGGTCATTAAAAGAGGAAGCATGGGAAGTACAAGTAAACCCATCGGGGCTATGGATGCTCGCTGGCAGTGGGACTAGGCTTGTATAGCATAAAATACAACTTCATCGAGGTACTATTTAGGCTCGCTAGTAGCGAAGCAATGTCAGAGACAATGCTAAAATGGATATATGCTCTATAAAAAACTCTCATCTCTACCTTTTTCTATTTTTCATATGAGGTAGTTTTAAAACAAATGTTTCCCAAGTTTGGATTCATCACTTTTACTCGAGTATGTTTCAAGTACGTATCTTTACAAAATCATATTTCTTAATCTATCTATATGGAATCTATGGAAATGTTTTAATGTTAAATGATTTCATTATTTTCATTATTTTTAACCTTTGGGTAAATTTAAGTTCATTATCTTTAATCAGAGATAATCGGTTCTTCTCCCACATGTCACCATTTTTGTGGTAAAACACAACTCCCCCATTTTTTGACTTATGTACTTCAAATAATGGGGAACCTTTCTACAAAATTTTTGGCTAAACACCTTTTAGGATTTTCATTAATTTAATTATCTTGGAATTTTTGCCTTTTTTTGTTTTTGTCGGATTTCTATTTTGATTCTTTAATTGAATCGGATTTTTTAGAGGCTTTCCATCGATACTTGTTCTACCTTATTTGGTCAACTGGTTTGTAAATGAAACTCCTTTGAAGTTTAATCATTTGTGTCAAATGGGTTAAAAAATGTGTGAAATGTACAATATTTAAATTTTTGTTATTAATTTAATTCAATAATGCATTTATGGTAAATATTAACTCTTACTGAGTTATTACTAACATCTTTCATTTTTCACAAATGATCCTACTAAATGACCCAGCTAATTATAAAGCGTTTAAAAAACACGCTTTTAGGGATTTTGGTAATTTATCATAATTTCCTTTTTTTAAAAGAAATGTAAAGTTCAAAATTTCATAATGATAAAGTGGTTGTAGTTCATCTTTTATAATTATTAATTGCCAAAATGATTGTAGATAGAATTGGAAAATCTCACTCTAAGTGATCCACACTTTGTTTCATTTCTAACTTAGCTAAATTTCAAAAATCCTGGACACCAATTAAAATATATGAAAAATCATACAAATTAATCGCATCCACGACAATCACTTTATCGCAAACATACACAATGTATATGTTTCAAAATCCCTGATAAATTTTTTTATGTGAATGTGATGTATGCAATTTTCGTTTTCAACTAAACCTTTTAATTTGAATTCGTTTTAAATTAATTTGAATCCATTTTGAAGGAATGAGTAGTATATTGACTTTTAAATATAACATTAAAATATTTTTAAATGATATTTAACATTAAATTTTAAAATTAAATAAATAAATAAATAAATTAATATATAATATCTTATTAATTTAATTGAATTAAAATTGAATCGTATGTTTTAGTTAGTTAGATTAATATTAATTAATAGTTAGTGTGTAAATAATTAATTTAGTTTATGTTTAAAAATTAAATTAATATTAGTTAATTAATAATTATAATTTAATTTAGGATTATAATTTAATTAAATTTTTTTTTTTTTAAGGTCAAGCAACATAAATTCTAGAATTCTGGCAATTTTAATTCATCATCTTTGGAAGCTCATAAATGGAGATTTACTTGACCAAATGAGACTCAGGATAGCTTTTTGGATAGATAAAATTGAGGAGACATTTCTGAGGAGGTTTCATTAATATATTTTATGATTTATTGGGTCTAAAATTAGGCAGAAGATCAAGCTCAAAATTTTTAAAACAAAAAAGTGATTTTCTGAGTTTTATTTTTTGCATTTAAATTTTCCTATAGCATCTTCTAAATGCAGATCCATTCGTCGATGATATCATTGACCAATTATATCATTACACGAATCAATATAAAGCTTAAATTTATTTTTAAATTATTTATTTAATTAATTTTTTATTGCATTTATTTTAAATTCCATATTTGACATTTTGATTTAATTTTTGCATTTTAATTTATTTATTTATTTTGCAGGAAATCAGTTGAAGAAATAAGGAAAAGAAGATAGCAATCAATGAAAATTCTCGAACAATTGAAGAATATAATTTGAACCAATAAAATTTGATGGCACAAAAATACTCTTCAACAAAATTTCCTATGAAGAAATAATTTTGTAAATATTATAAATAGATGACTGTTGAATGTAATAAGAGTTAACTACTCTGCAATTATGGAATTCTAAAAGCACTTATGTAATAGGGAGTTAGAGTTGTAGGTGGGAGGAGAGGAATCTAAAATCTAGGGATTATTGAGGTTTTTCTTTTACATTCTAAATTATGTATAATGAAAAACGTTTCCACCATTGTAGCTCTAGTTTTGAAAGCAGAAGTTTAGGAATTGTATAGGACTGTTAGAGACTGGAGTTGGAGAAATAAAATTAATAAATTGGCATTTATAATACTATTATTTTAAATACTTCTTTCAAATTATGATAACAAAAATGTGTCAATTTACTTCCATATTTGTGTACTTTTGTCGATATGGGAAATTTTCCTCAATTTTATGTTATTATTTATCTCTACTCTTATGAGTTGAATTATGATTTCTAAGTAACTATTTACTTGGAAATCTGTCTTATAAAACTGGCTTATTTAATAGTGACATGTTGTGATCTTTTTCCGCATATTATTGTTTAATTATTGAAGTTCCTGATTAAATGATATATCATTTTGCGAACTTCTTCTTAAGTGTTGTTGATTGATTATTTCAGTTAAGACGTCTCTAGATGGTATATGTTTGGTATTCATAATGTAATTTAATTGAACTAATTCGTTAGCTTGATATTCATTATAATTCAGACATACTTAAATCCCAATTATTTAAAATATTTTGCTCTCGGTTGGGATAGATTTATATCTACCTAATTGAGATAGGATTAATATAGTTCCTTTTTCTTGCATCTTAAAATAGTTTTTGATATATATTAACTTCTACATCCTTGAGTAGTCATCTTCCCAAAGAGGAAAAACTCTAAATGGGGCTTGCCTAAGCCCAAAATTAGCTTAAGGATCATTTTTTTGCAAGATAAACAAGAAAAACGATCTGATGTCTCCTTCCCATTGGTAGAAAAAAGTTATGTTTTAAGCCAATGGAGATTCAAAGAAGGTTACTAGACCGATTTAAACCAGTTGGAGCCACTATTCCAAAGAGAAAAGGAACTACTTTAAGGTCTGAACCGGGTGGTCATCCCCCATGTTGTTGCAGTTAATTTTGAGGTATCAAAATATTCATATTCTAAACTTATCCTAACACACTTCATCCTTAGTACACCTGAAACTCACTAGCACTCCTTGGCACACATTATTATTCATTCATTTCCATGAATTTTGACCTAGTTCTCCCTTGTCATGACTTGGAACTCCCTAACACTCCTCAACATGCATTGAAATTTCCTGTCATGTATTAGCATGCCTTTTCATTCATTGGCACACCCTAGCACTCCTTAGCTATCCTGCCCTCACAATTACCCTTAATTTATTTGGGACTTGGGAACCCAACCAAATCCCGCCTTGACTACAATAGCTTGACCAAGTTACAATTACTAAAACTAGACTATGAATTTTTTACCTAAGAATAAATTATAACTCATCTTAGGCTACTCAAGTCCAATATCAACTCATCCCACTTAACAAGTTAATAAGTCAAGTCTCAAATAAAACCATGGCCATAAAAAAACTAAGCAACATAGTTTACATCCAGATATGCCATAGCACTCGGTATGTCTAAAAATCCCTTGCACTATGTGGCATGTGTTAGTATCCCCTACATTCCCTAGAATGCTTTGGAATTCCCAAGCACACCATAGCACTACCTGACATGCACTTGCACTCTAGCATTCCCTGGAACTGCCTAGCATATAACCTTGTCACTACATCCTTAGCACACCTCTAACTCATTGACACTCCCTATCAAACACTCTTATTCATTCATTTACATTCATTTTGACCTAGTTCTCATTATTTTTTCTCATGAAACTCCCTAAAACTCCAAGGCATGCATTAGAACACCTTGGCTCCTGTCACATCTTGGCATGTCACCCTAGAACAATATAATTCCTTCACATTACCTAGCATACTTTGTCACTCCCTCCTTACCACACCTAGAACCCACTAACACTCCCTATCACACACTCTTATTTATTCATTTTCATGCATTTGAAACTAGTGACTCCTTGTGTTTCCATCACACTCCCCCACAGTCCCTAACATGCATTCGCACACCATGGCACCCGGAACATTTTGGCATGCCTTAGAACTTATAATGTCTTGGAATCCCTAACATGAATTAGAAATATTTAACATGTATTATAGCTTCCTAGCATTCTCTGACACACCTTGGAACTCCCTAGTTTTCATGCCCCCATAGATAGCCTTATTGTTTTCTACAACTCGAGAACCTAACCAAGTCGGTCAAAAAATAGTGTTATGCCTAGAATAGAGTCTCCCTTTGTCTGAAACTTGTCTATCCAACCCCTTATCATAACCATAGGCTTGAATCCTACAAATCATATTATGAAATTCTCCTAATACTCTTCATCCTTGACACACTTGGAATATACATACTTCGTTTGCAACTTGAGAACCTCTTAGCGGATGCTGGAAGTCTGTTAACTAAGGGGTCTCCAAAGTGTGAATTCCCAATTATACCGCACACCATTTGGACTAGGAGCCGCATCTCGGATATCAAACCTACTGCCATATGTTCTTATAGATTTTCCTTGGCTACATATTTTAGCACAAGATAGTAATGCACAAGTAATATCGGATCTACAAGTGTTATGACTTGTGAAATGTTTAGTTGTGGATGATATCAAGGTCCTTCTACCAAAGGGGAAGAGAAAATTGGGTCCTCTGAAGACAAGTAATAGTACTAATCTAGAAAAGGCACATGAACATACACATATGAATGAATCGTTGATCAAATACTAAAATAGTTCAGAAGGAAGCGACGATTGTTAAATAAAATACAACACACCTTCAACAAGATAACTACAAAATCCATAGAAATAGTTCAATTTCCTTAGTACATATGAAAGAAAGACACATCACAAAAATTTAAAGAAAAATCTTACAATATTCACGACATATGCATGAAAGAGTTCTAGCTCAATGAGATTCTGAATTAAGTAGAAATTCCAAGATACATCAAGACAATGGATACCACTAGCACCAAGAGTGGAGCATTAGAGAGCAATCACTTTATCCTTCAAAAAAACTATCTTCCTCTATAATGCATGATAGGAAGAGTCAAGATGAAAAGTATTTCTCATGAGAAATGAGGGTGTATATATAAAAAATAGGGTGACCAATCACCTCTCTTTTGAATCTTGGACTACCCTCATTACTGTTTGACTTATCATGACTTTTGTACTTCGTACATGAATTTTCGTATTACATGGATGACTCTTAAAATAACCATGAATAAATCATACACAAGATGTGATAACCAAGTTCGTCCAATGTGGAATATGTCTCTAGGCCCTCAGTCAAGAGTGGGGAGGTTGCTTCATTAGTCTAAGCAAAAAAAATGAGTACATGGCAGATATTATTCAATATAAGGATGGATCTCGCATCTCATGTTGCAAATTCTCTCAAAAGATATGTTCTCCTATAAATAACCCTCACTCACAGATACTCCTCCTTTAACAAGTCAAAGAAATGACTTCTCACAAAAGTGGCATAAAATAGACACTCTCACATAAGTGGAAATAGGTCCTCTTGAATCCACTGATTATATCCAAATCATACTCATCATCACCATAATCATCTCGAAATTTAGAGACCAATGGTTATAAACATGAGTACTTTATGAGAAAATGTAAACATGGCCACTCTTTTAACACCGCACCATCTCGATTTTCATGCAAAGGCTAAACTCATGAATTTACTACAATTATTCATATCTTGATGTCCTACTACAACATAGAGAGATCACTAGAAGCTACAAAATAAATCCATCCTTCCACTAAAATAAAAACAAGAAAGTGGCCAAAATGGATCATTATACCTCCCAATTCGAAAATGGTCTGAAAATCAGATTCTCAAATACCAAAATGGACTATGCCATCACAATCCTTGTGAAAAATCATGAAATTTGAGTATAAATTTGACCCCATTCTAACACTGTCACATTTGGGTCTCCAAGGAATCTAAAATATTCCTCATAAAATCAAAAAACTCTGCATCAGGGTTCCATTGGTTAGGGTTTTGCCTATGGTTCATGGTTCCACAACATGTAGTTTTTCTCTACACATTTTTTTTTCCATTGAATCTTGGTCTGGTTCCTTCACTCGCCTTTGTCGAATGAGAAAACTCAATTTTAAATAAAAATAGTGGGTAGACTTTACAAAGTTTTCCACTTTGGCATGTCGGCTGGCATATATGTGATTAGTTATTGGGATCTGGGCAACCAGGGTTCGATTCTGAGGTAACATCTTTTATTTAAACATACAATTTATGTTTTATTTAATTGGGGCCGCTTGATGGGTGGGCTAGTTTTCGAATGGTGCAGGTTCAATCCCCGTTGATCTCGTGTATTAATTGGTGAGTTGTTCGGCAGGGTACCAGGGTTAGATTTGTTTCCCTCGACCCATATTTAAAAAAATTTTACCATGGTTTGGCGGGGTTTTTTGCCCTCTACCCTATTTTTTAATTATATATTTAAAAGAAACTGATTTTAAACTATTCCCCGAGTTCCGAGGGGGTCACTCACAAGTTTAACTACGTGACTTTTTGACCAGTTCTAGATGTTGTTAAAGCCAATTTTTTCACAAGCTTTCTTGTTGTAATATTTAGCAGATTCCACCAAATTTAGCGAGATTTCCAAAGTTATTTGTGCTCCAAATTTAGTTGGAAACAAAAATCTTGCTTCTTTGACTTGAAACTTTGGTTGAAACTAAATTGCACATACAAGGTTGGATTTAGGTGCTATCTGCGCAGTTGGAATTAGGATGATGCACTCTTTCTTTTGGTATTGGTTTCGATGAGATCTAAAGAATTTTATTTCTAAGATTCTCCAGAGAAACATGGATCACTCTCCCACACAATTTCCCTACTTTCTATAGTTTCAAACAAGCTTGTACTTTGGAATAGAAATAATGTTAAGACCAAAGAACAAATATTAACAAAGATAATCCTCTACTTGATTTTCCTTGAGCGAATCAATACATACTATCAGAATCCTACAAATTTCCTTCTTGCCTTCTCTTGCCCTAAATTTAACATAGTAATTACCTTTATTCCAACCTATGACCTCTCACAATCACATCGACTTAACACTCCATCCATACATTGCAAATTACAACCCACAATCCTTCCCATTAATAAAAACACAAGATTCATTGAGTTGAAGTCAAAAAACATTAATCACCATCGAGAATAGGTTTCATGCCACCAACATATCTGGTGGCATGGTACCCTCTGAGGATTAATAACCAAATATATTTTAGTGGTAACAAACTATTTTAATCGTGTGCTATAAATATGTGCTCACAAAGAGGGAGAAATGTAATTTCTTTATCCTCAATATAAATCTAGCATACAACTAGTGGTATAACACTTTTTATATTAAAAAAAAAAAACTTAAATTAAATATATCAACCCCATAAACTTGATACCTTTTCAAAAGTGATAAATCCATAACTAAGCAATTTGAAATAAACATAAATTTAATTTGATATATGTTCATGAAGTGAAATTATTTTTTTTATGCTCAATGTGAATCTATCACACAAACATAAATACTATTTTTTTTTTTATAATAATAATAATAATAATAAGTATTTTAACCTTATAAAATTCATATCTTTGAAAAGAGGATAAGTTCATAACTAAAATATTCAAAATTAAAAGTGATATGAAATTAACTTCATTTACATTAAATTTATCCTTATATTTCAATTTACAAACATATATATGGAATAGTTGTGATTTAACATGTGCTTCCTTGTAAAAGGTCATAAGCTCAAACCTAGAGAAGCATATAGTATGGAAACCTTTCTAGACTTCACTCAAATAACTTGATCTTAAAATTACATTATTGTACAACTTGAATGAGATTAAATGGTTTTATAGTTAAGAGTATATGTATTTTCTCCAAATAAACGCAACTTAAATATATTAAATTATAAACAACTTAATACATTGTAACACACAAATAACTAAATAACTAGTCCCTTGTCCGACAAGAAAATAATTTTATACCCTAATTTATTTTCTAAACTAATTCATAATACAATAATAAATTTTAATTTTAATATCTCAAAAAAAATAAGAATTAATATTCAACATACTAAACCAAAATGTGCTTCCCAAATAGAGAAATTGTAATTTCAAATGGAGGATTTTCCTTAGTGGGATTGATCAATGGCTTTAATGAAGGCCATTAAATTAAAAAAAAACATGTAAACCAAGATGTGCTTCTCACATAGAAAACTTGTCGTTTAAAAAGGAGGATTTCCTTTCTTGAGATTGAGAAATGGGTTCAATGAATGTCTTTAAATTTTTTTGAATTACTGAGAGAAAGAGCAACATCAAAAGATTCCTGAATAATCTTGTAAAAAACAAAATTTAAAACCAAATTAATAATCAAATCCTATCTATTTAAAACTGAAATTTTCCAATTGAAAATCAAAGTTAAATGAAAATTTTCCAAATCCATAACCAAAATTATAATCAAACCCTATTTCCATCTATTGAAAATAAAATTGATAATGAAAAACAAATCCAATCTATTGAAAATAAAAAGGATAATGAAAAACAAATTCAATAAATAAAGTGAGCTAGGTTTCGATTTTTTCATCCTCTTATTTTGATTATTTCCCTAAATTCTATTTTATGAAAAATATTCTCAAATGACCTGATAAACGTGAAATTACTCTGGGCATGTGAAATAAACATGAAATGAGTCTCGTCACAAAATAATTCATATTTATAGTGACAAATAATATGAAAATTTTACTCACTTAACCACGTGGTTTCCAATATTATTAATGTTGGGTTCCAATCCTATTAATGTTTATCACTAGTCAATGAGATCCTAATATTTTAATTATTGATTTTTTTTGGGTTTTAAATTAAAAATATTACTAAAAAATATATTATATCAAATATATTTTTTGAATTATATTATTATTTTAAAAATTATACAAAAAATTATATTAAAAATCATATTGGAGCTGTTTTTAATGCAATGTTTTGAAGTTTATGGGGCATACAAATTTTCTATGAAGCTTTGATTTGTGTTATTTAAACTGTTTTTTTTAATTGATATATGAATTCAGTACATTGAACTTAGATTGTGCAAAGTTTACCTATCAAGCTTGTGATTTCAATAAATTCCTACTTGATTTTAGAGAAATTAGATTTGAAAAACAAGTCAGAATTTTTTTCAAAATGTCACATAAAAGACAACTCTCTTTTCAAAAATAACAAATTTATGAAATTGAAATATTTACCTAAGAATTTTTTTTTTATTTGTTTTAATATAAATGGGTTATGGTAGTCTACTTACTATATGTTTTAGGAAAGGTCTTTTTTGAAATATTTTGATAAATTTGGGCCTTAAACTCATTAGCATCTAAATTTACTTTCAATCATAACTTTACTCATGGTATTTGAGATAAAAATTCAATTTGCAAACTCTATTAATTAATCAAAGAGATTACACACATTTATACATGAGATAGTCTCAAGATAGGAAATCTATCTTGAACGCACAATAATGTGGTTGAGAGATTCTCTCAACCACACACTAAACTAGGAATATATATAGTTTTAGCTACCTCCTATGATGTAGGAAAAGACTCCTCAAATAGAGAGTTACAACCACAGACAAGTAGGAATTACATATTCCAACTCCCTCCCTTAATGACTACTTGTCATGATATCAATTCACAAATTCTAGTTGTGGTCAATCATAAGAAAAAAGGATATGTCGACATCCATATAAAGGAGCAACCATCCACCAAAATGCATGGTGATGCAGGGGCATTAGACACTAGCCAACAATGTAGGAGGTTTTGTCCACATGTTGTGGCTAGAAGGGTTTGAAATCATTTGAATTGTAACAGCAAGGTGTCAATACCTTAGCTGTCTGTTTCATTTAGGTTGGTTAGGGCCAATATTAGTCGAATAGTTTAGTTAAGTCTATCTGTCATGTTTTTGTTATTTGGATAAATTGTAATTAGGCCTTTGATTTTTTTAAATGCTCCTCGCAGAGGAACTGAAGAGACAAATGTTGATGTATAAATGTAACCCTCGGATGCATCGAAGAAGGAGGATATTTTCACAGTAAAGTTGTGTGTTAAGCTTTTTCTTATTCGAATAAAAGCCAGCGATTATTATCTATCTGTGTGTGTTTTAATTAATCTCTGTATGAACTGTTGGTCCTGAGCATATTGAATCCTCTGTCCTATGGTTAATTCAATGAAGAGAATTGATGTGTAAATGTCTGCCAAATCCCTGTCTATGGTTGATTGCGGAATCCCTAGAGCTGTCGAATTACTTTACGTAGGAGGTCGGGAATGGTACATATATACCCATCATCGCAGGCATTGTAATCTGTAGGAGTAATTTGTCCTCAGAACAGTGGATTCTGGTCATAGTGGAAAAGCCTCTTAATAAAGAATTAGACTTGTTTTTTCGTTAACTGAGAGTTCCTGTCCTGAGGTTAAACTGTGAGTTTGTGAACCAGAGTGAATTGAAGGGATAGCGTAAACCTGACTTAACCCATGGTCAATCACTGTTCAAAATTTGGAAGCAGTTTTGATCGCACCGCCTTTGTGGGACGAGCGGTAATTGAGAATTTGGAGCGATTCCATAGACTGGAGGACACATGGCATACGACGGGTTTCCAAAACTGCCCCATCGCACGTTGACGTTTGACTGAGGAGGCAATGCGATATCGACAAACACCGTCGATATGGAGGAAGGCTCATCGAACGGTGATCACATTCAGAAGTAGCACGAAGGATAATCTAAGGTATGGTGGCTACATTTTATTAAACAATCAATTGTAAAGGTGGGTCAGGGCCTAAGGGCTATTATATGCGTTTTGATTTTAATGAGTCGGGGTGTAACCTTAGTTATAAGGTTCAACGATAGAATTAAGGTTTGGGATACATTTAATTTTTCCAAAGTTTGCTGAATATATTTATTTGTAAATTTATTCGAAATTGATAAATAAAATTACAAGAAAGTTGCGGAAGACCACGTGGAGGTGAACTGAATTAATTGAGTGAAAATGCTGGCAAAGCTACATTAGAGGCCAGCTCTCCTTAGGGGGCCGACTTTTAGTTTTGTTGTTGTTAATTGTGGTATCAGAGCTGTTTTTGAGTTTTTTTTGCAGAGAATTGACATGGAAATCCGAGTTGGTAGAGGTGTTGGCAGAAGGAGACCCGTTGCCAATGCAGAAGTGTTGGAGACCTTACAGAGGGTCCAAGCCAGAATGGATGCCATAGAGTGAAGACAGTCCCGAGATCCTGAAGACATCAGTGAACCTGAGATAGAAGAAGCTGGAGAAATTGTTGAGATTCCTCCTGACATGAGACTCCTCAGAACTGTTCTGGGGTCTGCAGTTAAGCCCAAGATTGAAGTATCAATTTTTGTAGGAGGACTGAATCCAGAGGAGTTGGTGGACTGGATTAATGAAATGAACAATTACTTTGACTATGAAGAGATGAGAGAGGATAAAAAGGTCAAGTTTGCAGTAATAAAGCTGAAGGGACATGCTACTCTTTGGTGGGATGGAGCTAACAGTAGCTCACCTTAGAATGCATCCACAGAGGGTGATGCAAGAGGCAGAAGGTGTTCTTACAGAGGAAGAGGAGGCAGAAGCAGAGGTAGAGAATTAAGGTGCTATAGAAGTCAGCAAGTGGGACACAAGCACTATGAGTGCCCAGAGAATGTGGGTGCTGGTCCAAGAAATGTTGTTGTTTCCCAGGCTGGAGAAGAGGCAACAATTGAAGAATAAATTCTACCAGAGACGGGAGAGTCCTTGGTGGTTAATAAGGTCCTGTTGAAGAAAACCAAAGAGGTCACTGAGTCTGCACAAAGGAAGACTTTTTTTAGGAGCATATGCAAAGTCCAAGGGAAATGCTGCCAGCTCGTCATTGATAGTGGTAGCACACACAATCTAGTTTCCACTGAGGTGATAGAAAAGTTGAAGCTGAAGACAAGGGAGCATCTAACTACCTACAGGGTGTCCTGGTTGCATAAAGGGCACCAGCTGATTGTAAAAGAACAGTGTGAGATAGAGCTGCAAATGGGAAAATATAAAGACAAAGTCTTGTGTGATGTGATGCCCATGGATGTGTGTCACATACTACTGGGTAGAACTTGGCAGTTTGATAGAGCAGCAGTGCATGGGCAAGAAGAACACTTACAAGTTCTTCAAGGATGGGGTACATCATACATTGATACCCATGGAAGAAGGAGAACCATCAAGCAGATTGATTGATCCAAAGACCTTGTTGTTGAGCGGGAAGGAATATCTGCAGTAGATAGAAGAAGAAGAGGTAAGTTTTGCTTTAGTTTGCAAACCTAAGGTAGTTCTTACTTCTACAAAGATTTCTGATTTGCCAATAGAAATCCAAGAGATGTTAGACAATTATTGTGACATTGTTGTGGATGATTTACCTGATGAGCTGCCACCTATGAGGAAGATCAGCCATCAGATAGATTTTATCCTTGGTTCAAATCTGCCAAATAAGGCAACCTACAAAATGACTCCCACAGAAAATGAGGAAATCAGGAGACAAGTACAGGAATCGGTGGACAAGGGACTGATCAGAGAAAGTTTGAGTCCATGTGCAGTACCAACAGTCTTGAGCCCAAAGAAATATGGAGGCTGGAGGATGTGTACTGATTCCAGAGCAATCAATAATATAACAATCAGGTATAGATTCCCTTTGCCCAGAGTAGAGGATTTAATGGATTGTTTGAGTGGTGCTAAATATTTTTCAAAGATAGATTTAAAAAGTGGATATCACCAGATTAGAATAAGAGAGGCTGATGAGTGGAAAACTGCCTTTAAAACGAATGAAGGACTGTATGAATGGATGTTCATGCATTTTGGGTTGTCAAATGCACCTAGCACTTTCATGGGACTCATGAATGAAGTATTGAAATAATTCATTGGTAAATTTGTGATAGTGTATCTGGATGATATATTAGTTTTCAGCAAAACCAAAGAAGAACATCTAAGGCATCTTAATTATGTCTTGAAGAAGCTACACCAAGAGAAACTGGTGATAAACTTAAAGAAATGCTCAGTCATGAAGGAAGAATTAGTGTATTTTGGCTTTTTTGTCTCTGCAGAAGGATTGAAGATGGACCCAGAAAAGGTTAAGGCAATTGTGCAGTGGCCTTCACCCAGAAATGTTTTTGAGGTAAGAAGTTTCCATGGAATTGCCAGTTTTTACAGGAAATTTATAAGAAAATTTAGTAATATTAATGCACCCATAATTGAGATGACAAAAAAGAGAAAACAACCATTTAAATGGATTGATGAAGCAGAAAGAAGCTTTAAAATTTTGAAGCAAAAGATAACTGAAAAGCCTGTTTTGATTTTTCTTGATTTTACTAAACCATTTCAAGTGAAGTGTGATGCTAGTGGAGAGGCCATTGGAGTTGTGTTGAGTCAGGATGATAGGCCTGTAGCCTATTTCACTGAAAATATGAATGACACTAGAAGGAAGTATTCCTCTTATGAGAAGGAATTCTATGCAGTTATTCAGGCACTGAAAAAGTGGAGGCATTATTTGATGTCCAAAGAATTTGTATTATATTCTGATAATCATGCTTTGCAGTACATTATACAACATCCCAAGTTGAATCATAAGCATGCCAAATGGGTTGAGTATCTCCAAGGTTTTAACTTTGTTTTGAAACATATAAGTGGCCAAGAAAATAAAGTAGCTGATGCTTTGAGTAGGAGGCACATGCTTGTTCAAGAAACCAATTTTGAAGTTGTAGGATTTGATTTTCTCAAAGAATTGTATTAAACAAATTCAGATTTTAAGGAAGCATTTGAGGTATGTTGTAATCTTGTTCTAACAGATAGAAGCCAGTGGCTGGATTATTTTTTGCAGGAGGACTTACTATTCAGAAGAAACCAACTGTGTGTACCAAAATGTTCCATGAGAGAAAATTTGATCAAGGAGAAGCATAATGGTGGACTTGCTGGACACTTTGGTACTGATAAAACTTATGAGCAGCTGAGTCACTTCTATTATTGGCCCAAGATGAGAGAAAAAGTGGACAAGTTTGTGAAAAATTGCAAAATCTGTCAATATGCCAAAGGAAGGAGCCAGAATGCAGGATTGTACACTCCCTTGCCTATTCCAGACAGGCCTTGGGACACGGTGAGTATGGATTTTGTTCTAGGATTGCCCAAGAATCAGAGAGGGAATGATGCATTCTTTGTTGTAGTAGACATATTTTCCAAAATGGCACATTTTATTCCATGTTATAAAACTAGTGATGCCACCCATGTTGCTAAATTGTTTTTCAAAGAAGTTGTTAGGTTTCATGGGTTTCCCAAGAGTATTGTTTCAAACAAAGACACCAAATTTGTGGGCCATTTTTGGAGGAAACTGTGGAAAAAAATTGGTACCAAACTAAGATTCAGCTTAGCTTATCATCCTCAGATTGATGGACAAATTGAGGTAGTGAATAGGAGTCTAGGAAATTTGTTGAAAAGTCTTGCAGGGGAGCATCCCAAGCAGTGGGATCATATTTTGCCTCGGGCATAATATGCATATAATGACTCACCAAACAAAAGCACAGGGCAGATTCCATTCCATATTGTTTATGGAATGCACCCCAGAGGGATGTCAGAGTTAAGAAATCTGGCAAAGGCAGAGCTGAGGAGCGTTGATGGTGAAGAATTTGCTTCAGAGATCCGAGCCATACATGAACAAGTGAAACAACAGCTACAAGGTAGCATCATCAAATACAAAGGT
Organism: Pinus albicaulis; assembly: GCA_034641835.2. Classification (NCBI taxonomy): domain Eukaryota; kingdom Viridiplantae; phylum Streptophyta; class Pinopsida; order Pinales; family Pinaceae; genus Pinus; species Pinus albicaulis. The sequence continues at coordinate 629,256,434 of CM076576.1, read as the reverse complement.
AGAGCAGACTTGAGTAGGAAATAAGTCCATTTTGAAGTAGGAGATCTAGTTTTGGCACACTTGAGAAATGAGATATTCCCAAAGAAGCAGTATAACAAACTGAAGTTCAAAAAGATTGGACCATGCAAGATACTTAGAAAGTTTTTTGCTAATGCTTATGAGATTGAATTGCCACCTGATGTTGGAATATCTCCCATTTTTATTGTTGCATATTTGTACAAGTATGAAGATGATGGTGCAGAAGAGGGACCAGTAGACAAGGAACAGATTGAGTTGGAAAAGCAGCTACCTCTAGCACAACCATTGCAACCAGAGAATATATTGGACAAAAGAGTGTTCAGGAAGACCAGAGGACAAGAGTACTTTTAGTACTTAATCAAATGGAAGGACAATCCAGAGGAAGATGCCACTTGGATGACTGAAGGAATGTTGCAGAAGATAGGCAGATCAGTGGAAGAGCTCATGGATAGGAGTCCATGAAGAAATTTTCCCTCGGGAGTCGGATGCAGGGGCATTAGATACTAGCCAGCAATGTAGGAGGTTTTATCCACATGTTGTGGCTAGAAGGGTTTGAAATCATTTGAATTGTAATAGCAAGGTGTCAATACCTTAGCTGTTTGTTGCATTTAGGTCGGTTAGGGTCAAGAGAAGTCGAATAGTTTAGTTCAGTCTATCTGTCATGTTTCAGTTATTTGAATAAATTGTAATTAGGCCTTTTATTTTCTAAAACGGTCCTCACAGAGGAACCGAAGAGGCAAATGTTGATGTATAAATGTAACCCCTGGATGCATCGAAGAAGGAGGAGATTTTCACAGTAAAGTTGTGTGTTAAGCTTTTGCTTAGTCAAATAAAAGCCAACAATTATTGTCTATCTGTGTGTGTTTGAATTAATCTCTGTGTGAACTGTTGGTCCTGAGCATATTGAATCCTCCGTCCTATGGTTAATTCAATGAAGAGAATTGTTGTGTAAATCTCTGCCAAATCCCTGTCTATGGTTGATTGTGGATTCCCTAGAGCTGTCGAATTACTTTACGTAGGAGGTCGGGAATGGTACATATATACCCATCGTCGCAGGCGTTGTAATCTGTAGGAGTAATTTGTCCTCAGAACAGTGGATTCTGTTCATAGTGGAAAACACGCTTAATAAAGAATTAGACTTGTTTTCCTGTTCAATGAGAGTTCCTGTCCTGAGGTTAGACCATGAGTTTGTGAACCGGAGTGAATTGAAGGGATAGCATAAACCTGACTTAACCACTGGTCAATCACTGTTCAAAGGTTGGAAGTAGTTTTGATCGCACCGCCTTTGTGGGATGAGCGGTAATTGAGAATTCGGAGCGATTCCATAGACTGGAGGACACGTGGCATACGATGGGTTTCCAAAACCACCCCATCACGCGTTAACATTCGACTGTGGAGGCAGTGCGATATTGACGAACATCGTTGATTTAGAGGAAGGCTCATCGAACAGTGATCGCATTTGGAAGTAGCACGAAGGATAATCTAAGGTATGGTGGCTACATTTTATTAAACAGTCGATTGTAAAGGTGGGTCGGAGCCTAAGGGCTACTATAAGCATTTCGATTTTAATGAGTCGGGGTGTAACCTTAGTTATAAGGTTCAATGATAGAATTAAGGTTCGGGATAAATTTAATTTTTCCAAAGTTTGTTGAATATATTTATTTGTCAATTTCTTCGAAATTGATAAATACAATTATAAGAAAGTTGTGGAAGACCACGTGGAGGTGAACTGAATTAATTGAGTGAAAATGCTAGCAGAGCTACATTAGAGGCCAGCTCTCCTTAGGGTGCTGACTTTCAGTTTTTTATCTGTCAGATGGGTACCAACCGCTGCAACTGCTGGTCTCGTAGGATGTCCTTCAGATACATGGTTTTGTCAACCGTTATCACTGCATATATGTACCTGTATCTACAAATCCACCACCACCAGTAAAATCGCATGTGCAGAACCTCCAACAACTATGTCTGCGACTCTAATCTGCCACCACTGGGAAACTTTGATCTACCACCACTAGGCAAATCCGATCTACCACCATCGGGAAAATCCACAACTTCAATCTGCCACCACCAGACAACTTTGATCTACCACCACCGGGAAAATCCGATCTACCACCACCGGGTAAATCCACAACTTCAATCTGCCACCACCGGGAAAATTCAATCTACCACCACTGGGAAAATACGATCTACCACCATTGGGTAAATCCACAACTTCGATCTGCCACCATTGGGCAAATCTACAACTACCATCACTGGGCAAATCTACTACTCCGATCTGCCACCATTGAGCCAGAGATGGTTTCTGGCTGACCATAAACCATTACAAGGTGGTTTTGAGATTACCATGAACTTTACACATTCCTTTACAAGGCTTACATTCCATTCTTCAACTTTAGGAGTTTCCAGGTACATAACATGACCACTACTACAATTTTCCTAGACTTGCTTATAACATACTAGGGAGTCTATCCCAAAAACCCACACTAACTCAAACAAACATTTACTTTGTTGTCCATCATAATAGTTGTTGTTGCTTCATTACCTCCTCTTTCATTGCTTACATCTTGGGCATCTTTGTCTTTTTCAAATAAATTCTTGGAACTCCATGCTTAACCTGTCATTTGTTAGAGTCGCAAATTCTAACAAAATAACTTTACCTACATTGAGTTAGCTAGGCTCAATAAGGCTCAATAACTTTAAACATGATTCCAAGAAACTAAAATAAATAAATAAAGATAAACTCTTCAGATTAATTTCTCTATCTCTGTCGAAAGATGATTATTTCCCAAACATAACAGCAACCATTTTTCTCCAACAATACCTCTGAGGGATCCACTGATAAAGAACCAGATTGATGACTTTTCAGCTGGACTCAATGCAGTGCATTCCAGCACTAATGATCTAGACATAGGCACTCAAAGCCTCACGAAGAGACACAATTTTCTCTTAAAAAAAAAAAATCCAAGACTCCAACGGTCCGATCCTCCGTCATCCACAAATTCACTGTCAACATGCATAAAATTCAACAATTTTACACACAAAATTTCTTGTTTCAGTATCCAATTCCCCTGGCATCATAAAATAATGCCACTTCCCCTGTTCACAGTATCAAGGCTGGGTAACTGCTTTCAAGCATGCCTCCTCATGCTCGCTAATGTGCTACAACAACTAAGGCCCATTTTCAAGCTAATCTCCTAGTTATTGAACATGCAAATCTGTTTCCATCATACTAGGCACACACAAAATCGATCATCCTCCAATCCATGATGTACTTCCAAGCACTATCCTATGATGCCATTTTCATTGTCATGTCTTCATCATATCTGGTAGTAAATCATTCCTTCCACCTTTGAAGATTGTCATCTTCCTTGTCTCGCTCCAGCTGATCCCTCAAAGGGATTTCATCCTCACCCACAACTGTTGCAACTTTCATCGATCCAATAGAATCACACAACAATAGCAATGCAATCAATGGCTTCAAAATAAACAAATTCATTCATGGCTCCAAAGAACTCTAGTTTTCGCTGATCGATGTTTGCTGGGTGAATCATCGCAAAAGTCAACCTTCACAGCTCTTGGCCTTAGCTGACAGCAAATCACAAACTGCCTTCGAGGACTCGGCCCATATCAATTGCCTCATACGCCCTCTCACCATACAGCTTCACACTTTGTACTCAAAAAACAAAAATTATCAAATGTGTACACCAAATGAGTCGATCAAGCATAATGGCCAACTTTTCAAATATCACGACAATAAAAAACAGTGAGTTATCACTTAAAATCTAAGCACACTCCTACTTCTTGTCGAAGGGAACTTTGAACCAATGCCCATGTCGACCTTATCAATTTACGTTACAGCAAGAGCTTTGCGGCTCCAAATTTTAATCATTGGGGATCCCCACAAACACGTCTCGCACTGTCGAGACTGCCCAGATTCCTCCATTGAGAAACATGAACAAGCAGTACCAACAGAACGGCCTTAAACTTAAATTATTTAGCTTATCCAATGCGTGCAAGACAAAAATATACCAGGAATACCAACAATCTCAATTTTAAAAACAACAAAAAACATACCAAAGGGATAACTTGCCCAACTCTCATAGAGAAATGCCCAATTTTCACAGTGCCACGAGCAAGTGGTTTGGAATCCCTCGTCCTTCTGAGACTAGTTCACACAAAGAAACGACATTTCTTCACTCAAATGGTCTCCAAACTACTCAGTCATCAGCAACATGTGAGATAAAACCATAACAAGATTATAGCCCAGAATGGAAGGTCTTTTACTCTCGTGTTTGCATCTTCTTTGTGTCGTTGAAAAATTTCAGGATCATTTTAAGAACACAAGGGATATACAAGGACCAAAACATGCCAGCACTGAAAGGAAATATACATAAAGATTGATCTTAATTCCTGATCATAAGAAGAAAGCATGCTGACTGTAATTCTGTATAGAATATTGACTTGATTTTTCACACAAAATAGAAACTATTTATTTTTCCAGCACATCTCTGAATTTGAGCAGAAATGACACATGATGGAGATTTCCATTCTCTCCAAATGCTTGTCAATTAATATCCAACAATTTGTTATTAGAGGAAAAATCCTTGCATACTTGTGTGATGCAAAATGAAGAGGCTATTAAGAATATTCATCACTAAAGTCGGGCTCTAATGGCTTTTGAAGTTTAAGTAGGCGTGTCGCTGGTTCTGGTAACTTTGTATTATGAAATATTTGAACTCCACAAAGAGCATTAGTAGCAAAACTGGATACATAAATAGTTGCTCCAAGAGTAGAAGAAGCAGCAACACAACACGCTTCGATATCCTGGTGGAGAAAGGCAGCAACATGCTACCAATATTATCAACTATTTTCATAACAGTTGTGGAGATACACAGCACAACCGTGTGAGAAAAAAAAAATTCGTTGGAGGCTCAACCATGCGATCACCAAGGTAGGCAGCGCTCCTCAGCACAGCTATAAAAAACAGTGGCATGATCCAAGCGCGCTCCTGCCACAACATCTATGCAAGATCGACTCAACAGACTTCTCACTGTGGAAAAAATGAATAACAGCCCCTCCAGGCTCAGCCTCCACAGCCTCTACTTGGCCTCCACGACATCCAGTGAATGCAACTACTGCCAGCTTCCCACTGAATCGAGGACATAAAAACACAAATCGATCTGTCTTGGGAAGAGCGTTCGCTCCTCCTCTATATTGTGCTTCCAACAGTTGAAAAACACAAAACAGGTAGCAAACAAAATTTCATAAATAGTGGACAAATTCTTGAACAGAAGAATCCACAAATTCACATACCAAGCCTTCACGCGGGCTTGAACTTAACGCACACAATAGTATTGCCGATATCTACAACATTGCTAACCATAAACAAATCATTGTCTTCTCGCAATAGATTCACACTAAAATATGGAGGAGCCTGGGTCTTCAAGTGATCTTGGCTTTAGTTAACTCAATATTATTAAAGAGATCTCGGAATCCGTATGGAAGAACAAGAACAATACGCAAATTGGAAACCCTTGAACCAGCTTCGTACTCTCTTACCAATTTGATGGACTCACAAATTTAATATAATACAGTAATTTATTTTCCTATGCCCAGGAAGGGCCAAAGGCCCTTACGGGCTCTGATACCAAGATAAAACTTCAATCTGCAAACTCTATTAATTAATCAAAGAGATTACACACATTTATACATGAGATAGTCTTGAGATAGGAAATCTATCTTGGACACACAATAATGTGGTTGATATATACTCTCAACCACACACTAAACTAGGAATAGATATAGTTTTAGCTACCTCCTATGATGTAGGAAAAGACCCCTGAAATAGAGCGTTATAACCACAGACAAGTAGGAATTACATATTCCAACTATTTGGGTATGAGGAGTTATATTAGATATCATTTTTGTGATTCAAGTGTGTTAAGTAAGCCATTCATCTATGACCACTTCTTGAATAGTCCACTTAGCACTGATTGCATCACCGTAGCACTCATTGCATTGCACTGGGTGATGCTCAGTGAAGAGGTGGGATTGTAACTAGTGAGATGAATCACATAGCATCAATCATCACTTCTCGGGATTGCACCTAGTAACGAGGACTTCGCGTGAGGTCACCCATCCTAGAAGGCCTCTAACTCAAATACGCTTAATTGTGGAGTTTTCCCCACAATCAAGCCCACTTATCTTGGGCTTAATTGTGGGAAAAACTCTAGAGTCAAGCGCACTTGATTCATAGGCGTTCTGAGATGGGTGACCTCCCGAGAAGTCTTGGTTATCGGGTGAAAGCCCTAGAAGTGATGATTGATGTTGCCCGATGCAATGAGTGCTAACTGGACTATTCAAAAATCACGAGAAATTAGTCCGTTATGAATACCTCTCATGGAAATGGTCATAGATGAAAGGAAATCACAACCATTTTTTATTTTTAATATTTTTTGCATTTGTTATGGCATGTGTATATTTACTATCTATGTATTATTTGGAAATCACAAGTGTTTTTAATTTTTAATATTTTTTTAATTTCTAGAATCTAAGAAGGGAAAAAATGTGTCAAGATATCTTTCAATCATATAAATATAAATCTAGTTGTCTATGATTTTTTGAATAGTTTTCCGATTTGTTTTTTCGGATCTAATTTCTCTAAAATTCGGGAGGAATTCATTGAAATCATAAGTTTGATTGGTAAACTCTTCACAATCAAAGTTTCCTAGGGGTTTTTCACGCTGTTGAATCCATATGTGAAGTAAAAAAACCAGTTTAAATAACACAAATCATGATTTCACCTCAAATTTTTCTGCCTGATTCCAATAAAAAAAATCCACTAAAAACTCCAAAAAATCTCTCGGGAAGAAGAATATGGATTCCTACCTGTCCAAAAAATCGCATTAAACACAACTCTTTGTCAAATGATAATTAATCCATAATTAAAATATTTCAAATATTAAATAAATAATAAATATTATTTACACAAACAATTACATTAAAAGAAACTCGCAAACTCTTTTAACAAGTAGACTATGACCATAAATATTTTACAGATTTATGAAAGTGTCCCTTGCATATTCTTCTTCCCGAGAGATTCCTTCCAATATGGATTCCTACCTGTCCAAGTCCACCACCTCGACTTTCAGCGGAAACGGCTCCAGTGTTTCACTGGACAGTGAGCTATTGCCCCAGTCCACGTTAGGTACATCTGTATCCTCCCTAACAATTACCTTGCGTTGCCTTTCTGATTTGATCTCCAATTCCAATCTAACAATTACCTTGCGTTGCCTTTCCGATTTGATCTCCAATTCCAATCTATATATCATATGATTATTTTAAAGATCATTTTAAAATTTATATTTATTTTATTGAAAAGTACCTTTACTCTTTTCAAATTCCAAGACATGAAGAAATGTCAAAAACTAAAAATGGTTGTGAATTCCCAAAAATAAAGAATTAGACTTGTTTTTCCATTAACTGAGAGTTCCTATCCCGAGGTTAGACCGTGAGTTTGTGAACCAGAGTAAATCGAAGGGATAGCGTAAACCCGACTTAACCCCTGGTCAATCACTGTTCAAAGGTTAGAAGCAGTTTTGATCACACCGCCTTTGTGGGATGACCGGTAATTGAGAATTTGAAGCGATTCCATAGACTGGAGGACATGTGGCATACGATGAGTTTCCAAAACCACCCCATCACGCATTAACGTTCGAATATGGAGGTAGTGCGATATTGACGAACACCGTCGATTTGGAGGAAGGCTCATTGAACGGTGATCGCATTCGGAAGTAGCACGAAGGATAGTATAAGGTATGGCGGCTACATTTTATTACACAGTCGATTGTAAAGGTGGGTCGGGGCCTAAGGGCTATTATAAGCATTTTGATTTTAATGAGTCGAGGTGTAACCTTAGTTATAAGGTTCAATGATAGAATTAAGGTTCGAGATACATTTAATTTTTCCAAAGTTTGTTGAATATATTTATTTTTCAATTTCTTCGAAATTGATAAATAAAATTACAAGAAAGTTGCGGAAGACCACGTGGAGGTGAACTGAATTAATTGAGTGAAAATGCTAGCAGAGCTATATTAGAGGCCAACTCTCCTTAGGGGGCTGACTTTCAGTTTTGTTGCTGTCACATGGGTACCAACCGCTGCAACTGCTGGTCTCGTAGGATGTCCTTCAGATACATGGTTTTGTAAACCATTATCACTGCATATATGTACATGTATCTACAAATCCACCACCACCAGGCAAATCGCATGTGCAGAACCTCCAACAACTATGTCTGCAACTCTGATCTGCCACCACTGGGCAACTTTGATCTACCACCACTAGGAAAATCCGATCTACCACCATCGGGAAAATCCACAACTTCAATCTGCCACCACCAGAAAACTTCGATCTACCACCATCAGTAAAATCCGATCTACCACCACCGGGTAAATCCACAACTTCAATCTGCCACCACCAGGCAACTTCGATCTACCACCACCGGGAAAATACGATCTACCACCACTAAGTAAATCCACAACTTCGATCTACCATCACTGGGAAAATCTACAACTGCCACCATGGGGCAAATCTACAACTCCGATCTGCCACCATCGAGCCGGAGATGGTTTCTGGCTGACCATAAACCATTACAAGGTGGTTTTGAGATTACCATGAACTTTACACATTCCTTTACAAGGCTTACATTCCATTCTCCAACTTTAGGAGTTTCCAGGTACATAACATGACCACTACTACAATTTTCCTAGACTTGCTTATAACATACTAGGGAGTCTATCCCAAAAACCCACACTAACTCAAACAAACATTTACTTTGTTGTCCATCATAATAGTTGTTGTTGCTTCATTACCTCCTCTTTCGTTGCTTACATCTTGGGCATCTTTGTCTTTGTCAAATAAATTCTTGGAACTCCATGCTTAACCTGTCATTTGTTAGAGTTGCGAATTCTAACAAAATAACTTTACCTACATTGAGTTAGCTAGGCTCAATAAGGCTCAATAACTTTAAACATGATTCCAAGAAACTGAAATAAATAAATAAACATAAACTCTTCAGATTAATTTCTCTATCTCTGCCCAAAGATGATTATTTCCCAAACATAACAGCAACCATTTTTCTCCAACAATACCTCTGAGGGATCCACTGATAAAGAACCAGATTGATGACTTTTCAGCTGGACTCAATGCAGTGCATTCCAGCACTAATGATCCAGACATAGGTACTCACAGCCTCACGAAGAGACACAATTTTCTCTTAAAAAAAAAATCCAAGACTCCAATGCTCCGATCCTCCGTCGTCCACAAATTCACTATCAACATGCATAAAATTCAACAATTTTACACACAAAAGTTATTGTTTCAGTATCCAATTCCCCTGGCATCGTAAAATAATTCCACTTCCCATATTCACGGTATCAAGGTTGTGTAACTGCTTTCAAGCATGCCTCCTCATGCTCGCTAATGTGCTGCAACAAGTAAGGCCCATTTTCAAGCTAATCTCCTAGTAATTGAACATGCAAATCTGTTTCCATCATACTGGGCACACACAAACTTGATCATCCTCCAATCTATGATGTACTTCCAAGCACTATCCTTTGATGCCATTTTCAATGTCATGTCTTCATCATATCTGGTAGTAAATCATTCCTTCCACCTTTGAAGACTGTCATCTTCCTTGTCTCGCTCCAGCTGATCCCTCAAAGGGATTTCATCCTCACCCACAACTACTGCAACTTTCATCGATCCAATAGAATCACACAACAATAGCGACGCATTCAATGGCTTCACAACAAACAAATTCATTCATTGCTCCAAAGAACTCAAGTTTTCGTTGATCGATGTTTGTTGGGTGAATCACCGCAAAATTCAACCTTCACAGCTCTTGGCCTTAGCTGACAGCAAATCACAAGCTGCCTTCGAGGACTCGGCCCATATTAATTGCCTCATACGCCCTCTCACCATACAGCTTCACACTTTGTACCCAAAAAACAAAAAATCTCAAATGTGTACACCAAATGAGTCGATCAAGCATAACGACCAACTTTCAAAATCTCATGACAATAAAAAATAGTGAGTTATCACTTAAAATCTGAGCACACTACTACTTCTTGTTGAATGGAACTCTGAACCAATGCCCATGTCGACCTTATCAATTTACGTTGCAGCAAGAGCTTTGCGGCTCCAAATTTTAATCATTGGGGATCCCCACAAACACATCTCGTTCAAGCACTGCCGAGACTACCCAGATTCCTCCATTGAGAAACATGAACAAGCAGTACCAACAGAACGGCCTTAAACTTACATTCTTTAGCTTATCTAATGCATGCAAGACAAAAATATACCAGGAATACCAACAATCTCAATTTTAAAAATAACAAAAAAAATATCAAAGGGATAACTTGCCCAACTCTCATATAGAAATTCCTAATTTGCACAATGTCACGAGCAAGTGGTTTGGAATCCCTCATCCTTCTGAGACCAGTTTGCACAAAGCAACGACATTTATTCACTCAAATGGTCTCCAAACTGCTCAGTCATCAGCAACATGTGAGATAAAACCATAACAAGCTTATAACCCAGAATGGAAGGTCTTTTACTCCCGTGTTTGCATCTGCTTTGTGTTGTTGAAAAATTTCAGGATCATTTTAAGAACACAAGGGATATACAAGGACCAAAACATGCCAGCACTGAAAGGAAATATACATAAAGATTGATCTTAAACGCCTGATCATAAGAAGAAAGCATGCTAACTATAATTCTGCACAGAATATTGACTTGAGTTTTCACGCAAAATAGCAACTATTTCTTTTTCCAGCACATCTCCGAATTTGAGCAGAAATGACACATGATGGAGATTTCCATTCTCTCCAAATGCTCGTCAATTAATACCCAACAATTTGTTATTAGAGGAAAAATCCTTGCATACTTGTGTGATTCAAAATGAAGAGGCTATTAAGAATATTCAGCACTAAAGTCGGGCTCTGATGGCTTTTGAAGTTTAAGTAGTGGTGTCGTTGGTTCTGGTAACTTTGTATTACGCAATATTTGAACTCCACGAAGAGCATTAGTAGAAAAACGGGATACATAAATAGTTGCTCCAAGACTGGAAGAAGCAGCAACACAACACGCTCTGATATCCTAGTGGAGAAAGGAAGCAACATGCTACCAATATTATCAACTATTTTCAGAACAATTGTGGAGATACATAGCACAACTGTGTCAGCAAAAAAAAATTCGTTGGAGGCTCAACCATGCGATCACCAAGGTAGGCAGCGCTCCTCAGCACAACTATAAAAAACAGTGGCATGATCCAAGTGCGCTCCTGCCATAGCGTCTATGCAAGCTCGACTCAACAGACTTCTCACTACGAAAGAAAAGAATAACAGCCCCTCCAGGCTCAGCCTCCACAGCCTCTACTCGGCCTCCATGACATCCAGTGAATGCAACTGCTGCCAGCTTCCCACTGAATCGAGGACACAAAAACAAAAATCAATCTGTCTTGGGCAGAGCGTTCACTCCTCCTCTATATTGCGCTTCCAGCAGTCAAAAAACAAAAAACAGTTAGCAAACAAAATTTCATAAACAGTGGACAAATTCCTGAACAGAAGAATCCACAAATTCACATACCAAGCCTTCATGTGGGCTCGACCTTCACGCACACAATAGTATTGCCGATATCTACAACATTGCTGACCATAAACAAATCATTGTCTTCTCGCAGTAGATCCACACTAAAATATGGAGGAGCCTGGGTCTTCAAGTGATCTTGGCTTTAGCTAACTCAATATTATTAAAGAGATCTCGGAATCCGTATGGAAGAACAAGAACTGTACGCAAATTGGAAACCCTTGAACCAGCTTCACACTCTCTTACCAATTTGATGGACTCACAAATTTAATATAATACAGTAATTTATTTTCCTATGCCCAGGAAGGGCCAAAGGCCCTTACGGGCTCTGAAACCAAGATAAAACTTCAATCTGCAAACTCTATTAATTAATCAAAGAGATTACACACATTTATACATGAGATAGTCTCGAGATAGGAAATCTATCTTGGATGCACAATAATGTGGTTGAGAGATACTCTCAACCACACACTAAACTAGGAATAGATATAGTTTTAGCTACCTCCTATGATGTAGGAAAATACCCTTGAAATAGAGTGTTATAACCACAGACAAGTAGGAATTACATATTCCAACTATTTGGGTATGAGGAGTTATATTAGATATCATTTTTGTGATTCAAGTGTGTTAAGTAAGCCATTCATCTATGACCATTTCTTGAATAGTCCACTTAGCACTGATTGCATCGCCTTAGCACTCACTGCATTGCACTGGGTGATGCTCAGTGAAGAGGTGGGATTGTAACTAGTGAGATGAATCACATAGCATCAATCATCACTTCCCGGGATTGCACCCAGTAACGAGGACTTCACGGGAGGTCACCCATCCTAGAAGGCCTCTAACTCAAACGCGCTTAATTGTGGATTTTTCCCCACAATCAAGCCCACTTAGCTTGGGCTTAACTGTGGGAAAAACTCTAGAGTTAAGCGCACTTGATTCAGAGGCATTCTGGGATGGGTGACCTCCCGAGAAGTCTTGGTTACCGGGTGAAAGCCCTAGAAGTGATGATTGATGCTGCCCGATGCAATGAGTGCTAACTTGACTATTCAAAAATCACGAGAAATTAGTCCGTTATGAATACCTCTCATGAAAATGGTCATAGATGAAAGGAAATCACAACCATTTTTTATTTTTAATATTTTTTGCATTTGTTATGGCATGTGTATATTTACTATCTATGTATTATTTGGAAATCACAAGTATTTTTAATTTTTAATATTTTTTTAATTTCTAGAATCTAAAAAGGGAAAACATGTGTCAAGATATCTTTCAATCATATAAATATAAATCTAGTTGTCTTTGATTTTTTGAATAGTTTTCCGATTTGTTTTTTCGGATCTAATTTCTCTAAAATTCAGGAGGAATTCATTGAAACCATAAGTTTGATGAGTAAACTCTCCACAATCAAAGTGTCCTAGGGGGTTTTCACGCTGTTGAATCCATATGTGAAGTAAAAAAACTAGTTTAAATAACACAAATCATGATTTCACCTCAAATTTTTCTGCCTGATTCCAATAAAAAAAATCCACTAAAAACTCCAAAAAATCGCATTAAACACAACTCTTTGAAAAATGATAATTAATCCATAATTAAAATATTTCAAATATTAAATAAATAATAAATATTGTTTACACAAACGGTTACATTAAAAGAAATTCGCAAACTCTTTTAACAAGTAGACTATGACCATAAATATTTTACAGATTTATGAAAGTGTCCCTTGCATATTCTTCTTCCCGAGAGATTCCTTCCAATATGGATTCCTACCTGTCCAAGTCCACCACCTCGGCTTTCAGCGGAAACGGCTCCAGTGTTTCGCTGGACAGTGAGCTATTGCCCCGGTCCACGTTAGGTACATCTGTATCCTCCCTAACAATTACCTTGCGTTGCCTTTCCGATTTGATCTCCAATTCCAATCTAACAATTACCTTGCGTTGCCTTTCCGATTTGATTGATCTCCAATTCCAATCTATATATCATATGATTATTTTAAAGATCATTTTAAAATTTATATTTATTTTATTGAAAAGTACCTTTACTCTTTTCAAATTCCAAGACATGAAGAAATATTAAAAACTAAAAATGGTTGTGAATTCCCAAATTCCAAGACATGAAGAAATATTAAAAACTAAAAATGGTTGTGAATTCCCAATAGTACATAGACATAAATAGTAGAATAATTCACGCTCATGCAATCGATAAATACAAGTTGTTGTTACATAATAGCTGTTATAATATTTGACACGGTAGATATGGAAGTTCATTTTAGGTTATTGACTATGAGAGTAGAGTTATGTTTTATTTTTTTAATATTAAATTGAAAATAGAAAATAAATTTAGATAGTAAAGAGTTTACAGTTCCAATTTATTATTTCAATTGATTTTTGTAAAAATTTAATTTAATAGTATCAAAATATTGTTTTTAAAGAATTTTCAAAACATATAACAAGTAAACTCCAAACACTCACACAAACTTTTTAAATAAAAAAAAAACTCACACAAACTCTTTAAATAAATATTTAGATCTTATAAATTGATATTTTTGAAAAGTTATAAATCTAAAAACTAAGATCTTTAAAATTAACATAAATTTAATTTTATTGTAATTTTTTTAATGCTCAATATGAATCTATCACACACATAGAAATACTGCCTTTATTTTTTTATATTGAAACAATAATAAATAAGGATTTCAACTTTATAAATTTGATTTTTTTTAAAACACCATAAATCCATAAATAAAATACTTAAAAAGAAAAGTGAGATGAATTTAAATTTCCCTACATTAATTTTATCATTATATTTTAATTTTCAAATTTAAATAATAAACATATTTGTCATATAATATGTGATTTTGCGTAAGAAGTTATGAATTCAAATTTATAGAGCCATAAAGTATGTATTTCTTTCTAGAGGTCACTAAAATAACTTCTTCCAGGGGTCTCTTATCACACAAATTTAAAAGTTTCATACATCAATTAGGTGTGTATGATCTTAAAATTACATTATTGTACAACTTGAAGGAGTCTAATACTTAAGAGCATGTGTTTTTTCATTTAACATAATTAGAAATTGCACTTGATGTTCCAAAGCAAACTCATTAAGGTGATACAGAAGGTAAGAGTAGCATAGATCTAAGTTAATTTTGATCATGAAAGGAATTATTTGTGGTGAAAATAATAAACTCCACATTGCATATAAAATTAAAGGAATCCCAGTATGTTGCTTAAAATATTAGATTAAGATCTATGAAGTTTGGACCTCATCCTCACTCATAAAATTCACTACAATTGATCAAAACCTCAATAAAACCCCTTCAAGTTGTTGTTGATAAGATGGGGAGTAAAAATCCATCTATCATGGAAAGAGAGAATGAGGTATTGAGGCCTAGAAAAGGAGGAAAAGAGGGTTCTGGTTTGAATCTCGTAGTGAAAATTTCACAATCTATGTTGGAGATTGTGGACGAAGCCATGTATATAACTAGAGGATATGGCATTGGTGGTTGGAATTAGGAAGTCTTCAAGGTTGTTTATGTTTATTATTGTACATAAGTTTACTGTCAGAAAGTGATGGAGGCAAATCCGGGAAACTCCCTTCTCCTCGGAGACTATGTAATGTTCTTGCATGAGTTAGGGATTAGTCCCATCAAACAGAGTTTTATTTTTATTTGGTGAATGCTATAAGATTATACTTGGAAATTATTCTTAACATGATGATTTATATTTAGGGATTGTGTAATTAGGTAATGTCTACATTAATAATATTGTCCTTACCTGTAATATTCAATTATCTAGGCATGGTCAAAATGGATGGAATCTACCCATGGTAATTACCATGGTATTTATCCACGGTATCTACCCATGGTATTCTCCTTCATCTTCAGGGGAAAATAATAAAACAAGGTTTCTAGAGAGTCCATCAAGCAATCTGCCTAAAAGGAGGAGCAGCGTTACATTTGACTATTTGACAGATTCACTATTACGTTGTTGAATAAAAAATAGGCAATTTAAAGAAAATATCCTATTTTTTCTACCACTGTAGAAATTGTAGCTCTCGGCCCTTTGTCTGTCTCTCATTGTTTCCATTATTTTCGCTGAAGAAAACTCACTTTAACAAAATTCTTTGAAAATAGAAATGAAATGAAATTATGCTTTTGGTTAAGGGAAAACCGATTTCAGATGGAGGGAGAGAAGGGAAGTGGGGTCCATATTATAATCGCAATCAAGATCAATGGGCAGGAAGGAACGCAACATATAATAAAACATTGTAATATGCTTATGTGATGGGGCAATTGCAATCGACAATTGAAGGAGTGGGAAGGATGTTATCAAAACTTTCGATGCGATTGGCACAGCGGGAATAGGGATAAAAGATAGACCAAAGGGATGTTTTCTTTCAAAACACATAAAAAAAATAGTTGGGCGCTTTTACAAAGGAGTACAATGATTTATATTGAAAGAGCGGGGGGCTGGCAAGGTGGGACCGGGGGTATGAATCGCAATCAGAATCGGGCTTGGGAGCGGGGTAAAATATAATGTGCCGATGGATTTTGCCAATGTGATTGGGGGAGGTCCTTCGTATAAATGAAATAAAAAAAAATTGAATTTAACAAAGGAAATATCCCTTTATGTTTTGAATGGGCGGAGTTTTTATGTGGTGGGCCCGTAAGTCAATCAGCATCGGAGATCGGAAGCTCGAGGCGGAGTATAACATAACACAATTCCTCCAATGCGGTGGGGACACAGCTTTGTAATACTAAATAAAAATAAAATTTATGTTTTACAAAGGGGAAGGGCCACTTTATTATGAATGGGCAGAGAATATTAAATTGTGGGACCAGGGTCAATCGACATCGGGAGATCGGAGGAGGCAGAGGGACAATTTTATATACAATCGCCGATTGCGATGATTCGATTGGTTGTGGGATTTCAGATCGGATGATGAGATCAACGACGGATGGTAATCGAAGGTTGTTAATTAGAAGGAGGCATTTGAAAGTTCCGATCAAGTATGGGTCATCCGATCGTCGATCGGATCAACGACCAAAATGTAATCAGGCAGGGTTCATCGAGAGTTTGCCATTGGAGATATACAATTAGGGCAATCGCATCAGATTTTTAATAGAGGGTGAATCGGGACGCATATATTAACCATTGTGATTGCGATGGAAAGGGAAAGGAACTTGGGTCGACAGGGATTTTTATAATATAAAACTTTGTTATAAATTTTTTTAAAGGGTCATGAAGGGGAAGTGGTTTAAAATGGTGGGGGTTATTATTATAATATAGAACTTTTTAAGACTTTATTATAAGGTTCTATGGTATGGAGGGGAAGTGGTTTAATCGCATCGAAACTTTGCATTGCGATTCTGTAATCATAAGGGGAAAAGGGGGTTTATAAAAACAAATATTAAACTTTAATGAAATAAAGTTTAAGGGAAAGGTGGAAAAAAGGGGAAGGGTTAGGGTATAGAGGACTTTATTCACTTAGGCATAAATTTCAATCCAGGATTCAGTTTTGAGAGTGTAATATACCATTGGAAAGCTATTTCTAGGATCTTTCTATTGAATCTACTTGGAACATGATTTGACACTGAAAATGCTGTAGAAAATTTCTCTGAAAAGAAGGGTGATGACTTTTTGGAGATAACAGTCTTCTGAATTGTGATTTATTATAAATGCTGACATAAAATTACATAATGAATGATAATAAAGGTAAAGTATCATGTTTTCACCTCAAAACATGATTTTGAGGTGAAAATTACATCAAACTAAATAGAACATTTCTTTGATCTTCTCAGGTGTTGTGACTTTGAGTTTATTGACTTTTTCATGACCTTGCTGAAATCTATTGACACTTGACTCATTAATTTGACCATGGTGAGACCCTAGAACTTAATGAGACCCATCCTATGACCTACTAACATGACTCAAAAAGTGAAAGTAGCTCATGACTAAAGACCATAGAGAGGAGAATCAACAAGTTTCACATGAGAGAAAACTGATGAAAAATCACTACCATCAATGAATCCATGACCTAGTGGAATGGTAAAATTTATTGGTATGGGACTCCTAATATGCAAATGCAAAAGAGAAATTTTGATCACTGATGGCAGTATGACTAGACTAACACTAATAGGACAAAGGTGACACAAACATATGTCAAAGGTAAGAAGCTTGTGTTTGCTCCAGATATTGTTGAAAGGGCCAAGCCTACATCAGGTGAAAAAGGATCATCATCACATCATGAGGCAGCATGGCACGCTGAGGAACCATTCCATCATGACACTGACATGGAGGACTTGGAGGTGAATGAAGAGAACAAAAAACTAGAGTATATCAACATGGGGATGGATTTTGAGATGAGAGAACTTAAGGATAGCTTTTCAAAGGCTAACTCTTTGGTATCATTCTTGGAATAAGAGAATATGAAATTAAAGGTAAATCAACTACTCTTAAATAAGTGAAAGGTTGATTTGAGAAAAGTTGATGTAAAGGTAAGGCAGTGGTTGAGATTGATGATTCAGGTGATTAGGACAAGCAGTTTGGAAGAAAGATACCAAGGAAAAGAGGCCTCAAAAGGGCACTTGAGCAGAAAAAAGAATCAGCTCTGCCAAGAACTCAAATGATAATTGATGAATTCATATTGGAAGAAATTTAGTAGGGAATATTGGCTTCATAGGGTGAATTGCGACTTGGAGATGAATCATGATCCTAAAGAGGGAAAATAATAACAAAAACATACAAATACAAATGGTTATGCATTACTATACAAGGAATCAGGTCTCCAAGGTCAGGATCAAGGAGTTGAAGAAAAAGCTCACAGAAATAGTAATGAGGAAAAATGAGAAGGATAAGTTGGGTTTGCTTACTGAAGCCTCTCTCATGGCATAACATATCATCATAGGCAATCATGGGACAATCATGGGACAATTTGGAAAAATTTTGAAGAATTTTTGAAAAAAATTGGTTTTTTGTGACTTTTGTCCAATTCGGAAAACACGGTACGACCAAAATCACAACGCCTTGGCGCGACCCCTTTTTCCTTAGTCATCCAAATGCAAAAACATTGATATTCCTATATAGATATTGACTCATACATCTTATCTATCTACCTGGGGTGCCTTGTCAGCAATCTAGTGAAGAGAAAATTCCCAAAAAGAGGTCAAAAATGCACTTTCTACAATTGTTTTGGAATAAGCACTACACTTTTGGATGTAGTTGTGGGAAAATGAAATTTTCTCCCTCATGGAGTGTCCATTTGGCTTGCTTGAGGTGTCTAATGACAAATAGAAATCCTAAAATTTCCAGTGCATATTTTAGAAGTGGATGTGGAGTATGGAAAGGCCTCCAAAAGTCTCTCACAAGACTGGCACTACGCTTTATCATAAGTGCAATGTGCTTTATCAGGTAGGCATTGTTCTTTCCCCTATGTGTGAAAATTTCAACTTTTTTCTCAGTAACTCTTGATCTAATGACATAATTAATCTAGTTTTATGTTTGTGTGATTTAATTAAGGGTAAATGTACTTTTTATAGTCACTTTTATGTAATTTTTGACCTCATTGATGAGGAGTAGCTTAGTCAACTCTATTTGGAGGAGTTTTTTTAACCTCCCTAAACATATGTGTTTTTTTGAGAGATATTTGTAAGTTGTTACTATACTAAGGGATTCGACCCCTGAGAGAGGGGAAGTTGTTTTTGAGTCTATAGGTATGTGTTTTTCAGTAATTTTGATGGTTGGACATCAGAGGGTGAAAGTCTTGTAGCTTGTACTTCATCACTTTACAGAGGAAATCAAAGGAAAAATGTAGCTATTATTCAATAATTCTTGTGCTGTGAGTTTGTGATAAATTTTTCTCTCTGTTACAGTTTTATATGAATGATATACTTGTATTATTACTATATCTATGATCTTTAGTGAATTTCCTAAGAGGTTATAAGTAGAATTATTTTCATTAAAGCTCTATTTTGTTAGGAATCTCATTTTATTGTAATTTTCCTTCTTGATTAATGAATTCATGGTGCACGTGCTCATTATTATCTCTTGCTCTTTCAAACCCTACACTATACCAATAAACTCCTAATCCATCACAAAATCATAACTATCTTGCTCCTCCATATCTCTTGCAGATGTAACCTTTGATACTTTGACCTAGTTTTGTGATTTTCATCCCTGATCGAGAAGAAAAACACTAAATATTTTAAAACCCTAGAGCTGAGCTATCTAGCCTAAAATCCACTGTTGTACTATTCAAACCCTTGGTTGTGTTTTTCATAGAGAGAGCCCTCTCTGGTTTGGTAGGGCTAGCTACCAAACTAAAATCTTGGTTTGAGGTTACCTCTGTCAATATCCTTTTAGCGTTGGGACATTGTGGAGCCAAAAAAATTGGCGTCATTTCCATCGAGCGAAGCGACAGATCTTCCCTGTGTGTAGTATTACATTTTCATTGGATTCTAGGCCTGTGGGTTACAGGACCTCGTTTCGAAGAAGGCTAACATTTCTGGTGCCATTATCGGGGAGAGAAGAGACATATCTTCCATCGGTGTATTATTACATTTTCATTGGATTCTATGCTTGTGGGTGATAGGACCTTGTTTCCAAGAGGAAACAATTCTAGGCATTACGATTTCAAGGCCACTATCGTAAGGCATACAATAATATTGAATCTTGACCTTGTGATTGGGTGTATGGGTGGACGTGGCTTCTATGCTCAGTGTTCCTTCAACCAATGGATCTACCCTTGGATAACCTAGCATTGATGGATATGGCCTTACGACCTTACGATTCTGGGTATGAAAGATGTATGATCCCACACAAGCTTTTCGTCTTAGCATTCTATTATGTGTTTGTTGTAACGAATGAAAATGGACTCGTTTAACCCTTGAAATTTGGTAGTGTCTAGTCATGGCTTTCCAACTCTAGTGCATCGGAAAAGGCCTATTGGCCTATGGATATTAGCGCATGAGTGGCTTCAACCTTGATTCTCTTGCTATGGTGGGTTATGGATCTTCAATGATCCCACTATTTGATGTCTGGGAGATTACTGCCTTCCATCGCTACACCGTGGTGAATACCCAACAACAGCAAGGATGAAACTTGTAAATATTGGGCGCTCAACTTCCAAAAGTAGGTGTGATAACTAGGTGAAATAATTGAGATATTTTGCAAATAAACCAAAGAACCAATTCCCTCCAACTCCTGAGAATGGTCAACACAAAACCCTATTTTTTTAAAAAAATCTCTTTGTATGGATAGATATGGCCCCCAAACTAGTTGTAGAAATAATTAGATGAAAAATAAAATACCAACTAGGATGGTATCAAGTACTATCGAAGATGGAAAATTACAATTAGGGTGAAGATAAATCCCACCGAAGCTATGACAAAAAAATTCAATCCTGCAAATAAGAATCAAATTTATTATCAAAACCCTCACGCTGGCAGGATGCACAACTATAATACCACTGTAATATCCCAAAGCTTAAAAATTTCAACTGATCTACTACACTATAGTGCTCTAGTTAATATAAGCCTTCAAGAGAAACGAGAAGACATAAGGGATCTGGAAATGTAACCACTTTATTTAATTAGTTACTACAAATATTCATGCGAGAATAATAAAAATAAGAAACCCTCGTCAATGGCATGCGCAGATGCTAATAAAATGATAAATAACAACACTGAAGAACAAACGTAGAACCCAGATGGATCCATCTAAAAAAATTACTCCCATGAGGTTTTCATCCCTGAGATCAAAATAGAACTGCCCTTGCCAAGTTCTCAACAAAGGAAAAATAGATAAATAACTCAGGATGATCTCAATGCCTAGCTCTTATACCCTTTTATAGGCTTGATGGACTCTCTAGAAACCTTATTTTATTATTTTCCCCCAAAAAATGAAGGAGAATACCGTGGATGAATACCATGGTAATTAAAATGGGTAGATTCTGTCCATTTTGACCATGTCCAGAAAACGAAATATTACAAGTAAGGGCAACATTATTAATATAGCCATTACCTAAGTACACAATGCCTAAATATAAATCATCATGTCAAGAATAATCTCCAAGTATAATCCTATAACATTCAGTAAATAACAATAAAAATCTATTTGATGGGACTGGTCCACACCTCATGCAGGAACTTTACATATTTTCTGAGTAGAAGTGAATTTCCCAGATTTGCCTCCATCATTTTTTGACAGTAAACTTATGTGCAATCATTAACATAAAAAACCTTGGAGACTTTCTAATTCCCACCACCAATGCCATATTCTCTATCTATATACATGGCTTCATCCACAATCTCCAACATATATTGTGAAATTCCCACCACGAGATTCAAACCACAACCCTCTTTTCCTCCTCTTCTAGGCCTCATAACCTCATTCTTTCTTTCCGTAATAGATGGATTTTCACTTTCCATCCTATCAACAAAACTCGAAGGGGTTTTTATTGAGGTTTTAATCAATTGTAGTCAATTTTGTCATTGAGGATGAAGTCCAAACTTCAATGATATTAATCTAATATTTTAAGAAACATAATGGGATAATTTTCATTTTATATGCAATGTGGAGTTTATTATTTTCACCACAAATAATTCCCTTCATGGTCAAAATTAACTTAGATCTCTGCTACTCTTACCTTCATTATCACCTTAAGAATTTTCCTTTAGAACATCAAGTGCAATTGCTAATTATGTTAAATGAAAAAACACATCCTCTTAACTATTAGACTCATTCAAGTTGTACAATAATGTAATTTTAAGGTCATACACACCTAATTGATGTATGAAACTTTTAAATTTGTGGGACAAGGGACCCTCCATGAAATTATTTAAGTGACCTCTAGAGAGGTGTACATACTTTATGCCTCTCTAAAATTGAATTTATAACCTCTTACGCAAAAGCACATGTTATATGACAAATATATTTATTTTACGAGTA
This sequence comes from Pinus albicaulis, assembly GCA_034641835.2. Lineage (NCBI taxonomy): Eukaryota > Viridiplantae > Streptophyta > Pinopsida > Pinales > Pinaceae > Pinus > Pinus albicaulis. The sequence goes on along the minus strand of CM076576.1, from coordinate 629,233,824 downwards.
GTCTTTAGTGCAACTTTTTGAAGGCTTTTTAGGTGGATTTTTCCCGTTCAATTTCTCTAAAATCCGGCAAGAATTTATTGAAAATAGAAGTTTTATGGGTAACCTTGCACAATAGAAGTATTCTAGGGGTTTTTTAGGGTATCCATATATATAGTCAAAAAACCAGTTTAAATAACATAAATCAAGATTTTACCTCAATTTTTTCACCAGATTCTAGCACCAGAAACTCCAAAAAATAGCACTAAAGACAACTCCAATATTTTATTTATGAATTTACAGTATTTCAAAAAATATCAAATGTTAAAATCCTTATTCATTATTGCTTAATATATAAAATTACGATTTCTATATGTGTTCACATTGAACACAAAAAAATTACAATAAAATTATTTTTATATTAATTTCAAAATTATATTTTTTTGCTAACCGTTAATATTTATATATGGTATGTGTGTAAATAATACAAATATTTTAACTAGCAATTGCACCGGGAGGTGCAAAGGAACGTCGAAAGGAGACGTCCCAATGATGTAAGGGGGGCAAAACATGTAGATTTTGAGTTAATTCTTCTCCAAATTTTCCCAGGAGAACAGAGGATGAAGAATAAATGGCCTCCAGGGATTGAAATCAACCAGATTCACTATCATGCCGTCTCTGGTAACATAGCAATGGAATGTACGGTAAAAAAATTCAAATTTCAATGGTAATGATGGGTAGGGACCATTGCATGCATAGTAAGAATCAACAAGAAAGTAAGAAATGGCAGTTGGTTGGTTAGAATACACAAATACAAATTTGACACCCCAAGTTGGTTCAGAAAAGAAACCTTATCAAGGATCATTACTTGTGCATTACATGAATGTAAGATGCAAGCAATAGAATTTTGAGAAACGAAACCCTTAGCAAGTGAAACCGACTGACTCGCATATTTCCAATTACCGTTTGAAGCATTAATAAGAAAAAATAGCACAGTTGTATCAGGGCTTGAAGCAAAGTAGCTAGACTCAATTCTGCAAATGGTTTGGCAAGGTCAGAATAAGAATTCTTTGCTATTATAACTGGAAAGCACCCCGATGGCCCCATATCTGTTACTGCAAACGTTCGAAAACCCATATTGTAGAAGCGCAGTGAGTCTATAGAGCGTTGTTTGGTGATCGATTCTACAAATGACGGTATACCCTGCAATTTCAATTTCAAACCTCCCATGTGAAAGTACAATGCAAACCCTTGAGTGTGGAAAATAGATTTTTGAATTGAAGCCTATGTGATTCATATTATTTCAAGAAAGTTTCAATAAAAACGACATTCAAAATTATTGAGTTTAAAACCATCCAATATAATTTATTATGAAAACTAAATTATTAGGTTTATCCATCTAAAATCACCCTGCATAATTCATCATCAAAAGAAAAATAGATAGTCTAATCCAAAACTAATATGGACAGTCTGATCTAAGAGTTTATGAAACTCTCCATCATAAACCACCCGCTAGCATACATGCAGGGCGTGATCATTTGGTTCTGAAAATGCCTACCCAGCTCACGCAGCTCTTCATTCACAAGAACTTCAAACTCAAACAGATATTGGTGTAACAGAGGTAGGCCTTCCAAATATGAACGTCGCATTGACATAATAACAGTGCCCTTGAGCAGAGCCGCCATTACCCAAAGCGCCTCTTCCTTCTCATTCATGTGAAGCAGAATCATGCTTGCTATGAAATTCATCCCCTGTGTATACCCCACATCCCTGTCATACACAAAGTAGGCCTTCAACAAATTGTGCAGAGATCTTTGTCCGGGCCCGTCTATCAGTTGAAATAATTTTTGGGAGGGAAAGGTGCGATGAATGTATTTCACGATAAGCTTCTCTAATGAATCAGAAGTTTCAGTGGATAGAAGGAGTTGGTAAATTCTAGGGTTTGCTAAATCCCCACTTAAAAGGAGGGGCAGTTGTATTGTAATTTTGTTATAGTGCAAATCTCTTTAGGTCGAACCTTGGGTGTGCTCGAATTCCTGAAGCCGAAGAGAAGGATTGAGACGGAAATGGGAACTAGCGTTGAGTTGTACGTTGAATGTATGTTGGAGGGTTTTAAAGCCAGAATGGAATACAATTCATGTTAAAGACCAGCATAGGGGAGGACTGCAGCAAGACTTCAACACACAGTTCGTTGGGTTACCCATTTTGTGCAGAAAATAGGTGAAGAGAACTGCGCCAAGGGAAGTGTAATGAAGAGTAAGTGAACGCAGACGATGGAACCTGGAGCGTAGAAGGAACGGAACCAAGAGGTGAACGTGGAACCGGAGGTTATAGTCGAGTGGTTTTGGGAAAAAACCCGCCTATTTCGTACCGCCCTTGCCCAGAGGTGAAACCACAAGGAGAAAACCCGATCCTATTAGATCGTGCCACGTCGTTGGGGCAATATCGCCCTCATCGCGTGAATTTGATGTGGTAAAGTTCGGGATCTAAAAAAATGCGGAAGTCCACCCTGCTCGTTGGATCACCCCAATCAACACGAAACTCCTCCAGCCGTCGGATGCAAGAGGATTGTTAATAGGTGGGGCTGAACGCTATATTGGCACTCGCCTTATAATTAGGTCTGGGATATATATATGGCGAACATTCATGCATAATGGCGTTTTAATGAATATGTGAAAGTGTCTATGGTATCGTCGATTGATGTCCGTGGTAGTAAAATTAAGGTATGTAGTGATCCCATATTAATGATCTAATGACATGATAAGACTTGGGGTTTTAACTCTAGGGTTTGGTCAATGCTTATTAAACTAAAGACCGTCGTGAGCCTTTCGGGAGGGCGTATACTTGTTATTGCTTGGGGTTATGGTCTAAGAAGTTCGAACATCAAAATATAATGAGAGGGTATTGCCTTTTAATACAGTTTACAAGGGGAGGATTTCTATTAATATTCGAGCACTTTATAAAAGAGGGAGATAGGCTCGGTGCATTATTCAAAGGATATTCATTTGTTTTTATTATTATCGAATAAATTAAATGTTAAAAGTAATTAAATAATATTTAAAGTTTGAATTTATATATTTATTTTATTTTTAATAATTACATGCTATGGCAAGAAAAGATTAAAAAAAAGGAAATAAAAATTAATGAAATAAATAAATAAAATATGAATAAATAAATAGAAAAAAAATAAAATAAAGATAAAATTAAAATTTAAAAAAAAAAAATTAAGAATAAAATAAATAAATAAATAGAAATAAAAGAAAATAAGATTGATAAATAAATAAATAAACAAATAAATAAATAAAATGAGATAAAAATAAAATTACATAAATTACAATTTAATAATATTAAATTAAAAATTAATATTTTTATTAAAATAAATATAAATATTTAAAATTCAAATTATAAACTTTGATCATTTGGTTTACTTTTTTTAAAATAAAATAAATTATTTTTGGAGTATTTCTTGATTTGCAAGAGAGGAAGCAGAGACAATGTCATCACATATCAGGTAAAACTGCCTAACTGGAACAATGTTTTCAAGCCATTTCCTTTGTTCTCTGTGTTCCTCTACCAATTGTAAGCAATTATCACATACAATTACAAAATAGTGGAACCTAAACTCTAAACAAGCAGTCCAAGCCTAATATAATGGTAAAACTATAAGAGGAGAAGAAAGTTGTTTATATATCCAGGGCCCAAACTGCCAGGCTCACTGTCTGCTTGTAATTGTGAGATTGTTCTGACACAGATAAAACCATGATTATTTTGATGGATATGAGTTAAGAAGAAAACAAACTTAGTGATACAAAAAATTGATTTGTTTATATGGCAGCTGCTGAGAAGAGATTGTCGACTTAGCAACCTACACTTGTACAGGAGGATATGTAAAGTTTAGCATTAACAGAATTGGTGATTTCTAGTATATATAAATTTAATTGTTTTTAAACTGCAAATAACATGGGTTTTCAGTTAAGATATCAACATGTCACTTGTAGAAATTAAACCTTAGTAGAGAGGATAACTCCTCCTAACTATTTGGGTTAGACCCAATTGACAAAGCATCGTGCGAGATTTACAGAACACACATAATATATTTTTTGTGTGATCAATCATCAAAATGTTGTAGCAACTTGTAGTATATGTTGAATGATGTTTCTGTAGGCTATTGTAATACTCTTGCTGTAAATTCGCCATACATATTGCCATAGTTCCTATACAGATTGAATTACTGGAATTTATCCAGGAAAAATATAAATTGCAATTAAAACTTTAATTTGGATGATGCTCTAAATGGTAGTAAAAATCAGTCTTTAAGTTTGTTTCTTTGCTTAAATTTTTCATCCTTCATCGTGGTTTTCATATGTAAACATGTTACAGTATGTGGTCTTCGGTAAGAATAATAGCGATTTTCAATATTAGAAGTTTAATTGTTATAATTAGTTCTAATTACAATCTGCTTCCAATGCCTGGTCTTTCATACACACGCATTTTAAAGACAATGTAACAAGAACTCATTAATCGAGACCTTTCATAATAACTGTTATTTTTAGGCACGATATAATAGTGACCCCCTCTTACTACTACGAATCTTGACACTATGGCATGTCAGAAAGGGTCTTTCTATGATACCGACATATCATTTCTGATTGGAGCACCCAGGCCCTCTTGTAAATTATTTTCTTTTTTGGAACTTTCTGGTAGCTGTGCTACTGCAAATGTAGGTCCCAATATATAAAAAGACCCCTTGAAATGCATTGTCTGCACTATTTTTAGGCTCCCCTGCATTGCTGAGACATGTATCTTTTCTTACTACAGCTTCAAAAAGAAAAGCATGAATACCATAATTTAGTATACAATCAAGAGGGAATGCAACCAAAACTAAGGATATTTTTTATTTTGCTGACCACGATTTCATTCTCAGTGTGTTTCAGGCTTTCAGCCCATGTGTAGGGCACATTTTTATACACAGGTTGAGGCTGTGTGCAAGTCCTGCACTAATTTGGTGGAACAGGCACCCCTCAGACCCTGGCATCTAAGCCAGAAGATGTCAACATTGTGCACATTATGTGGTGTAGCCTCCGGGGGCCTTTTTAAGAATTACTTCTGGGATTGGTGTCATACTCATCATATGAAATATTAGCATCTAAAGTCATCCATTCAAATGTTTCTGCTCTCAAACTTGCTTGTAATGTTAATATCATATATTATTTTTAAAGGTTGAATGAAATATAGAAAAGTTGGACTAATATTTATGAAAAAGTTGAGATCTTTAGATTTAATAGTTATAAAAAGAATTGATATTTTAATGTTGTTATTATGTTTTTTAAAATAAAATTCAAAATAATAATAATAATGCAATTTTAAAATTACAATCTCTTGAATATACCTATTTGATATAAAAATATACATTAAAATCCAAATTTCTAAATTCAAAATATTGTGTTAGGAAGTGTTAAGCATATAATTTATTTGAAATTGTTGGGTACATATAATTCTTACTTTTCCCAATACAACCAAGATTCCACTCTACCCGAATAAATTGAACTTTAATTTGAAGAAAAATAAAAGTAAAGGAAAAAACTTTAAATGAACATTTCAGAATATCAGAAAGTTTTAAACCTTAATTCTAAAGAAATCGAACATTTTATGATATCCCAAAGAAATAAATAAAGAAAATCATCTTAACAGGACCATGATTGTGATTATTTTCTTTGAAAGTTATTCCCTGCCAAAAATGATGGCCTGATTGAGACACATTCGTCAAATGTACTGGACAGATCTAAAATGCTTGGAATATAGTCATCACCAATATACAAAGGAACTCAATTCGAAAATGGTAATAGCTGCAAATAAAATGTGTTCACAAGAGCAGACCAATGATAATCCAAATATGGAAAATTGCAGTCAGCAGACAAAAACATCGGTGATATCCAAACATTTTTATACTAAAAAAAATCCTGGAAGATCACTGGTTCAATGAGCCAGTTAGAAAAGAATTCAATTTCCACAGCATGGGGTTGTGACTCTACCTGAGTGACTAGTCAAATACAACAACAATATGCACAAAACCTGCCAGATACAAGTTGTTGCCACCCATTCCACCCTATCACAAGGTCTCTAGCATTGTTCGGCTATCATTACAATCCATTGGTTTGCTTTCTAACCGAGCAGTTGGAAAAGAAACAGCTCTCTCCAACCTCCATTCCGGCTATGGCCCTCCTCTTGTCCATCTTGACGTGCAGTTTCCTTGCCAACTCACACTATTTGATTAAGTAGTTGTAGTGTTGTGATCTCCTTCCTTCCAAATTGTTTACTCTATTGTATAATTGTGTTGTGGGGAGGCAAAGTGACATGTCCCTTTTCTTACCACCATACGTCATATGTCTCTACAATTCAAGCCAACCCTCGCACAAACATTCCATCTACCCACATTGATTGAACTGGGACACAATTTGTTCCAACTTGCCCACTCTTCAGTTTAGCTGACCTGCAATTGTTCCAACTTCACCCATACTTCGATTTGGTTCTTCTCGATGTTGTCTTGGTTGTATTATCCATTACACGAGGGGGTGGGGAGATGCACCCATCGAATGCTACATCATCTCATCTTGTTGCACCCACATAGTGCCATAAGTATTTTCGTCTCAATGTGCATGCTTCGTCACGCTCAGTTCACAAATTTGAGTCATCTTGGTTGGGCATGTGCACCCACCACTGTGCCCAATTGTGTCAATTGATTGTCATGTGTGCCCATGTTTCCTAGATCACATGGGAACCCCAAATTTGTTCAAAACATCACAAACATAGTTTCATTTTTTGTGATGCCCATCTCATCACACTTTCATGTCTTCAATTAAATGCGCGCCCAACCTAAGAGCCTTACAATAACATGGTAAAACTCCAAAATGGAGAAACATCCATGAAAACTGAGCTTCTATTTTTCAAATAAATTATCCAATTTTATAATACAAAAACATCCCCACATATAGATTACCTCACATTACAATTGCACATCTACATACAACTTGAGTGGGCCTAATGGTTAAGAGCATGTGTTTCCCCCTAAGAGGTCACAAGCTCAAAACCAAAAGGGGGTAAAATATGTATGCCTTCGTAGACTTTACAATCAAATCATTGTGTGTCATTGTGTGGCAGTGGGTCCCTTGTCCCACAAACAAGGGGGTCTCATACATCAATTTGGTGTCTGGTTTGGCCGTGACCTTAAAATTGAATAATAATAATAATATTTCACCTCAATTATATATGGGAGGGTGAAAGGAGAACAATTTCCATAATACATGTGGTAAAAAACATTTTTAAGATAAATTAAGTACTGAAAAATAACTTGGTCTAAATTTTCAAAATGCCTTACAATCATTAATGCATAATAATACTTTCAACAATTTATAAAAATAATTATTCCAACCTCATTTAACTGGAGGTAAAAAAACCAACAAAACAACTAAGCATAATTAATTACATGAAAATGATGGCAACTTTGTTATATTTATAGAGTGTATATTGTTTTTTTGAAAACCATTAAAGAATATATTGTTTTTCCCGTATCATCAACAATCAAATAGTTTTATAAAAAACGAACTCCCTTCTATCACAAAATTAGTTTTATGAAATCTCATATCATGGAAGTGGAAGTCATGGAATAGTTTAATTTGATACATTCCCATCACAATCATACTGATAGTCAAAGTTTATAGAGTTGTAATCTCTATTTATAACATCAAATTTTATAGAATGATAATTTTTCTCTCCAACTCGGGAAAGTTTATCACCAAATTTTGTCGAACTGCCATTAGTTTTTGCAGAATACAAGATTATGCAACCCCTCTACCGAGACTTGTATTTATTTCGCTGCCTTCTGCATCACACCTTCGAAAGGCTCGTCCACCTCAATATCATGGAGAACAATTCACATTATAATGAACAAACACGCCACAAATTCCCACTTTTATTTATATGTCTAACATTTCTTCCAAATCGTTAGATAGTCTGAAAAAGTTGTCAGTAACTCTGGCTATTAAAACGCGATTTGCAAGAGTTTGATGCCTCCTCACGAGGCAAGAAATGGATTTCAGAATAGAAAGGAAAAAGTTCGATCTAAACGGATAATGTAGAAGAATGCAATGGACCAAATTGAAAGAATTTCATGAGAAAAGCTTATGGTTATGGAAGCTTTTCACATATATTTGTTCACTGGGTCTAGCACACAGTTGAATGAAATGTTATTCTTCCCACACGGATTTAAACCTGGTTCATCACATATTAGTCTTTCATGGACTGATTGTTGAGGCTCTTCATGAGCTATGAGGAATATCTAACCCTCTCGCTTACAGGTTGAATATCTAACCCTCGTTTACAGGCTGGAGGGTGGGGCACCTCCCTACATGTATAAAAGAAAACACAAATGGATAACTACTACAAGGCCAACAATAGCCCATAATGTTATCACGAAAGTGGAGTATGCTATTCTCTACACCTCAAAACCAGCAACCTGAATTGCAAAGCTTTTGGTGCAAGTAATGCATATTATTAACCATATGTGTCAATCTGATTCACCAACAAGGCCAGTTAAAAAAATAATATGTCAAACGACGGACTAGCGAACCACAATATCTGTTCAAACTCATGGCCAAAAGATTGAGCAAATACAAAATTGGTAGACACCGAGGAAGGCGAAAGTGCAATAATAATAAAGACGTAGTTACAACATTTACCAATATGACAAGTTGGAAAAAGAAGAGTTTATTTGCATGTTAATTTGTTTTGGAAATTCCTACCATTTACATCTAATAATATCACAACAGCTGGAATTTGTAAATAATAGGTGCAGACCATTCAAAGATATGGTGAGAATGGGGATGGGATTATCTTTGAGCTGAGACTTTAATAACTCGAAATACAAACAATTTGAGACTATTCAGCATATACTGCTTAACAACATTTGCAGTGATTTTGTGGATTAGTAATCTTGAATCTTGATTGCTAATGGCATCCAATCCTGAATTCAAGCATCAGAATTCATAACTAACCGCTTAGACAAAGACACCGTGGAGCACTTTTCTTTCGCACCAAAGGATGTCTACTTGATTTTATATATCATTTACATTCCAGTACTTTCTCCCAATTTTTTATTACCTGTGGTCATTTTCCTCTGCCCCCTAGGATATCAAGTCCTTGATATCATAATTATCATTAGGATTCCAGTGCTTTCCCAGATTTTCAGTAGATAGTTTAATCATAGTAGCACAGTTTTCATTGGCTACTCTGAAACTTCGGAGTGCAGAAACTGAGACTATTCAGCATATTTTGCTGAACAACTTTCGGAGAGATGTTATGAATCAGCAATCCTGAATATTGATTGCTGATGGCATCCAATTCAAGCATCAACATTCATTGCTCTACCCTCAGACAAAGACACCATGAAACATTTTTCAGATTCTCCAAGATTTTCAGTACATAGTTTAATCATAATAGCACAGTTTTCATAGGCTACTCTGAAACTTCGGAGCATAGAAACTGAGACTATTCAGCATATTTTGCTGAACAACTTTCGGAGAGATGTTATGAATCAGCAGTCCTGAATATCAATTTCTGATGGCATCCGATTCAAGCATCAGCATTCATCACTCTACCCTCGGACAAAGACACCATGAAACATTTTTCTTCTGCACCAAAGGACATTTAGTATTTTATTTCATATTGCCATTTGCAGTGCAGTGTTTTCTTCAATTTTTTCAATCCATAGTCATTTATCCTCTGCACGAAAGGATATTAAGTCCTTGATTACCTGTCATTAGGATTCCAGGGCCTTCTTCCAATTTTTCGGTCAACATCTCAATTACCATTCTTGTACAGTTTTCAACATGGCTCACATGAAACTTTGGAGCACAAAATGTTATAAAACAGGTTTCAATGATGCACGCTATAGAAGCCAGTCAATGCAGGTTTGATTGTGGTTATACTCCTGAATGAACTTTTTAGTAAATATAATATATTTTGTGTGCATTCCACAAACATTACTTTAATTTAATAATTCAAAGAGTATTATATGTTCTGCACAAGATATCAACTAAGAAAGAGAAAAATGATTTCAAATCACCATTTTAACTGTGTCAAATCCATTTTTATATATTTGCATTCTGATAGCAAGCCTTTTTCATATTTTTAAAGTTCTCTGTGCCATGCCTTGACTATCAACTTTCAAGGGGAAGAATCCACAATTTCTAATTAATCCACGCCCCATGTTTGTGGAAAATTAGGCATAGTCCAGATAAATCCACCACTAATACATAATCTTCAAACAAGATATCTTGTCTATGACCTAGAAAAGGATGTACATTAGAGTCAGGACTCTGGGAAGATCCACCAACATTTTAACTTCCAAAACCTTGTTTCTCAGGCACTTGAGTATCGTACATAACTCATGATTACAATTAAAAAAAACAGCCATTCTGAAAGCACAAGTATATTATGCATGGAGCAGCAAACGTGCCGATTTTGCGAAATGTAATCTACTGATAAGCATTACCAAAAGAATTACAGTGACATGCTTGCAGTGGTATTTAAAATAAAGGAACTAGCACCTGCTCTGCCATGCATGATCGAATATCCTCAATGATATACTTTTTCATTGAGTCAATATTCACAAAGAAGAGTGAAAATTAAACTTATTAACAAAAATTGCTAAGCAAAAATGATGGTAAGTTAGACTCTAGAATGCCTAATAGATCTTCCTTGTTGCAACTTAAAACTTGTTCCTGTGACCTAAAAATACCCGAACTAAGCCTCCATGCTGCCTCCACTAGCTGACCCCTTAACCATTGGGATAGGAGTACCCCAGATGCATCAGTGCATTCTTTGTACAAAGGTAAGTATGCTATAGCTACCTGCAATTGATTAGGGAGATCCTGTAGAAAAAGAGGGGACATACCTCGCATGATCACTCGCACTACATTTAAGTAATGATTTTGTCCAAACTGGCGACCTCTTAAGAATGCTTCCTCTGACCAATATTCCTGTAAGAAGGTACGCAATTCAGATGTTACTGCTTCATCCTCTGATTTTGAAATAATGTTTGCCGTCTGGTATGTAGCTTCAAGATTACTTAGGAAATCCGCTTGCAAGAGGAAATCTACACCTTTCAATGAACCACCACTACGCTCCCCAGCAGCTTTGATAATCTCAACACTCAAAGTAGATAGGACATGCTGAGGTACATGAGGCAATAGATAATTCGCTATTTCCACTTTGCTACTTGAAGCCGCAGCTGTGAGGGCAAGACATAGTTCCATGTCCCTGCAACCTCTCTCAACAAACCACTGCACAACTTGCAGGTAGCCCCTCTCTGCAGCTCTCATAAGTGGCCCCAAAAAGGCAACTGCATTCCCTTCCTCCACAAGACATTCCATAGTACCGATCTTTTTATAATGAGATGCAAATCCCAGAGCAAGATCCACGTCCACATCCAAGCTGTTACGCTGGGCAATCTAAGAGAAAATAGTTAAGTTAGAAAAATAAAAGCAAGCATTACAGGGTGAAGAGAAACAAACAGAAAACAAAATTTCAGCAAGAAAAACGTATCAGAATCTTTGGAACACAACTTGAGAACAAATTGAGATAGCACAGTGAGAAAGAAGGTGCATGGCTCAGCAGCATCCATAGTGGAGGTAGCATAACCTCTACCAAAGTCTAAAAAGTTAAGGCTATAGCATAGAAATGTAACATGTAAACATGTTCTTAGTCTAGACACTTGATGAAAATGGTTTGTGCATTTAGTACCTAGACAACAAAGCTCTGAAACTGCATGATCCCAGACAATTCTAATTTGTGTAAGCTTCTCATCATTGCAAAATGTAAATGTATTTAGTAACCAGATAAGTTGCAAAAAATCACACCTAAAATAGCTGCAAACATTCATGCACCAAAGACCAAAGGATTTCTTGACAAATTTATAACAGGGTCTCATTAAAACATTTGCATACTATCTAGCATGAAAGATATGTAGAGCCTGCTTTTCATGTCTAGCCAGAGTTACAACTGAAAATATGGAAAAGGCATATTTATTATTTATGGATAAGCCATATTATTTTGCAATACCAAGATTGCTTCCTGGCCATGCTACTGCTAAAGAGATATGTGCATTAGAAAGGGAAGGGGTGACTAGGAACCAGACGAGGACTAGTTCTCTGTGATCTAAGAAATATTTATTATTTTTCATCATATGGCATTCACATGCCCGAATCGCAATAGACAAGAAATAACAAGGTACGACAATATTCAATTTATAAGACATGATGTTTTATCTCAATAATAGATAGCAAAGGCTGAGAACATGCTACCTGTAACAAAATCCGCACAAGCTCAGTGCTCCCAAAACGTGCAGCTTCAAGGAAGCACTGGTTGACATTATCAGCCCCTCCCTCAGCAAGCATTCCTAACAAGCCTTGCATTGCACTTGCGGCAATTCCCGATGCCCAACCTAGATCTATTACACTAGAAAAGAGTGTAAGGGGAAAGCAAGCTGCATCAAATGCTTCTGTGAAGTCTTTTCCTGTCAACCGGTCCCCTGCAAGATCTAAAAAGGTCTTGAAGGCCGATAACTGCAATCGGATCTCAATGGCTGAGCTGTGCATTACTCTGTCTCCACTTCCTTGGCCACGAGAATGAGAACCAATGCACTTGAGAGCCCATTCAGTGAATCTTTGTACTTTTGCAGTAGCTTCAGCCTTCAACACCTCGTCACCATTGCACTCCTGAAGACGTTCTCGCAGCCTGTCAACAGGGTTTTCATATAATGTTATTGCCAGTCATGACTGATTCCAATCATCAGATTTAGTTATATGCTACATTCGCTCTCAGATGCAAAATCACAATCTTATGATGTTCTTGTTTGGCTTTTTGTTACATCACAGGCTACAACATTAACAAGCATGTTTATCTTAAATCATAATTCTTCCTGCTCAACATAATAGCACCAATTAAAAGTTTATTCACTAAATTAACCTAGTTGATAACAGGCCTTCTGTTCCAGATTTGATGGCCATTTAAGGGTGCCAAATCCATTGTAATGCATATGTATTTTGAGCTGCAAAGGGACAATCAGAATGGGAACCAAGCAAAAAGGAAAGGAGTTATGAAAGTTGCAATTAACAAAAGATTCCATACCTTTGCGCCATGAGAGTGACAGTATCTGCCAAGCTCATTGTCCTACTCCTGCAAGCTGAAACACATGAAGCAAGAAAACAAGTCCTCAGAGCTGCACGAGTGAAGTCTCGAGCACCCATTCTTATAAGTTTCTCAATCAGCCTCGTAACCCCTACAAGCTCCTGCTGTGTGCTTAGGAACCAGATGGAATCAAGGGCAATACACAAGGCATCATTCAGTCTCTGAGTGTCCGCCAAGGGAATAAGGCTTTCTGCAAGAGCCCAATCATGGGAATTGACAGCAGTCTGAAATGTTCTGCCTAGCTCAGCCTTGTTACGCTTTGAATCCTCACCAGTTTTACCCTGTCTACCAAGATCCGAGTCCTCCAAAGTAGTCAGGTTAACCATTTTTCTATGACCAGAACCATCCGAGAACTTTGATGGTATGTTTCGTTCTCCAGATGAGAAACCATTGCTAGACTCACCTCTCTCACCGCTACCAACTCTAGCATTGATCCTGCAACCAAGCTTTAAAATTGAATTCAACTTCAGCTTCAATTTCAACTCTGTTCAGAATTCAATCACCTGTTAAAAAAAAATCATCCATTAGACAGTTTCCAGATAGTAAAGAACTTAGATTTAAAGGGGAATAACTCTAGGATTTACCTGTGTTGGAGCATGTAGGATTTACCCGATACCTGCATATGGACAAAGACATCCATTACCCTCTTGCAGAGATAAAAATTGCTCAATAACAAGAAAACTAAAGCGACCTTACTCACTACTAAAATTATCCAACCAATACCTTACCTTCTCTGCGATACCCTGGACTGAAACCCATGAATTGAAACCCTGAGAAGATAGTCTGAAGGTCAGCATCTTGTCTAGAACAAGTAGAAACCTGGGTGGGTTAAAAAGGGTTGAACATGCAGATAAATGTGTTCGACATATTATAGAAAGGTGTTTACCTGTTGCAATTTGAAGGCTGTTGCTATTTGAAGGCAGAAACCAGGGTTGCAGAGGCGGTGACCCTCCATCCGAGCAACGCAAATGGCAAGGAATGAAATCTCTTTCAGACACAGATCTAGATAATAATAATAACAATAATAATAAAAAAAAAACAGAGACCATGTGGACCTATCCTTCCGTTCAGATTGAGGCGGAGAGGATTGATCCCCAAACCTATCTGCAGATTTCTCAAATTCTGACACCTTTCGTGCAGCTTGAAGGCGGGTTTTCGAGGACTCACTTCGATTCTGGGCTTGACAGGTTGCGCCTGCCCTAGTGGGGGTGCGGGAGCAGGGGCGGGGACCGGGGGAAGAGTCAGAGTCGGCCTGGCCTCAGGCTCGGTGGTCGTGACGGGTGAGTGATACATGCCTGGCCACAGGCTGAGAGGCTTGCGGAGGGATGTCCCTGCGTCTATCGGTGGGGATTCCTCGAATGGCGAGGTAAATGTAGAAACTACAGGGATATTTTTATCATGGGATTCGCTAGAAGCCATTAATGAATGCTCGGAGGATTGTGGAGAGGCGCAATTTTGGATAGCAATTGGCTCTGTGGGGGCGCATCCGCAGACGAATCCAGCAGCCATTCGAATATGCTGACCTCGCGTTCCACAGAGCATTCATGACGGGTGCAACTCTGAGCTGGTAAATCGTGCGAGCTGGAGAACTGTGAGCTGGTAAACCCTGAAACAGTGAGGTGCAACTCTGAGGTAGTAAGTCATAAAAGAATGAGGTGAATTGAAAGTGTGCGCTGGTAAGAGCAGCAGCCGCCTGTGCACTGGTAAGAGGAGCAGCCGTCAAATGGCACATTTTCAGTGGCTGGAAGGACGATGAGAAAGCTTTCTCATTGGCTCCAGCGAACAGTACATTCAGCCAAAGCCAGCAAAGGGAACGCCTTTCGGCGTAATTATCTATTAATTATTATTTTTTAAAGAGTTGTTTTTAATGTGATGTTTAGAGTTTTTGGTGGAATTTTTGGAAAAAAAAATTGAGGTGAAATTTTGATGTGAAATCGTGATTTGTAATATTTAAACTGGTTTTTTTAATGCATATATGGATTCAACACCCTAAAAAACACCTTGAGCATTTTGATTGTACAAAGTTTACCTATCAAAATTTTGATTTCAATGAATTCCTCCCCGATTTAAAAAAAATTAGATCGAAAACTTTTCAAAAATCCTCTTTAAATACAACTCAATTTATTTTATATGATTGAAAGATACATTAAGACATCTTTTCTTTTTTAGATACTAGAAATAAGAAAATATTAAAAAATAAAAATAATTGTAATTTCCAAATAATACATAAATAGTAAATATGCACATGTCATATATAAATGAAAACTATTACATAATCACAATAATAATATATAAATGCAAGCTATTACATAATCAAAATCATAATATTTGACACTTATATGCACATGCCATAGATAAATGCAGGCCATTACATAATCACAATTATAATATTTGACATTGTGGATATTGGTGTTGATTTTAGGTTATTGACTACCAAAATGCCATGAGTAAAGTTATGTTTTACTTATTCAAAGTAAATTTAGATGATAAAGAGTTTAAGACTTAAATTTATCACTTTACTAATTTTTGTAAAGGATTAAACAAATTTTATCAAAATATTTGTAAAAAAATAGTTTCCCAAAACATATAATAAGTAAAGTACCATAACCCATTTATATTAAAACAAATAAACAAAAAATTCATAGGTAAATATTTCAATCTCATATATTTGTTACTTTTTGAAAGGGGATTTGTGTTTGATGTTACATTTGGAAAAAGTTTTCAGATTTTTTTTTAGGATCTAATTTCTCTAAAATCTGGTGGAATTCATTGAAATCACAAGTTTGATGGGTAAAATATGCACAATGGAAGTGCCCTAGGGGTTTTTTAGGGTGCTAAATCCATATATGCAAAACAAGTTTAAATAACACAACTCAAGACTTTAGCTCAATTTTTTTTTTTGTCAAAAAAATCTATAAGAAGCTCCAAAAAGTCACATCAAAGTCAACTCCAATATAAATTTTAAAATAATAATATAATTCAAAAATTATATTTGACATAATATATTTTATAATAAAAATTTTAATTTAAAATAATAAAAAAATCAATAATTGAATTATTATGATTTCAGTGGTAAACATTAATAGGATTGGAAACCAAGCAATAATAGGAATGGAAACAAGAGTAAAATTTTCATGCTAGTTGTCACTCTAAACATGAATTATTTTGTGGCCAAACTCATTTAATGTTTATCACATGACCAGAGTCATTTCAAGTTTATCTGACTATTTGAAAATATTCTTCATAAAACTGAATTTAGGGAAATAGTCAAAATAAAACTGAATTTAGGGAAATAATTAAAATAAGACGAGGATGAAATAATCGAAAGCTAAATTGTGTTATTTAGGGAAATAATTAAAACAAGGAGAGTTGCGGAGCAACTAGTCCCTGCCCAAGAACATGATAGCAAAGTCACATTCTTAAACATGATAGAAAAGTCTCGTTCGTCGGGGCAGTGCTCAGTCTGAAGTGCAGGTTAGGGTTTCTCCAAACGGAAAATTAACGATTCTGATAAAATCGGTGTCAGCCTGTTACAACATGACGACAATCAGTCTCTCAGAGTACATTATGAAGCGACAAAGTAGCTATGTTTCACTAGGGTACATGCCTGCAGCACAATCAGATGATGACATCCATGAAGTACAAATTTTATCTAGTCATGATTCCCAACAGGATCCAATACCATGGTCGTCATGCATTTGTGATTGCTGTGATGATATGCAAAGTTGTTTTATAGGGTTCTACTGCCCTTGTGTTCTATTTGGAAAAAATGTGGAATTTTTGGAAGGGTGGTCTTGGACTAGACCTTGGTTGGTGCACTTTCTGTTATGGAGTGTTGTTACTGGAATTTTTTGTTCAATGAAAAAATGAACTCTTGTGGGCTTGTTGTGTTCACTTGTTTCATGTTATGCATGTGGCTATAGGAAAGCAGTTCATGCCAAGCATAATCTGGAGGAGGCACCTTGTGGATATCTTGCAACTCATTTGTTCTGCCACATGTGTGCAAATTTTCAAGAGTATAGGGAAATTCATGAGTGTTTAGTTGGATTTAATCTTTTTTTTGTAACCGCCCCACCTATTCTGACTATGGAAGAAATATATGAAAATTGAGGCAAAGATATTGAACTTCTTAATTTTTTAGTTTGGTTTGGTTTTTAGAGAGAAAACATAAAGCACCACATGCCCAAGAGCATGATGGCATAGCAAAGTAATACAGAACCCTGACCAAAGCAATACAGAACCTAGTAAATAGAGAACCCAGTATGTGTTATTCCTTATATGTATAACTACTTTATCATTAAGTTATATATATATATATATATATATATATATATATATATATATATATATATATATATATATATATATATATATATATATATATATATATATATATATAAATTTTATAGAAATTTAAAAAACAACAATTTAAAAAGTTTTAAAAAGAATGCCTGGAGGAACAAACTCGACGCATGTTAATACCTGTCTCATGGCAAAAAATGAGTTATTAGGTGTGTGGTGTGTAGATAAGTATGTTTATGTTTTCTGGCATGGGCAGATAAGTTGAAGTAGTAGAAAAGGTGATTGAGGAATAAGACAGCATGAAGGAGCTACTAGATAAGTTGGATACAGTCTATTGGTTGTTGAGAGAGCGAGGATCCGTGGTTGAAGGAAGCTGTTGAGAGAGCGAGGATCTGTGGTTGAAGGAAGCCCAGTGGGAAGAATAGGTCGGATAATTGATGGAAAGTACAGAGGAAAAGAATAGAGGCGAACTTTGTTTGAACCGATGTGGCGGACGATGCGAGAGAGAAGTGGGCGTCGGCCCGAAGAAGATAAAGATTTTAGTGGAATGGATGGCGGCATTGATTCTTGTAGAAGCCATTCCTTTGAAATAATAATCCCGGTAAGGCAAGCGAGAATATGTGTCTTATTTAGATACGTGTGCACCTTCGTGTGAGTAAGATGGGGAAAAGAACATAAAAGTAGGAATGGCACCATCCGGGGGTGGCTGGACTCTTGCTTCACGTTGTTTTATGGTCACAAGGAATTGTTTCAGTTGTAAATGATTATTATAATTTAGTTTATAATTTGTTCCGATGTTCGATTAGGTTTACTAATTTCAATATTCTCATGTACGAGATCTCAGAGAAGGTTTGAGGGGAAGAAAATAGTGTGGGGCAAATAATATCTTGTGTATAGCCCTGAATGTATTCTCGGTTGGTTTCGGCTCGAAAACTAGAACTTTTTTTTTTGCTGCAGTAAATCCCTGGGCCATGCAAAAAAGACTAGTGGTAGGTGGTCTGTGAAGCTTTCAGAGAATTCAGAGAAGGGTAGCCTTGTGAAGCACAAAAAAATGATGGTGGTAGGAGAATTCAGAGAAGGGTAGCCCTGCGAAGCACAAAAAAATGAAGGTGGTAGGTGGTCTACGAAGCACAGCAATTGTGAAGGTGAACCCTCAGACCACTAATTGAACTACATCTTATTTCTTAATTTAAATAACTTCACCTTTGATTCTACATATTTGAATTTTGTATGCATATTATTCAATGAAATATTATTACGAAAGATAGAAATATTGTATTGTGAGTAGGGAGGAAATCATACCCACATTGAGATCCAAGATTTTGTAAGCGAGCCAAATATCCAGATAAAGAGAAAGATCTAGTATGAGGATAAGATCCATCCATTGAATGAGCATGAGTAGCTATGAAAGGGGTCCAGCAGCATTCTGACCAGTTGTAGCGGTGAAAGGTCGAGCAACATTTTGAGCAGTTGGAGATCAAGACCCCATAACAGTAACATACATATACGGAAGTGAATCAGAAGACAACAACAAAAGACGAAGACGATATTGAGAAGTAGAAGATGGCATGAACAACATATGATGATATACACATTAGGGGAATTTTGAGGTCTCAAATGGGCCTCCTAAGGAAAATGTACAATAAAAAATCACTTTATGAGAACCAATCACATTTCAGGGGATGACATCATCCCTAATGGTTGAGGTGGCATTGATGGAGTTAAAGGTACTCACTTGTCACATTCTCAATGGTGGATAAAAACTCATGGTTAACCATGGTAGTGCTCTAAGTACTTTTAAAGTCAAAGTAAAGTACTCATAATAAATGTCATTTCACAGTTTTTGAATAAAAATATATTATTGTCATTTCATATTTCTTTAAAGAAACAATGCATATCCCTATACATTTATTATATTATATTATATTATATTATATTATTTTTATATAGTATATTAATTACATGCTATTATACAATTTAAATAATATAAATTTTAATTAATAGCATATAATAATTAAGAATTTATAAATTTATATTTATATTTTATTTAAAGTCATTTCAGTACAAAGGACAAATGCATTAGTTGTTTAATAATAATGACTTTTTCTTGAAAGCTCATTCTTATCTATAGTCACATCAATACATTTTTTTATTAATTTTATTTTGGTGCAACTTTTGAATTGAATTTAACTATGGTTACATGGATTGTGGTGCAAAAAGTGAATTTCAAATTAATAAATATTATTTTATTGGTTTAGCTATTATTTTATTATTTCCTTAGGAGGCCCATTTTAGACCTCAAAATTCCCCTAATGTATATGGTTGCATATCTAGCAGCAGAAGAAGAGATATCCAGAAGTATAAGTCGGCATGAACACGATATCCAGAAAGTCGGCATGAAGAGCAAAAGACGATATCCAGAAGCAGAAGACGACATCTCATTCATGCAGGTTTCAGGCTTCTTGTTTTAGTGACCCGTGGGCAGCAGACGATATCTCATGCACAACGCCATCTGGCGTTGTTTGCTTTCTATAGTCATGTTTCAAAATTATAAGTTAGCATTTAATATTTGTGAACTAATGCCAGAATTAGTTTCCCCATAGAAAATTATGGCAAAATACATGAAATCAAGGATCAGGAAGAGGCCAATAAGATGATGAATTAACTCTGTGTTTTCATTCGTCCTCATAAATAAATGATAATTTGATTGGTCCTCATAAATATAATAAATAGAAAAGATTACTCAGCATAGCTTAAAATTCACATGAACTAATGCTAAAAACAAATTTTCATTACTATAGTCCCATGTCGTCGAACGGCAGGGACTAATAAGAGGAGGATGAAAAAATCGAAAGCTAACTCATGTTATTTATCGGATTTTTTTTTTCATTATGAGTTATATTTTTAATAGGGGAAAACAGGGTTTGATTATAACTTTGTTTTTCAATTGTAAAATTTCAGTTTCAAAGAAATAGGGTTTGATCATTAGTTTGGTTTTAAATTTTGTTTTGGTTTTAGTATAATAAAATTTGGTTTGATTATTCAATAATTCTATGATGTTGCTTTTCTCTTTCAGTGATTAATTCAAATTTTTAAAACATTTAAAGATATCCATTGAACCCATTGATCAATTTCAATAAAGAAAATCCTCCATTTCAAACTATAATTTTTCTCTTTGAAAGAACTTCTTGGTTTACAAGTTATTGGGAAAATCCTTGATTTCAACTAAAATTTCACTATTTGGGAAGCACATCTTGGTTTACATGCATAAAGATGTTGAATATTAATTTTGATTATACATGAGAAATTAAAATTAAAATTTATTATTATATTATGAATTAGTTTAGAAAATAAATTAGGGTATAAAATTGTTTTCTTGTGGGACAAGGGACTAGCTAGTTAGTTATTTGAGTGTCATTGTCACTGTATTAAATTGTATATACTTTAATTTATTTAAGTTGTGTTTATTGGGAGAAAATACATATACTCCTAACTATTAAACTATTTAATCCCATTCATGTTTTACAATAATGTACTTTTACGATCACGAAAACAAAATTGGTGTGTGTGGATCTTTTAGTTGTCACAAGGGATCCCTCTAAGAAGTTATTTGGGTGAAGTCTAGAAATATTTACATACTCTATGCCTCTCTAGATTTGAGCTTATGACCATTACAAGGAAGCACATGTTAAATCACAACTATTTTTCCATATTTATGTTTGTAAATTGAAATATAATGATAAAGTTAATGTAAATGAAGTTAATTTCATATCACTTTTAATTTTGAATATTTTATTTATAAACTTATCCTGTTTTCAAAGGTATGAAATTTGTAAGGTTAAAATCCTTAGTATTATTATTATTATATATATTTTTTAAAGTATTTATGTTTGGGTGATAGATTCACATTGAGCATTAAAAAAAAAAATTACACTTCATGAACATATATCAAATTAAATTTATGTTAATTTCAAATAGCTTAATTATGGATTTATCGCTTTTGAAAAGGTATAAAGTTTATGAGGTTGATATATTTAATTTAAGTTGTTTATTTTTCAATATAAAAAATGTTATACTTCTATATGTACACTAGATTTATATTGAGGATAAATAAATTACATTTCCCCCTCCTTGTGAGCACATATTTCTACCAAACGATTAAAATATTTTGTTACCACTGAAATAATATTTGGTTATCAATCCTCATATGGTACCACACAACCAAATATGTTGGGGGCATGACACTTGGTGATTAATGTTTGTTGACTTGAACTCAATGAATCTTGTTTTTGTATTAATGGGAAGAATGGTGGGTTGCAATTTGCAAAGTATGGATGGAGTGTTGTTGGAACAGGGTCCCCTAGCTGCATTTTGCTATGTGCCAATGCTACGTTTTTTATATATTTTTGTAGTAATTGGTCTTGCGCAGGAGCTTTGGGGTGGGTCAAAGCCCCCAATGTATTGTAATGGGGCAAAGGGTAGACCTAGAGTCCGCAAACCACGGTTTGCAGACCACAGATAACGCAGGCTATGATGATATAAATGGATAGATAGTTTGAGTCTAAGGGTAAGAATGTAAGTAATATTGATGCTACGAATGAACTGCTGAGATCTGTTTTGGCTAGTTTTGGGTAAGGAATCATGTTGGCTGTGTGCGCAGAGATCCTGAGTCCTGCTGTGTGCGGACCCTGCTGGCTGTGTGCGCGGGCTATGACTTGGGTTTGTAACTTGGTTTTGGATGTTAATGAATGTGGAATCTATTGAAGTATCTTTATGCTATCTGAATTGGTTGTGTTTATTACTGAATTACCTCTTTGTTATTTGAATAATCTGCGATTGTATTTGTGATATATGAATTAGTTGTGATTGTGATGTTCTGTGGTGATAATTATTGATGCGCATGTGGATGCGAAGGTGTTGATCAGATCTGTTTAATAATAGTAGTTTTGTTTATGTTTACATGTTGATTATACTATTAAGGCCTTGATAATAGGCTTGTTTCTGTGTGAACCTGATAGAACTCGACGATATCTGCTTTAATTACCTACTTTCTCCTAGGGTGCAGAAACCTGGTTCCAGCACCCACCCATACTACTTCAGGTGAGACCTTGGCCTGCGAAAGTAGGTCATTGCTGAAAGGGCCAATAGTATAGGGTTTTGTTGGCAAAAATTAACTCTGAACCTGGGTCGGGACCCCTTAGGCCAACAAATGGTTCTATTTCCAGGACCAGGAGCATTTTGAGAGAGAGATCAGGTAATGCCATGAGGCCGTTGGAGACCTGAGAAATCGGAGCTCGAAGACTAGTTCGAAAAATAGATTCAGGCATTTCCTGTAAAAGAGAATCATAGCACAAAGCTAACAACTTAGAAGTGGAAGAAAAAATATATTTTCACAGAAGTATATGAAATTTTCTTTGTGACTTTTGCGCATGAGCTCCAGGAGTGGCTAGCAAGGCTGGTATAATTCCAAACGTGTTGGAAGGATGATTAATTTGCATAGTGGACTCCGAAATTGATTCAACAGTTGGAGAAGGTTGAAAAAACAATCACTCGAACTGTAGATTATTGGGTGGATAGTGTGCTAGGAGGATTTGTAACATAATTCGAAGTCGATCAGTTTGTATCCTACTCTAAGGTGGAGCGGAGGTTCTTCAAAGAATTCCGAGGTAATTTCTTGAGAACATTTCCATTACTAATTAAAATATTACTGTGCGAAAAGGGCGTTTTGTGCAGCGACACTGAATGAATGACCTCTGATTAGACTGAGAGTAAAAAATGAATCGGTAATTACTACCAAGTCAACCGAGAAGGGGATAAATCTGTCTATAGCCCATTAATAGAGCCGAATGCACACGCATGAACTAGTCCTCTGGCTACACCATTGTCGAGTCAGCATAAGGGCAAGAACTCCCTACAACTCCGCCACTATCGGAAGAAGATATGGCCACACACATGAAGCTTCCCACCTTCAAGGGTGTATGAGATGAAGACATGCACCGATTTTGGTTCATAGCAGAATCAATATGGACTGCACAGAATGTTGCAAGCGATGTTGTAAAAAGGGCACAGCTATCTCTTGCCTTTGAAGGAAGGGACCTAGATTGGTACATGGGGTACGTAGGCCAACATGCAGATCCATCAATACAAGATATCAATAATGCTTTAAAACAACAATTTCGAAAGCCTAAGTCCTACCCTCAACCGGTGGTTGACTTGAAATTCTTTAGACAAGGACCCACTTAGTCGATATGGGAGGCTGATCAGTGGCTAAAGAAGGTTATCAAAGATGGGGAATTTAAGTATGAGGATATATAGCACAAGGAATGGTTCATCGCCACGCTATTACCTCACCTGTGCATACCTATGGGTTAGCAAGCGATTGAGACGTAAGAGAAAGCCTTGGAGATTGCTATGAAGCTAGAAGATATGCCAAGAGATGATGCCCAGATTGGGGTACAAAAGGTCCATGGACAGCTAGAGGAAATGCACCTTGAAATATAGAATTTGCAGAAAGAGTGAGGAAAATAATTTAACCCAGATGTATGGTGCGTAAGATGCAGGGTGTCATGCCACACCAAGGATCAGTGCCCTCTACTGGTGGACTACATGCAGGTTGGGGAGCCCAACCGATTGCACCCTAAAGAAGTCGCGGGGACAAGCAGTCCCACGTTATGGTCCACTAACTTTCATGTAGCAAGACTACATGATACCAACCATTGCCCCTGTCTTGGGGCCTCTGTTCCAGAATTGAAGTAATAATGGTGTCAATTCTGCTCATTTGTGGGACATGAAGAACACAACTGCTGGACATATGACTTAATGATAGACCGAGGAAACCTGTATAGTGTACAGGCTGACCCTGCTTCACCACTATCTCCCTCGAGATGAGGAGGATCCCCTGCAAGAGGTCGGGGGGGGGGGGGAAGAGGTAGAAGCGCAGGTCAGGGAAGAGAAAAATTGATTTTCTATAATTGTGGAGATGTAGGCCACTTCACAAGGGACTGTATGAACCCTCCATGATAGTATTGTATATATTGTACATAATTGGATCATTTGATCGAATATTTTCCAATACTGATAGCGAAAATGCAGGAAAAATAGTAGATGCCAATGCAGATTGTGTAAAGGGTTAAGGCAGAACCACGTGATGAGGGACCCAGTATTAATGTCATAATGTGCAACGGTGTGGCTACTAGAGGAGCTGGGGAAATAGTTGTGATAGAACGCCTTCTCCGAAAAGTTGCTATCAAAAAGGAAAGCTTGGACCTACAGAAGGAGAAACAAACCTTCATAGAAGCTCGCAAAGACTTTACCAAGGATGAGGCATATACTTCCAAGGCTCCAACAAACCTGAAAGTGGACGATGAAGTTAAGCCATTCCTACAAGCATGTATGAAGTTGCTACGCAACTAGAAGGCAGTGGAAAATATTTAAGCACTGATAATCAATTGCACAGAAAAAAATGGCCCTCCAACAGAATTTAAAGATGTTCACAAGATTCACAAACATAAGAAATTCACTGGTCGGGAAATGTGGCTAACAGCGTAGATTGGCGATTATGAAATGGATCAGGTCATCATGGATCTGGGATCTGATGCGAATTTCCTGCCCAAATAGATGTGGTAGAGGATGGGAGAACCTAAGTTGGAATGATCTATTATACAGCTATGGATGGCTAACCAACAAAAGATCATACCGTTGGGGAGATTATCAAAGATTATGGTAGATATTGCAGGGGTTAAGGTATGTGCAGATTTTGAGGTAATTCAAATTGTAGAGGATGCAGACCCTTATCCTGCACTCCTAGGACTATATTGGGCTATAGACATGGGAGGCATTATCAACTTGAAGAAAAGGAGCATGGTTTTTTAGAATGAGGGTACGAGAGTAATAGTCCCTCTAGACCCAGTGCAAGGAGAATGGTATACAGAACTCGTTCATGAAGAAGATGACATGGATCATATCTATAAACTAACCACCTGGGACAAGGATTGGATTAATCCTACATCTGATGGCGTGATTTTCTGGGAGAAAGACAATGAATGCCTCTCTGACTCAGACAAGGAGATCGAAAATTGGCATATGGGTTACATGACGTATTTGCGCTACAATGTCTTAGGATCATGAAGAGCTTCCGATGTATCTCCTTAGAGGTAAGAGAGTTGCCTTACTTTGATGGTTCTGGTAGTATTAGGTATTTTCTTAGAGCATTCAAAGTAGAAGTCCCTAGGGAGTGAAGAATGTAGGCGCTTAACCTAGCCATGCATGCGACTCCTACGCGGTGGTTGGAAACGCATAAAGGGGCATTTTAGGATTGGGGAGAATGTCGCAAGATGATGATCCTACGGTTTGAACCTTCGGTTCACCTACGTGTGGAGACTTTCCTTGGCCAAGGGGACCCGCACAAGCACTTGGCTGCATGGATAGAGGTATGGTGCGAAAGGACTAGGGAAAAATAGGTCCACCTGTTCATTCATGCCTTGGGACCAATCCCTGGTGCATGGTATTTGGATGCAGAGCTACATCAGCACACCCGCCACTTGGAGACCATGAAGGATGATTTTTTTGGGACGTTCGGGTTGATAGGTGAAACTGAGGCATTAGATGAAGCCCTATAGGACATAGATGTCCTCGTCTTTGATGAATCACGCCCTCGTGTGGAGTATGGGGCACCAGCTTGGGATACGCAGATGTAGGATATTGCTAACTGCCACAATCTATCAATGGAGGAATGTGACAAAGACCCACGAAAGGTCAGTATCCTAGAATCAGAGGGTGAACGAGCAATTGCTAGAACCCCACTGCAGAACGTCGATGTGACCAAGCCTATTAAGCTAAGAGAAGTCAACATTGGAACAGAAAAACAACCTAAGCTAGCTAAGATTGGGGACTACTGGGATGATGATACCATTGGGAAAGTCGCAGAGCTTCTCACGGAGTACCAGGACTTGTTTCCTATGAAATTCTCAGAACTCAAGGGTATTATAGGGGACCTGGGGGTCATGCGAATCACGTTAACACTAGATGTGTTCCCTATCAAGTAGTGACCTTACCGATTAAGCCCCAAGTATAAACAGAAAGTCGAGGAAGAAATTGAAAAAATGCTAGCCATAGGTATCATAGAACCGATAGAACAGTCAGATTGGGTAAGCCCTATGGTGGTCCAAGAGAAAAATACTAAAGGAGAAATAAGAATATGCATCAACCTGCGTAAGCTGAATGATGCCTCCATGCATGATCACTTCCCTACGCCATTTTCTGATGAAATCCTCAATAGTGTGGGAGGGTAGGAGCCATACTCGTTCACTGACGGGTTTTCGAGCTACCATTAGATCAGGATCGCACCGAAATATCACAGCAAAACTACGTTTTCCACCGAATGGGGATCCTTCTAGTACATCGTCATGTCATTTGGGCTCAAAAATTCCCCTGCCATCTTTTCATAGGTAGTGGTTGCAGTATTCAAGGATTTCATTCACAAGTTCTTGGAGGTATACTTTGATGATTGGACAGTATTTGGATTGGTAAAGAAGCACATCTCAAACCTGTGCATGATGTTGGACGCCTATAGAAAGCACCATATTTCCCTAAATATTAAGAAGTGCATATTCTTCTTACCTTTTGGGATTATTTTAGGCCACATAGTCTGTCGGCAGGGACTGATGGTTTACCCTGCCAAGGTAGCAGTTATAATCAACTTAGCAATCCCTACAACTGAGAAACAGTTGCGCTCCATCCTTGGGCACACGGACTACTATAGGAAGTTCATTCAAGGGTACGCACTGATCACAACACCCATGGAGAAGTTGCTAAAGAAGGAGGTTTCATTTTTTTAGGATGCAGAGTGTCAGAAGAGTTTTGAGCTACTCAAGGAAAATATGGTCTTTGCACCTATCCTCATATTTCTTGACTGGGAAAAGGTTTTTCATGTCCATGTGGATGCTTCAGGGATTTCCCTGGGAGTTTTCCTTATGCAGTCCGGGGAGGGGGACATTGATCACTCAGTTGTGTTTGCTAGCAGAAAAATCTCTAGCGCAGAGCACAACTACTCCACTACTGAACGTGAGGCACTGGCAATGGTGTATGCCCTACAAAAATACTGGCATTATCTGCTGGGAGGGAACTTCAAGATGTTCATAGATCAATCAGCCTTGAAGAACCTAGTCAATAAGCCTATGTTGTGGGGGGGAATATTTTCTGATGGCTATTGCTATTCCAAGAATATGATTTTGAGATCATCGTGAAGCCAAGGAAACTAAATGCTAGACTAGACCAGTTGTCCCGAATCGAGAGTGGTGAAGAACCGACCAACTTAGAGAAAGGATTTCCCAATGTGCAGTTATTTGCTATTAAGGTGGTTGATGCGCACTTTGCCGATATTATTAATTTCTTAACTACGGGAATGGCACCTATAAAATATTTGGTACAACAAAAAAAAGAGCTAGTACCTTGCGCAACAGACTTTACCATCATAGCGGGCCACTTGTATAAGCTGGGAGTTGATGAGGTACTGCAAAGATACATTCTAGAGCATGAGATACAATACATTTTTGCAAAATCCCACGAAGGCGTAGCAGGAGGTCACTATGCAGGAAAAGCGACGACGCATAAAATATTAAGAGCTGGGTTGTGGTGGCCCACACTTCACAGTGACTCTTACGACTTTTGCAAAGCCTGAAACACATGGAAAAGGATAGGAAGACCATTGTGTATGGATGAAATTCCCTTACAACCACAGGTGGCCTTGCAGGCTTTCAATAAATGGGAAATTGACTTCGTTGGGCCCATCAACCCACCAGGTAAGAAGACACGTGCTCACTACATCATCACTGCGACTGATTATGTAACCAGATGGGAAGAGGCCCAAGATGTGAAGTATTGTGCTATAGATACCACTGCACACTTCAATTTTGAGCACATTCTAACCAGGTTTGGTTGTCCAAAGATCTTGATGAGCGATAGAGGTACGCACTTCGTTAATGAAACAATACAAGCCTTAACTGACAAATTTCAAATTCACCATGTAAAAAGTACCCCATATCACATGTATGAAAATGGAACGATAGAAGATTTTAATTAAATTTTGGAACATGCACTGACCAAGATCTGTAATGTCGATCAAAGCAATTGGGATGTGTGCATTCCATTGGTCCTTTGGCCCTATCGGACCACATGAAAGAAATTGACTAGGAAAACACTATTTCGAATGGTTTATGGAAAGGAGGCCATTATGCCCATGGAGTATATCCTTCATAGATTGCACATTGTAGGCTTTATGAACATGGTGGAGCCCGATATCATGGAGGAATGCTTAGTGTAGCTAGTCGCCTTAGAGGAAGATCGATTTATTGCTAACTTTCATCAGCAAGTTCAGAAGGCTCGGGAAAAAGCATGTTAGAATAGACACATTTGGTAGAAGGTCTTTTCGGAAGGAGAGTTTGTCTTGCTATATGATAGCCAGTTTGTGAAACACCTGGGGAAGTTCCATCGGCACTGGCTAGGCCCCTATATGGTACAGGAAATAACTGACGGAGGAGCTATCCTGTTAGCTAAATTGCGTGGTGATCTCGTACCAGGATATGCTAATGGAAGCTGGTTGAAGCCCTATCGAGACTCCTGAGTGCTGACTAAATGAATATATGGGCAGAGTAGCTGTATTGGAAAGAATATGCACAATCACGAGGAAAAGCGCAGGCAGGACCATTATACGCGCATGGGTCGGCCACAATTTAGGAAGCTCGGGGAGGTGCACTGGGAGCACAGGGGTCGACCGCAGGTCAAGAAGCTTGATGAGGTGCACTGGGAGCGCAAGAGTAATATATAGCTATGAAAACTAACCGTTGGAACAATACCGCTGGGTAAAAAGCCAACTTTATCATTCAAAGGAGCGGGCAGTAGGCAATTAATGAGGCAATTTCTGAAGATTTTTTACCATTTCCTTGATGGTAAGTTTCAGTTAAGTTTCATCCTACCGTTGTTCACTCTTCAACGCTATAAATGGAGGTGGGAAACCCTGAATTGGGTTCCGCATGTCCTGAAATATTGTGCCTAGTGAATTTTCATAAATATTGTGCTACGTTCATGTATGGGCGTGCTACCCCCTATGATATTAGTAGCCCCGAGTTTGTCTTCCGAGCGAGAATGACTACGACCAATATCACTGAATCATTTCAGACCATGGCCTCTACTGAGGGAGCATCTGATGAAGCATTGGAGTTCACCCCTGAAGTCAAAGAAGTCATGTCCACACCAACCAAGGGAAATCAGGTGGAAAAAAAGAAGAGTAAAGGGAAAGGCCAGGAGCAAGGGTAGGGGAAGGCTACAAAATGGGTTGGGGGGGAAGCCGTGCACCTCCCCTAGGAACGTGAAATCTCCTCGAATGATGCCTAATGCACGCTTTCCTAACCCAGAAAAGCAGCCTCTGTTTGTGCGGGAAGAAGCTTAGCTCGCTGCCCCAATCACTTGGCTACCACCCTATGTTCAGCCCTGAAGGCCCTTGGTGCACATGCCTAAGAATATCGAGGTTATACATTCCTATATGAAAATTCTACTAATTCTGGGTGAATTCCCCATAATTGGAGAAGCATACAACAAGCTCTCCTTAATTAAGTTCGACAATCACGACCTTGCCAACCTGTAGGCATTCCCAGAATTAGCACCTGAGATGTACCTTGAAAGAGTACTAGAGGATGACATGCTAAGGGTCTTACCAATGTCGTGGGCATGTAGGTTAGAAAATTCTAGATTACTAAACTTGTTGCAGATACCTAACTTTGGTCGATACAATGTAACTGATCAAGTTGTGTGATAGATACTAGCCCTTATCCATGACGGTATCCTGTGGATCCAAGACCACATTCGCCTCGATGCTGCCCTAATTAACCACATTACTGGTCTCCCCATGGAGGGGCCGAATCTCATGGAGCACATCGGCAAGAAGTACGAGAAATAGATTTCCAACAAGGTGCGAGAAGACTACCATGTCAAGCGCAACACCAAAGGGTTCATAATCAACACCATTGATGACCCTACTACTGGCTTCCGAAATGATGTGCAAGTACCAGGCCATGACTATCCCTGCCTATGTCATTCAGCTTGCTGGATGTTGTGAAAAAAGGGTTTTCTTTAACTGGTCGCAATTCATCTGCAATGACTTTCTGGAAAATGTGAGAGAAGCTGAGGATCACGAGAGGGCGTTCTACTACTCTTAGCTGTTTCTCTTAATTGCATTGGTTGCATGGGAAGCCCCTGAAGGATCGATCCTCCCTTAGCTTGAACCGGACATGTGTGAAGGAGCGCGATATGAAAACTTATGGGACTCAAAATATGAGCAGCGTATTAAGGAAAACAAAGTATTTTAGGTGTTATTTTAGAGCATGCTTATAGCAACAATTCACTCCTGGCCATGCTTATTGCCGATGGTCTACGACAAATAAAATAGCATCGCAACATTACAAGTCACAGATTCGGGGCCATAAGGATCCAGCTTGGATGTCGCTACCTTACATGGTCGCCAATGAGGAAATCGATTGGCTCATCGCCACTTGGCCACCGCATTGGAGATTTGGATTCAAATCGGCCACGGCTGACACTGCTGGTACAAGCATAGTCCCGAAGACTCCCACCCCACCTGATACCACCAAGAATTTTGAAGGCCATGGCCCGAAAGGCTCCACCAGGCTAAAGGTTCCCTTAGACACAACGCAGGGCGTGGAGCAGGAATCACAGTAGGACATTGAAACCGAGGGTCTAGATACGCAGGGTACTGGTTCCCCGCATGGCAAAAAATGGACAACCGAACCTCTAAAGGGCCAGTGAACGAAATGATAGGATATGAAGCCTGGAAGAGCAGTAGAAGGCCACAGTGACCGCATTACAGTCTGAGCTCCAAGCTCCAAGCTCAAGGCCGATACCCTGCAGACAAGCATGGTTCAAGCAAGGTTGCCTCCAGGAACTAGGATTGAGTTGATCGTCATGACTGAGAGCCGTCTCTACCCCATACCAGGCATAGTAATCACTCTCAATCCACTTGCCTTATGCACACAAGTCCAGGCCTACACATAAGTACATCTAGACTTGGGCCGACTTCCGCACGAGTCACTGTAGGTTCTTCACACATTGCTCTTTGAGGAAATTCAGCACAAATACCATTGGGTGCAACAACAACTAAGTACAACCGAGCAGAAAATCATAGAAAATACTACCGAGGCATCCCAGGCACAGGCCGCGTGCATCCTTGTCCCCACACATCAGACTGAGTTGGAGTGTCTGATCAGTAGACTATGCGCAGATGTAACTGAAGGCATCCTGGCCTCTGCCACCCCCCAGGCTATGATTGAGGGCCTCGTTGTAGCCCTGAAGGCTTCTCAGAATGAGATCTATAATTTCAGGATCGAGATGGAGCAGCAGGTTGTTGTGTTGCAGGCTAAGTTGCAGCCGAAAAATATTCCTAAGGTACGTGCCCAGAGAGCTGCACTGGTCACAAAAGCCATGAAAACCATTACAGCTCAGATCGCTTAGGGAACCGAGTTTCTTGAGACAGCTATGCAGTTGTGGTCTAAGGTGTAGTGTGACCCTCTCCTGTGTGAATTTACCCAAGAATTGTACCAGAAGTAAGAAGAATTCTAGCAATTGGAGGTTACAATGCCCACTCTGATCCCCGCTCAATGCCTGGCACGTTTGCGCGCCATCCATGCTCTTAGAGATGACCTAGAAGAGCTTCAACACAAGAAGAAAGTTTTGAGTGACCACCTCAAACCATGGGCTAATGAAGCCCTCGAGATATCTCAGGCCCTAGAAAGTGTCATTGTTGCCACTGAAGGCCAAACTTCACAGAAGTTGGTGGAAATTTCATAGAACACCGCTGCACAGAACAAAGGATTGTTGCCCCCTCTGGTCGATGCCATTAAGCAGCTCTAGGCAAAGCTGCAAACCCCACGACCACTATGACTCGGGATGAGTCATAAGATTGTGTTGGGGGCCTGTTGGAACAGTGTCCCCTAGCTGTGTTTTGATATGTTCCAACGTTATGTTTTTGATATATTTTTGTATTAATTGGTCTTGCACAGGGGCTTTGGGCGGGTCAAAGCCCCCAATGTATTGTAATGGGTCAAAGGGTATACCTAGAGCCCGCAAACCACGGTTTGTGGACCACATATAGTGAAGGATATGATGATATAAATAGATGGATAGTTTGAATCTAAGGGTAAGTAAGTAAGTAAGATTGATCCTACGTATGAACTATTGAGATCTATTTTGGGTAGTTTTGGGTAAGGACTAATGTTGCCTGTGTGCGCGGAGATCCTTAGTCCTGGTGTGTGAAAACCCCGCTAGATGTGTGCGTGGGCTATGACTTGGGTTTGTAACTTGGTTTTGGATTTTAATGAATGTGGAATCTATTTAAGTATATTTATGCTATATGAACTGGTTGTGTTTATTACTGAAGTACCTCTGTGTTATTTGAATAAGATGTGATTGTATCTACAATATATGAATTAGTTACGATTGTGATGTTCTGTGGTGATAATTCCTGATGCACACGTGGATGTGAAGGTGTTGATCAGATCTGTTTAATAATAGTAGCTTTGTTTATGTTTACATGTTGATTATACTGTTAAGGGCTAGATAATAAGCTTCTTTCTTTGTGAACCTAATAGAACTCGACGAGATCTGCATTAATTACCTACTCTCTCCTAGGGTATGAAAACCTGGTTCCAGTACCCATCCATACTACTTCGGGTGAGACCTTGGCGTGCGAAAGTATGTGATTGCCGAAAGGGCCAATAGTATAGGGGTTTGTTGGAAAACCTTAACTCAGAACCTAGGCCAGGACCCCTCAGGCCAACAAGTGTTAAGTCAGTGTGATTTTAGAGGTCATAAGTTGGAATAAAGGTAATTATTGTGTTAAACTAAGGACAAGAGAAATTTGTATGATTTCAATAATATGTATTGGTTCTCTCAAGGAAAAATCAAGTAGAGGATTATCTTTGTTCGTCTTTGTTATTTGGTTTTAACATCATTTCTATTCCAAAGTAAAAGCTTGTTTGACATTATAGAAAGGAGGGAAATTGTGTGTGAGAGTGATCCAGGTTGCTTCAGAGAAGCTTAAAAATCAAAGTTTTTGAATCTCATCGAAACCAAGACCAAACAAAGAGTGCATCATCCTAATTCCAATTACTCACATAACTCCTTAATCCAACCTCATATGTGCAAGTTATTTTTAGTCAAAGTTTGAATTCAAGGAAGCTTGATTTTTGTTGCAAGATAAATTTGTAGCGCAACTAACTTTGGAAATCTCTCTAAATCTCGTGGAATTTGCTAAATTTTACAAAAAGAAGGAATGTGACAAATTTGGCTTTAACAACATCCAGAACTAGCCAAAATGTCACCTAGATAAATTTGCGAGTGACCCCCTTGGAACTCAGCGGACAGTTTCAAATAATATTTTTTTAATATATAATTAAAAAATAGGGTGGAGGGACACCAACACTGCCAACCCATGGTCAAAAAAAATTAAATATGGGTCGAGGGCTACAACTCTAACCCTGGTACCCCACCCAACTACTCACCAATTAATACACGAGGTCGATAGGGATTGAACCTACATGAGTTACCAGCCAGCCTCCCCAAAAAGTGGCCCTAATTAAAGAAAACATAGATTGTATGTTTAAATATAAAAGGTCAGCTCGGAATCAAACCTTGGTTGGCCAGATCCGAATAACTAATCGCAGGTATGCCAGCCGTCATGCCAAAGCAGAAAACTTTGTAAATTCTACCCACATTTTTTATTTAAACTCGATTTTTCTCATTCGACAAAGAGGAGGGGAGGAACAAGGCCAAGAGTTAATGAGAATAAATATGTGTATAGAAAAAGTGCCTGCTTTGGAACTATGAACCATAGGTAGAACCCTAACTAGTGGAACCCTGAAGCAGAGAATTGTTCGATGTTGTGAGGAATATGTTAGATTCCTTGGAGACCCAAATGTTACACTGTTAGAATGGGGTCAAATTTATACTCAAATTTCATCATGTTTCACAAGGATTGCAGTGGCGTAGTCCATTTTGGTATTTGAGCATATGATTTTCAAACAATTTTCAGATTAGGAAGTATAATGATGCATTTTGGCCACTTTTTTTTTTTTGAAAAAGGTTGGATTTATTTTATAGCTTCTGGTGATCTCTATATGTTGTTGTAGGACATGAAGATATGGATATTTGTATTAAATTCATAATTTTAGCCATTGCATGAAAATCAAGATGGTGCAGTGTTGAAAGAGTGGCCATGTTTACATTTTATCAGAAAGTTGTCATGTTTATAGCCATTGGTTTCTGAATTTCAATATGATTATGGTGATGATGAGTATAATTTG
This sequence comes from Pinus albicaulis, assembly GCA_034641835.2. NCBI lineage: Eukaryota > Viridiplantae > Streptophyta > Pinopsida > Pinales > Pinaceae > Pinus > Pinus albicaulis. The sequence goes on along the minus strand of CM076576.1, from coordinate 629,198,932 downwards.
AATACAATATTTAGATTCAATAAGACCTATTTCCACTTATGTCAGAGTGTCTATTTTATGCCACTTTTCTGAGAAGTCATTTATTTTCCTTGTTAAAGGAGTCGTTTTTGTGTGTGAGAGTTCTTTGTAGGAGAACGTCTCTTTTTACAGACATTGCAACTCGAAATATGAGATCCATCCGCATGTTGACAAAGATCTTCCATATACTCATTTTGTTTTTTTGAGACTAATGAAGCAGCCTCCCCACTCTTGACTGAGGGTTGCGAGACCTAGTCCACATTTGACGAAATTAATTATCACGTCTTATGTATGATTGCTTCATGGTTATTTTCTTCTTGTTTATGTTGATGGATTGGTGAAGTATTTCTTAGAGAATGTATTTTTCATGTTTCACATGAAAATATAAGTGTCAGCAAAAGGTCCTACAAATGAATATTTTTTCTTAGGAATGTATTCACAAATTGTTTTGGATCAAGTGGTATCAGAGTGGTTTGACCATGTTTCCATGGATTGTGAATTTAATCATGGGAAAAGGATTGGAGAGAGAAATACTTCTAGAGTTGAAAGATATTAACCATTTAATTAAAGAAGAAAAGGCAGAGCTTAGAAGGCTTCTACAAGATGTAGAGGAAGAGAAGCGGAAATTCAAGCTCATGTTAGAGTAGGTTTTGGATGAAAAAGTGGGAGAATGTTACAGGGAAAAAGGAGAGATAGATAAAGAGGACAACCAAGGATCACTGATAGGATAAAAGGTAAAGGAAACTTCTTCTTCTCATGATTTTATTTATATTGGAAGTATGAGATACCTATTTCAAGAATCAACATGAGACTTCTCACCAAGATGGGGTATAAAGCTGGAGGAATTAGTATTAATGGCCAAGGAATTATGCAACAATTGGAAGGATTTGGGGATATTGAAGGAGAATGTTAAAACGAAGCAGAAGAAATATATTTTTCAAACAAAGAATCCAAGCCATTTCCAAAACTAGTTAGGAAAGAGGATGATGCATCACTTTCCAGGAATGATGCCTCCAACAAGAGATACAGGAAAAGGACAAGGTACAAACCTTCTTCTTGGGATTGTAGTAAAGAAAATTATAAATGGTATGATCCACACATGCATTCTAGTGTTCCTTTAAATTATGAGAAAATTGGAAATCCTAGACAAAATTCATGGCATAGAAAACCATGTCTATTTTGTGGCTTGAGTAACCATGTTGTTGGAAAGTGTTGGAAAAGAAGGAAAATTGGGAAGAAGCAAAGACATGAAGACTATTCTTGAAATCATGGTAGAAAGAAGGTCAGTAAATTCTAGGAAAGAAATAAATTGTGTAGCCATCGAAACAAGATAGGACATTAGAGAGCTACATGTTGGAAGCTCCATCTAGAGAAATTACGAAAGATTTATAGGAAGAATGTGAAAGAACCTATAAAGGAATGACACAATTCAACCAGAGAATAAAATTTAGAAAGAAGACCTATTAACCTGGAAGGGTGAGAGATGGTGGAATTTAAAAAAAATTAAGTAGTTGATAATGGACATATTTCTAAATCACATGTTTTGAAAGTGTTTGTAAAAGTGGTGAAGTGTTTTCCATCACTTATGAATGCAACATGGTATCATTTTCTCCTTTTAGTTGGATAACAAAGGGTTTGCTTTCATATGTGAACATGACCATGAGTGCATTATAAACTCTTAGAAATTATGGGGTTTTCTTAGGTTTTCTTCTTGTAATTGAATATGTGATATAAGCTATAGGTTTACATATGGATACATGTGTCAGTTTCGTCATTCGATTTTCTAAAGTATAAAGGTGAAGAAAAGGAAAGGTGGCCTGTCAAGGGAATTTGTTATGCAGATCAAGGGTGCAGTAATGTTATAGATTTTGGAGGACCAAAAGCTCCTCCCTCGGGAGGAATGATCTAGGTGGCTCTAGAGAAGCTAAAAAATAAGTCTTTATATATCATCAAAACCACAGCTAGATAAAATATCTCATCTTCTTGATTCCAATGATGCCTTAATCTGACTTTGTATGCACAAGTTGTTGTCAGTCAAATTTTCAAGTCAAATAAGCATGATTTTTATTTCCACTTAAATTTAGAGCACATCTAACTTTGGAAGTCCAACACAATCTAGTTAAATCCATTAAGTTTGGTGGCAAAAAAACATACAACAATTTTTTATTTAACGATAGTCAGATCAAGTCAAAAAATTTCCTAGTTAAATTTTCCATTGACCCCCTCAATCCAATAAAAAATTTCAAATCGGTTCTTTAAAAAAATATATAATTAAAAAAATAGGGTAGCGGGCCACCAACCTCGCCACCCCATGGTAAAAAAAAACTAAATAAAGGTCAGGGCCACAGGTCTAACCTTGGGAATTTTCCCAACAATTCACCAATTAATACATCAGGTTGGAAGGGATTGAACCTGCACTATTTCTCAGTTGGCCCACCCAATCGGTGGCCAAAATCAAACAAAACACAAACTGTATGTCTAAATAAAATGGTTCACAACGAATCAAACCCTGACTGACCAATTCCCAATGACTAAGAACAATTATTCCAACTAACATACGAGAGTGGTAAAATTTGTAAAATATGCGCACATTGTTTATTTAAACTTGGGTTTTATCATTCGACTAAGGGGGGGTGAAGGAACTAGGTCGAGAGACAACACGAGAAATTATGTACAAAATTGAATTGTGCATTGTGGAACCATGAACCTGAGATAAAAGCATGATGTAGAGAATATTTTCATGTTGTGAGGAATCTTTTAGATTCCCTTGGGGCTCGAATTCGACAATGTCATAATGGGGTCAACCTTATACTCATATTTCATAATTTTTCACAAGGATTGCGAAGGCACAGTCCGTTTTGGCATTTGAGCAATCAATTTTCAGATTATTGTTAGATTGGGAGGTATAATGATGCATTTTGGACACTTTTTTTTTTTTTTTTTGGCAGAAGGATGGATGTATGTTGCAGGTTCTGGTGATCTATGTATGTTATAGTAAGACAACATGATCTAAATCTTTGGAATAAATTCATAGTTTTAACCTTTGCAGGAAAATTGAGATGGTGCGGTGCTAAAAGAGGGTTCATGTTGACATGCTGTGAGGAAGTATTATTTTTTATAACCATTGGTCTCATAGTTTCAAGATGATTATGATGATGATGAGTATGATTTGAATATGATCAACAGATGTAAGAGGACATGTTGCCACTGATGTGAAAGTGTCCATTTTATGCCACTTTTGTGAAAATTCATTTATTTGTCTTGTTAAAGGAGGATTCTTTGTGAGTGAGATTTCTTTGTAGGAGAACCCCTCTTTGGAGATACATTGCTACTCGATATGTGACATACATCATAGTGTTGACGAAAATATGTCATGTACTCATTATCTTTTGTTGAGAGTAATGAAGCAGCTTCCACGTTGTTGACCTAGGGCCTAGAGACGTAGTCCACACTCAATGAACTATATTATCATGTCTTGTGTATGATTGCTTCATGTTTATTTGATTATTTTTTCTGTTGATGTATTGGTGAAGTATTTCTTAGATGATGTACTACTCATGTCTCACAAGAAAATATAAGCGTAATAAAAAGTTATTGGAAATGAATATTTTTGTTTAAGAAAGCATTCACAAAAAAATTTGGATCAGAGAGGCCTGGGGCAGAGGGACGAGGCATTTTGAGTTGGGTTTTCCTTGTCCTTATACCTCCTATGAATTTCCATCAATCCCATAGGTAGTAATGATGTATCTCAGAGGAATTAAATTACTGCTATAGGAAGAGGATTCCTTTTGTAGCAGCCTATGTAGTCACATAAAAACTCGGCATCAATTCTTTTTTCACCCACAAAGAAGAAGATCCAACCACCTTGAGCATCATGAACCCATTTATGAAGTTGAGAATAGCACACCCTCCTTACGAAGTAGTCCTTACACTCCACCAACAAAAGATTGAACGCTGGGAAGAAGACTGCTATAGGAACAGGATTCGTCTTGTAGCAACATGTGTAGTCACATAAAAACTCAACATCAATGGTTTTTTCATCCAAAAATTAGAATATCAAGCCACCTTGAGCATCATGAATACATTTGTGAATTTGAGAAGAGTACACCCTCCTTAGGAAGTAGTCCATGCACTCCACCAATAGAATATTGAATTATGGGAAGAAGAATTCACACACAAAAACTTTATTAGTCAAAGAATCATCATGATATGAAGACTTGTACATAAGAAAAATCATAAAATACAACACTCACATCATGAGCATATCAGCAACAACATTTTAGTTAGGGATGTGAAGAAGCTGTAATAACCACCATAAACCCTAGAAGACATTCATATTCAAGGCTATCAGCAATAAGACCTCCAAAAAATTATCACATGTAGCTTTAGGATCATTAATAGTAGCTTCAAAACCACCAAAGGAATCTTCAATATTCATACCAACAATAATCAGGAGTTCATAAATTTTGCTCAAAATTTAGAGTGCTCTAAACTGTGTCGAACTTGAGCAACTAGGTAGATATCGTCTTTCTGATTCTGGTGCCATGAATGGTTAGAAAAACCAATGTCATATGAGGGAGATATCGCTTTCTGATCGATTTCCCAAACAACTAAATTTGTGACAGGTTTGACTGGGATGCCCAGTTAGCATGTAGGTACATAGTCAGGAAAAGAAGAATATTCTTAAGAATATTCCATTTTCTCAAGCGAGTGATATTTTTCCAAATGGTACATTTTTATTCGTGGATGGTTGTACAAGTTTGGTTTTAGTAGCCAATGGATGGCTGACACATGGCCAGCCCTGAGGTTGCCATGTGTCCCCTAAGCGATATATTAAAATTGTATTGAGGTCCAGGGTGTTCTACCTCGCGACCTTCGGCCTGCGTGCAAAGCTTTCCACCATCTATGTTGTGTATTGAGTCTTAACATCTATGGTGAAATGGTAATATTTATGTTTTTCAAACTTTGTATGCAAGGGTTTGGGACCACCGGAGGCCCCACAGAGTGGTCACATTCCTCACATTAACCAAAAAAACAAACTTAACCTTCGATATCAACATTTGTCTGACGTCTCTGCAAACTGTTAACACTGTAGGAAATGTCATGTGATATCTCACCGCAGGGTAAGTGTCAACCGTTATGTTTCTAACTTCGGTTTCAAAGGAGTGAACCACAGTTTTTGCATGTAGTTCCTCTTGGCGGTTGGTATAATTGCGGGGGTTTCAGATATTGGCATGTGGCCACCCCCTCCCCTTAACCTTAACCATTAATGTTATGGTTTGGAAACTAGCATTAAATTGAATGTGCCACCAATATTCGAAATTTGCCATTTTTTACTGCAAATAAGTGTAGTTCTCCACATTTAGTGGAGGATTTCCAGGGTTTATTGGGAAAAAGTCCAGGAGGGTCAATTTTCGACCAATTTGGGTAAAAAAAGAGTCTATCTAGACTAATTGGATCATTCTGGAGCCATTGGTGTAGAGAAAACATCCATTAGAGGCTTGTAAACACATGTATTTGCAAAATTTTTAGCTTAATGAAAGATGGACATGACATTGGGAGCTGGACCAGCAGATGTAGCCCAGGAGGGGTGAAGTGCTTCATCAAGCCTACTATGTAAATGTTATATGTGATTTTATTTCTTTGTTATACACTATTTTTCGATGTTATTTTCTCTTATTTCATTCTTCTAATTCACTAAATCACTTAAATTTCATGGTTAAAAGCCTCAATACATAAGAAAACTATGGAGACAAGTATGCACATGTTTTATCACTAAAAAGACACTTAGCACAACAAACTAATATAGTCCTTTTAGATCAGGTTGGTATCAGAGCTAGATTTTATTGTTTGGTGTTGTTGTGTGCAAATATTTGTTTAATTGTTTGCAATTTTTCACATGCTTACTAGGCTCAAGCTCAAGAGAGGAGAAGGAAAATTGGTGGAACTAAGAGGGTCTCAAAGTGAGCCACAACAAAGGAGGGAAATATTTCCATATTATCCACCACCTAGTTCACCTCCTAAGAAAGCAAAAGCAACATTAATCACGCCTTTAGAGGAAGAAGAACTCCATGAAGAAGTGGATCCCAAAGAGGAAGAAATAGTGTTCAGGAAAACATTCCTTGACATGAATGAGATGGTTAGAATCCTTTATCAAGAAAGGAATGAGAAACTGGAAGGAGAAGGATGCAAAATTCACAAGGAAGGATAGGGATCATCAAGAGGTCAAAATGATGAAGATAAGTCAAAGAAGGGCAATGGAGGAAATGGAGGTAGCGGAAATTCACCATCCTCGCCCTCATCATCATCATCCTCTACTTCACTTTTAGTACATTAGTCACACAAGTCAAAGAACACTAGTAAAATTCCTTTTCTAAAACTTTATGTTAAATTTGAATTTCCAATGTTTAATGGTGAATTCAATGCAAAAAATCTTGATAATTAGATTCGGCACTTGGAGGTTTATTTGAGAATCCAGAACCTTCAAGATGATGATACCAAAATCCAATTAGCTTCATTGATAATGGAGGGTGCAACACTTTTTTGGTGGGAAGCCAAGACAAAGGAGGAGATCAAGAAGCATGGTAAGATTATCCTATCATGGACTGATTTAATTACTGCAACAAAACAATAGTTTTACCCATTAGCTCATATGAAAAAAGCCATAATGAACTGGAAAAACTTTAGACAATTGAAAGGACAGAATGTGCAAGAATACACCCAATAATTTAGGAGAAGAGGTCTCTTATTAGGGGTAGATTTGCAGAGACAATATATTTTTCTCAAGTACATATGAGGCTTACATAGCTACCTAAAACATATTATTCTCATGTTTAACCCCAGAAGTCTAGATGAGGGATGTGCTCAGGACACACATCTAGAAGCTAGAGGGAAAAAAAATTCTGAGGAGGGTAGGAAGAAACCTTTTAAGGGTAAAAGCAAAGAGAATACCTAAAAAGGTAAAATAAAAAAGAATGCATCTATCAGGAAAGAGGGAGAAAAAGTGGTTTGTAAACACTTTTCAAGAGAAGGTCATAATGAAAATCAATGTTGGAAATTACATCCTGAAAATAGGCCCAAATATCTCAACAATAAAGGAAAACAGAAAACTGCAGCTACAACTCAACATGATTTAGGAGAGGATTCACGTGATGAATCTAAAATTAGATCCATGGGATTGAATAACATGAAGGGGAAAGAAATTGAAACTAAACCCAGTACTAGTACATCAAACTGTCATGTACATGCTCCAAATGAAGAAGAGAGAATTGAAGTGTTTCATGTGAGGGTCATATCCAAACATACTAATATTGACACATTATTTGACAGCGGGTCCCAAGTTAACTTAGTATCTAAATACTTGGTCAAGAAACTTAATCTTGAGACCATTCCACATCCAAAACCGTATCCACTTGCTTGGATTTTTAAGGATGCAACTTTACAGGTTTCAAAGAAGTGTATATTGTGGTGTTCAATAACTGCACATTTTGTTGACACAGTTGAATTAGATGTGGTTCCACTTGACGTAACAGGTATTGTGTTGGGCAGTCCTTACTTCTATGATAGGAAATAAATCTTCCATATCCATGATAACAAATACCATTTATTCAAAGATGGAAAGGAGTACATTGTTAGAGCACATCGCAAGAAGAAAAATATTTCTATGGTAAATGCGAGACAGGTAAAGAGGCTGGTAAATTCAAGTAAGAATTTTATTGTTCTATGAATAAGCCTGAAGCTGATGTTAATAATGAAAAATTTTAGGATTGTGATCCTAAGTTGAAATCAGATTTATATGATGTAGTTGATGGGCATCATGATATGTTTCAGGAGCCAACGATATTGCCTCCAAAAAAGGAGATTCAACATGAGATTCAGTTGCAGTAATATTTTCCTCTTCCAAACATCGGTATGTATCACATGTAGATAATGGAGAATTCTGAAATAAATAGGAAAATAAAAGAGATGTTGGACAAAGGACTCATAAGTCCAAGAACTTCGCCATGCGGTTCACCCATGGTCTTGATTCCAAAGAAAGATAACAATAAATAATTGATACCCAATCCCCAGGATAGATGATTTTCTTGATCAGCTAAAAGAAGAAATTTTTTTCACTAAGTTAGATTTACGAAGTGGATATCATCAAGTAAGAATTGCAGAAAGTGACATATGGAAAACAACATTCAAAACCAAACAAGGACTCTTTGAGTGGTTGGTTATTCCATTTGGTTTGTGAAATGCACCGATGACTTGAACTTGTGTTATGTATAGTGTTTTTCATCCATTTCTTGATGAATTTGTGATTTTTTATTTAGATGACATACTGATTTTCAGCAAAACAAGAGAAGAACATGCCTTGCATGTGAATAGGGTGCCTAATGTTTTGAAGAAAGATAATTTTTTTCTTAAGATGTCAAAGTGTGATTTTGGAAAGACTTGTTTGGTTTATTTGGGACGCATTGTAGGAGGAGGTGAGTTGAGAATTCATCCCTCTAAAGTGGAAGCCATAGTGAATTGGCCCACTCCAAAAACAGTAACCAAGGTAAGAAGTTTCTTAGGTGCAACACAGTATTGGAGAAATTTTATTGCTAACTTTTCTGCCATCGCAACTTCTATGCATGTAGTGAAAAGTGTGAAGAAAGGCTTCCAATGGGGAGGAAAACAACAAAAATCTTTTGAAGCTTTAAAATAAAAGATCAGTTCAGCTCTAGTCCTTGAATTACCAAATTTGAGACAACCATTCGAGATACAAACTAATGCTAGTGATTATGCCATGGGCGCAATTCTTTTGCAGCATGGTAAGCCTATCACTTTTCATTCTGAAACATTCAATGGTGTTGTAACTAATTATCATACATATGACAAAGAGTTTTATGCATTGGTACAAATAATCAAGAAGTGGAAACACTACTTGATGGGTAAAGAGACGATTATACATACCGATCACCAACCATTACAGTACTTGCAGCCGCAAAAAAAATTGCAGGAATCATGACATTTCAGATGGATAGGATTTCTTCAATAGTTTCACTTGGTTATAAGGTAAAAGAAAGGTATTTTCAATAAAGTTGTTGATATTCTTTCAAGACTGATTATAAGTTCTTCTAATTTACTTAAAAATGATTCTATTGTACATGAGAGTTACATAGAACAATATGTACATGATGTTGATTTTCAAGATGTGCATGTTAGTTTTAGTGAAGGGAATCAAGTTGAAGAAAATGATTATCACATGCATAAAAATTTGTTGTTTTATTTGGGAAAACTATGTATACCAGAAGGAGAGAGGCTAAGTTTCATGAGAGAAGCTCATTCATCTCTTATTGCTGGAAACTTTGGGGTAAGAAAAATAGTGGCGCATCTACAAAGGTATTCTATTAGCCTCACATGATAGATAGTGTGTCATGATTTCTAAGAGGTTGTTCTATGTGTGCAACAAGAAAGCCTAGAAATAGGAAGCTTGGGTTTTACACGCCACTAACAGTACCATCAAGGCCATGGGAGAGTGTCTCCATGGACTTTGTTGGAGGTCTACCTATGTCAAGAAAACAACATGATTATATTTATTTAGTTGTGGATAGATTCAGTAAAATGTGTATACTTATGCCATGTAAGAAAACCATTACTGTTGAAGAAAATGTTGAACTTTCTTTTCAACATGTATGGGTTCATTGTGTATTGCATACTTCTATTGCTAGTGACAGGGATTCCAGTTTCATTGGGAATTTTTGGTCTAATATTTCAATTATGATGGACACAAAGTTGAAAAAGACATGCTTTTCATCTGAAAACTGAACGCCAAACCGAGGTGGTGAACAGAGAGCCATTGTGCATCTACTGAGAGGATATTGTAGCAAACATCCCAAGTTGTGGAATGAGCAACTGCATTACATTCTGCACGCTTACAACTGGGCAAAGCACTCTTCTACAAATACATCAACTTTTGAAGTATGCTTTGGGTATTTTTCAAAATCGCCATTAGACTTCATCTTTGAGAAGGATGTTACAATTGATGGGCATAGTGATATTGACAAGGCTTGAAAGTTCATTGAGAAAATTCAAATTATACATCAACAAGTTCAAGAACAACTTGAGAAGAGTCAAAGAAAATACACGGAGAGGCATGACAAACATAGACTTGATCACAAGTTTCAAGAAGGAGATGAGGTATGGTTGCAGATAAGAAAAGAAAGGATGCAAGGAGAAGGTAAAAATCTCAAACCCATTCGCTATGGTCCATTCAATATCATGAATCAAGTTGGTAACAATACATTTCAACTTGAATTTCTTTCATATATGCAAATGAATTCAATTGTTACTATTGAAAAATTACATTTTTATGAGCCACATTTGATCGATGATCAATGAAGTGATGTCCAGCTACCTTCTATTGAATATTTCTTGCCAGAATTTTTGGATGAGCTCAATGAAGATACAATTCTTGACAAAAGGACAAGAGCATCAAAGAGGGGAAGTGTTGACTACCTTTGAGTTGGGCTCAAAGGCAATAAGCCAAGCAAGGAAAAGTGGATGGAAGTTCGAAAGGTGGGGGAGATTTACCCTCATCTACTAAACAGGTAATCAAAGTCTATTGGGGTCCAAAAATTTCCAAATGGGTTGGTGTGATCAGGAGTTCATAAATTTTGCTCAAAACTGAAATTTCTTGAAACTATGCCAAACCTGAGCGTCTGGGTACATCTCATCTTTATAATTCTTGCGCCATGAACGGTTCGAAAAACTGATGTCGTATGAGGGAGATATCATGTTCTGATCAATTTCCCAAATAGCTAAATTTGCGACAGCTTTGACTGGGATGCCCAGTCAGCATGTAGGTACACATTCAACAAAAGAAGATTATTTGTAAGAATATTCTATTTTATCAAGCCATTGATATTCTTCCAAGTGGCACGTTTTTATTCGTGGATGGTTGTACGAGTTTGGTTTTAGTAGCCAATGGATGGGTGACACGTGGCTAGCCCTGAGGCCGCTACGTGTCCCATGAGTGGTATATTAAAAATTTATTAAGGTCCAGAGGTTCGACTCTGCGACCTCTGGCCTGCGTGCAAAATTTTCCACCCTCTACGCTGCATGTTGAGTCTTAACATCTATGGTGCAATGGTAATATTTATGTTTTTCAAACTTTGTGTGTGGGGGTTTGGGACCGCCAATAGTCCCAACCCGCCACCAGTCCCACGGAGTGGTCACATTGCTTGCATTAACCACAACAACAAACATAACCTTCGACATCAAAATTTATCCGACGTCTCCACATACCATTAATACCGCAAGCTATGTCATGTGCTAGCTCACTGCGGGGTAAGTGCTGACTATTATGTTTCTAACTTCGGTTGCAAAGGAGTGAGCCACAATTTGTGCGTGTATTTCCACTTGGTAGTTGGTATAACCATGGGGGTTTCGGGGGTTGGCATGGGGCTCCCCTCCCCTTAAGGTTAACCATTAATGTTACGGTTTGGAAACTAGCACTAAACTGAGCGCACCACCAAATATTTGGAATTTTCCATTTTTAACTACATATAAGTGCATTTCTTCACATTTAGTGGAGGATTTCTAGGGTTTATTGGGAAAAAGGCTAGGAGGGTCAATGTTTGACCAATTTGGGTGAAACAAGAGTCTATCTAGACTAATTGGAGCATTCTAGAGCCATTGGTCCAAAGAAAAAAACCATTAGAGGCCTATAAACACATGTATTTGCAAAATTTTGAGCTTAATGAAAGATGGACATGCCATTGGGAGCTGGACCAGTAGATGTAGCCCAAGAGGGGTGAACTGATTCATTAATCCTTCTGTGTAAATGTTACGTGTGGTTTTATTTCTCTATTATAAATGGTTATTCAGTGCTATTTTCTCTTCTTTCATGCTTTTAATTTGCTAAATCACTTAAATTTCATGGTTAAAATCCTTAATACTTAAGAAAACTATGGAGACATGTATGCACATGTTTTATCATTGAAAATACACTTAGCACAGCAAACTAATATAGTCATTTGAGATCAAACAACCTTAATATCACTTGCAAAAACACATCAAGCGTAAGGCCCAGGTATGAAACTCTCAAACCTCACCCTTTGAATCTATTCTAGATTAATAAAATATTAAAAGTGTGTGAAGGAAATGTTTTTAATATCCAAAATTAGTAGAAGAGCAACCTCTACCTTATCTAGTAGTCAACTAAGCTTTTCCACCAAGACACACACACACATGTGGGAGAGGAGTGTGGGAGAGGAGAAAGACAAAAGTGAAGAGGACTTGAGAAAGTAGGTAGTAAGAAATTAGTTTTTATGGAAGACAAGGAGTTCCAAGGGGTAATTGAGGGACAACTCAGTTAAAAAAAAGTCCCTCTCAGTTTATTTTGCATGCAATGAAAAAAAATTGGAAAAAAGAGGGAATATAAAAAATAAAAAAATAAAATTTTGACCCACCACCTCTTGGCATGCAAATATTGGTTGCTACAGGAAAAATAGAGCTGCTACAGGAAGTTGCTACATGAAGCAGATTTGTTGTAGGAAGTTTCTACATGAAAAATAGATTTTCTACAAGAAGAACATATTTGCTATAGGAAAGACAAATTTTCTACAAACAGCTAACAGAGACTTGCAAGAGAAATATTTTTCTACAAAGGTGTTGGAAAATGATTAATTAATAGCTAAAAGGTACAAATAAACACAATAGAGTTTCAAAGGAGCTAATACATACATGGTGAATTCTCCAAGGGTGAAAGGTACCCAAGTCAACAATTTGATGGTCACATCATTCCTTTATTTTTCTTCAGTTTATTAACAACAATTTCTCCCTTTTTATGAAGAAAGAGCTCTCCATCAAGTGTTTTCAATTCCAGAATTTAATGAGAAAATATCATTTACATTTCTAGTTAAGGATTACCATAAGAATTTGATGGATAATATGATATGTCATGGATAATAATTTGTATCAAAAATAAGAGGTTTGGAATTCAATGATAATTTCATTACTAATGAGGTAATGGTTGCCAAGAAATCCTTATTTTCATAAGGAAAAGTTCCAGAGGAATAGCAATAAGATAAACCAAAAGCAAGTTGATTCCCTCACAAATAGAAACCATTACAATTGAAGAATCACTTGAGAGAAATAAGCATCCTAAACCTACATTATAAGTTCCATGGGAAACTGAGATAAGGGAATAAATGAAAATATAAGAGTAGCAAGAAGAACAATAGGAGGATAAACACATGTACCAACAAATAGATAATTACCAAGCCAACATACATCAAGAGCCACGAGACAAAAAAATGAATAGGTTTCTCAGAGGATGAGCAATAGTTTCAATAGGGGGGTGTGATGGGCATCTAAATTAGGCATAAATTAAGGCCCATATAACCTTTCTTAGGCACATAAAGCATATATTAAACCCCTCCTTATACACTTAATAATTTTTTTTAAGCTTTAATATGTTCTTAGGAAGGTTTAGAGATAATTTCATATTTGTGCCTAATATTATTTATTTTTGAAGAATATTGTGAGAATATTAGACATATTATGAAGATTTGGAGAAGGAGATAATTTATGGACTTGCTCCCTACTATAGGAGGATCAATATTGGAGAATAAATTAACAAAATATCATGAAATTATTGAGATATTCAAGAGCTCCAATGATTGAGAAAATCTAGGAATGTGTTTCCTGACATTTAATGCTAACTCCTTGTGTTTGGAACCAAATCCATTATTTGAGGGATTTTGGAGGGGAAAACTTCCTCTTTTCAAGGAGAATGCTTCCCCATTAGTTTGTATAAATACAAATTCGAATTGTCCTCTACGGGCATTCATTTTTTAGTCTTCTTGTGGAGAAAACTTGTTGTTTAGCAACTCCATTTTCATTTGTTACAAAGATATACTTGAATTGATTCAAATAACGAATATTGGTGCCATTTGTAGCTTCTAAATATTGGTTTCTTCCATATTAATTTGATTCTCCTTGGGATTTTCCATCCTAGGATCCTCACAGCCCTCTTACACAATTTATTTATGTTTTTTTCACTTCTTGTTCACATGCATCTCTTATTCTTGTTTTGTCTATTTTTTATTTAGTATTGATGCTTTTCTTATTGTAGGACTGAGTTAAATGATTCAAGTGAGTTCCTTTGAAGGTTATTTATAGATTCATAAGAAATTTTCATCCTTATAATAAATTTTTAAGGTCATATTCATCATTGAGCTACTTGGATTTGGTTACTAGTTCAAGAATATAGGATTTCTGGAAATACCTTGTAGCGAAATAGTAGTAATTTTATGCTATTTTTTAGAATGGTTTTATGAGCTTAATTTTACTTTATTACACATGTATTAGGTCACAAAAACATTAAATTTAATAAAATAAAATACCCCATTTCATTTTCACTTGATTAGGTTAGGCATTTGATAGGTTAACTAACTCACTAGTTCTTTAATTTCCAGTTTTTAGAGTAGTAATTTTTTGTCATATTTGGAGTGGTTCCACTTGGAATGGAGACCTAAGACATAATAATTAATAATAATAAAATATCATCCCATTTATTTATTTACTTATTCATTCAATTATTTATCTCCAAAACAAAACTTCCTGTAGAAAAAACATAACCTCGTGTAGCACTCTTGTAACACATGTAAACTCGACCATATTTGCTCCCAAAGCTTGGTTTTTGTCTCTTAGGCTTGAATCATGACCCCGAGGATCTAAATCCTTGATTGAGGAAAAATAAAAACCACTTATGAAATGCATTTTTACCACGGAAACTTTTAGGGGAAAATATTCGCAAGTGGGTTAATTTTCCATGCTTTCTCCCAAAAAAATGATTCGCTAATTTCCATTTTTCCTAAAGCTTACGCCTAAATTTTATAGCATAATTTTTTTTTACCTTAAAAATTGCCAAAATTTTATATGGAGACTACATAAAAATATAATAAATTTGAATATTTTTACAAAAATACTACCAAACATTTTACATATTGAATATTATGGATTAGCTAGATTTGCCAAGGATTCTAAACTTCAAAATAAATTTCCATCCTTAAACTTTTCCCTGATTTTTACAAAGTAGATTAGGCCTATGTATTTGAATTCATGCTCTTAGGATTTCAATTACAAATTTTTGTTCTTGTCTAGGATTAATTTCTTTTCAAAGCAATACTTCCATTTCTACAATTATTTTAGGCTCCGATTTCATGAAATTTGCTCCATTACATAATATCAATAAAATAAGGACACATTTTATGCTGCACATATAGTGCCAATACCTTTTAAGTTTTTACAAACCCCACGTTGATAATTAAATTTGGTGGCTTTGGGAGTTGAAACATTCTTGTTCAAATATTGAGGCTCATCATTGATGTCAAATTTAAGGGGGATTGATGACATCAATGGGTGATGTAAATTCTTGTTGTGCCATCTGAGTATGTTCCCATAGCGGTGGGGACCCTTCCAAGGTACTACCTTCATCCTGGAAAATGTTTGTTTGAGTCGAAAAGAGGGAAGAATCAACCATATCAAACAAGTGTTGATACAAGGAATCAGGGTTTTTGGTGAAGTAGGGTGTAATATGGTGATTTAACAAGACATGATGTTGATAACTACCTAAAATTGATGGTGATGGTCAACTAGCCTGAGGTCAAAGCTATTAATACTAGTGGCGGAAATCACAACAATTTCTGATAAGGGTATCCCTAGGGTCGGTAGGACATCAAAGGTGGGTGTAAGTATGCTATGACTTACGTGATTGGGTGTGGTAAAGAATATGCAACTCTGAAAAATGGTGATTAGGGAATGTTGCTAGGTATGAAATGTAAAAATATGGGTGGAATTATTTTTCATAAAAAATGTTTGTACACTTTCCAAAAGAATGTGAAAGTGGTTTAAATGTTCAAACACGAAGATGAGTGCCACATTAACATGCATAATTTTGCATGATGATGCAAGGAGGGTGTTTGCTAAGTTTGGGGGACCCATTGGTTGGTCTTGGTGTGGGAGTGATCAAGCAGATGAAATGACATATATGGGCTATATTTGATAGAGTGTGATAGGGAAAAATGTGAAACAAGTTAATGCATTTTTTGCTAATCCGTTGTAAAATGGTGGCTTGGTTATGGGGTTTTGATATGTGATGAGTAAAACAAAATGATGATGATATTCAATGCATAGAAGTGATCTTGGTCTAGAGTAGGTGGTCATGGGTCCTGATAGTGAGTGATGGTCTATGAATATGCTAGAAGCAATGGGAGGTGAGGCTCTATTGACCTGCGAGGGTGTTTATCATGTGCAAGGTGAGGTGATGATAAACATGGTCAAGTGAATGAAACCTATGTTTTATTTTTGGATAAATAATGTTAGGATATTCAAGGCTTTAGAGAGAATCCTATCATGCTGAGAATTGGATGATACCTTATCTTGTAAATTGATTTCCTTGGAGATTGATTGAAAATAGGTAATTTGGATGCACCTACAATAGTTGTGGTCAATACCCCAAGTAAAAGTATCTTTTTTCACATAAATATTTTGGAATAAAATAAAGTAAAAAAAAAGAGAGGGCATCCCTAATATGCAGTCTCGAGGTAGGCAATGGTCCCAAAAATGAGTTTTTTTTACAACTATAATGAGGAGGTCCAAATTGAATATGATTTAGTATAGAAAATTGTGTCTCTCATTGTTTTAATATTGGATGCCCTAAGCTCTAGTTATGGGCTCCCAAAAATGCTGATAAGGGGTGATATATAGGCTAAAATGGCCCAATTTCAGTTCATTTGTGTCTTTTTCAGAGCTTGAGAGGTCAGAGGCTAGGATCGGATCATTTATTGTCATTGTGGTCAGCCGAGTCACCAAGGAAGCATGTTGAAGGTCTCAGGTAAGAGTACTAGAACTTCACTCTTTTCAATTTTTTCATTTTCATGGTAGATGGGCCGTACTGGGGTGCCCTATACAACCCTTTTATTTTTTCTTTAGGGCGACCACACGGGTGACTCAAGGAGATTCGTGCAGCCGATGCGCAAAGCTTTAGTCTTTGTGCATCAATCCCACACAAATAACGCTTACATACACATTGACCTTTGCGTTTGTTTGAGATAAATAAGCGGGGGCGATGCGCTTATTATAAAACATGTGCATTAATATATCATGGCGGTCGAAAAATATGTGATACAAAAAATCTTGTAGAACGCATGAAAAAGTATCTGAAAGACATGTTGTATGCACGTCTTTGTAGCTAAATAACGCGCGGTGCTCCGAAAAATTTTAACTTATGTTTTTTTAGCTTCTTGGAGACCCAAAAACTGATATTTTTGTGTTTTTTGGTGACTGGATGATGTGGAGGGAGAGAAATTGGCCCACTCCTCATAACCAGGTGGCTCAAGATCTACATGCTAGCCAAGCTTTGGCTTTATGGGGTCTCATCAAGTTTCTTGAGAACCCTATTCTCAAGCCATGTGATAGATTTTTACAATCAATGGTTTAGTGCTGGGATCAATAGAGGTGGATCTTGGTTATGCATCATGTTTAGCTTACGTTATCATCTTAGACGGATATGTATTTTATGACTAGTGTCTTGCATCATGGGGTGGTGCTACACCTTCCACTGCCGAGTGGGATAGTGAACATTAGGCAGTGGGAAGAGGAGGTCAGTCATTGCGGGCCCAATTATATTGGTGAGTGGTGAATAATTGTGTCTCAAGTTACAGATTTGATAGAGCATGAAGCTCTATCTACGATAATATATGTCGCAAGGTCATATTCACCTCACAGTGTATTAAGATTTCAAATGGCAGTCTTGTGGCATCTTTGATTGTGCTCGCCTAGTATACCACGACATGGTTTCTCAGCTGGATAAGGTGCAGCGAGGTCAATCGAAGGCATTTTTTATTCCAACCTCTTATGTTTTGTCATGTATGAGTAGGTATTTATGCTACGATATTTTATTGCAGTGTGGCTTGGCCCTCCAAGGGATCCTCGGATTTGTATATGGGCACCTGCCATGCCCAGCCATGGCAAGGGTGATATTGGAAGGTATTGGGATGAAACTATAGAGGAGTGGTTCGATTCAAACCATCAGCTTATTCTAGATTTCCCATACTCTGGAGTGGATTTTCAGGGTGATCTAGACATGGGTATTCCTCCGGATTATGCATGGAGACCTACAAGTATGACCTTTATGTTTTCTGCATTTGAGTATTATTTTAATGTATATATGTATGTTACTTTTATGATGACATTAATATCATATTTTTTTACCTTTTAGATGTAGGACAGATTAACTGACCATTGGAATTTCTAGTTGGCCATGATCCTAGGAGGATGGGTCTTCCAGGGCCGGGCTAGGCTCTGTAGAGGCCTAGACATGGTAAGCATCCTCACCAGACTGGGATGAAGAAGACACTGCATACTGAGGTGGGTGGTCCCTTGGGGGAGGGCACTAGCACTGCTACAGATGGGGTGACATAATGCTTCTTGCATGTGTTGAGGCTATCGGGGGCCGTGCAACAGTTTCTGAGGCTCATGGAGTGGATGGCAAGGCTCATGTACAACCTTTGGAGACTCTATTGTGTGACTTTGGTGATTCATGGGGAAGGCTAGACAACCTTACCTATGGTATGATCACCAGGGGCTTTGATGATTTGTAAGATGTATAGCTAGAGACGGTGATGGTCCGTCAACGGGCTCATTGCTAGGCAGTGCACCGAGCATCACTTGTTGTGGTTGTTGCTACTTCGATTATTACTCTAGGTGTAGATGTGTGTTCATAGGACCCACCTAGAGGGGCTCAACCCTAGATGTTTTTTTATGCATGTACCAGGGAAAGCACCCGCTATGAGGATGCTTCCCTACCTTTTTTTATGACATATATTTTTTTCCTAGCAAAGGGCCAATGGAATCCTTTTTTGTATACTGGGACACATATAGTTAGATGTATATATATATATGCGAGATGTATTTTGACGACTATGATGATGTGTTTATGGCTATTTTTATGATGTTTTGTATGTTTATCATGGATTTTATGCTTATGATGGATTCCTTGTTTGAGATTTTGATTTCTTGGTATATGTGTAAATGTAATGTGATCAAAACTACGGGCTAATATTTGTGCATGTAGGTATTTCCTAAAGAGGTGGGAATATCATACTTAAAGGCTTTGTTTAACTATGATAATACCAACTGGAAATCAAGGAATACATGTAAATGGAAGATTCCTTAGAGAAATTCATCACCTAAAATTCCTATAACAACGTCATATTCTTCTTGATTTTTTATGGCTGACCCAATACACACTCCATTAGCGAGGTATGGTGACCGGTCAGGTGAATATATGGCTCAGGCGGTAGGAGCTAAATTTTGTGACCATTGAAAGGCTCCATTAGTGAATCCAAAATAGTAGGTGGGATAACGATCTATCTGTGATACAAGAGTGCTTTTTTAGAATAATCCCATGATGGCGAGATCATCATTCAAATTATGGTGCATACATACGCATTCTAGGGTAGTGAAGCTATTCTTTTATAACTGAAATATTTTGAGATACAAGCCATTGATGAGGTTTTTTAGGCATGTTTCATCAGGCTCTGAAAAAATATATGCTTCTTTTAAGAGAAAATGTTTGATGATGTATGGACCCTTCCACAATGCTTCAAACTTCCTAGGTCCTAAATCTTCTTCTGTGACATCATAGCCCAGGACTATTTCTCCCTTGGTGAATGAGCGATGGGTGATGTTGTGATCAAATGATGCTTTTATCCTCTTTTTGTGGGCTTTTTTATGTTGGAGAGACTCTCATAGACTTTCATCAACGAGTTCTAACCATACCAATCATTGCTCTAAGGGCTTAGTATCAGTGATAATTTCAATGGTACAATGTACAGTGGGGGTTTCGTGCTCGTTGGGAAGAAAAAAATTTAGCCCATATTCTGAAGCTGGTTGAGGCTTTCACCACTGTGCAGTATTGGCATAAGACTGAAAATATTGTATGGGTACCAATTATTTTTGTGGTTCTTCACCATAAACAACACCATTGTTTTGAGGACTTTGTTGACAACTTCTGCCTGAACATTAGATAGGGGGTAGTATGGTGACATAAACTCGTGCTTGAAACCAAGGTGCTGGGATAGTTACTGACACATATCTTGCAAATGGTTGACACACATCTTGGACTGCATAGTGAGGTCATCCAAATAAGCGAGAATTATATGAGCCAAGTTGTGAAAGATGTAGTTCACGGCCATTAGGAAGGTGGCACCAACATTTTTAAGGCCAAATGGCATAACTTGGTATGCGAAGGTACCCCAGGGGGTTGTGAATACATCTTTGTACTGATCCATATGTTGAATCTGAATTTTATTATACCATGAGAACCCATCCATAAAGGAAAAGACCTCGTGACTAACACAAGCATAAATGAGTTGTTATATGAATGGTGTGGGGTAATTTTCCCTAGGATGGGCTTTGTTTAATTCCTGGATGTCTCTACAAATGTGAATTGTGGCCTATTTCTTCATGATGGATACAGGGTTGGCAACCCAGGACGTGTAATAAATCGGGTAGATAAACCCAAATTTATGGAGTTTATCTATCTCCTGCTTCATTGCTTCAGCCTTGGACAGGTGTAATTGACATTGCTTTTGGAAGACGGGGAGGGCGTCGGTCCATGTGTCAATATGATGTTGCATAATGGTGGGAAATTGGCCTAGCATCTCTGAGTAATCCCATGCAAACATATCCCTATATTCTTGTAATAGGGAGGTGCACGAGGCTACTTCTTTTGGATATCATGTTGCCCCCAGGGAGATCTCTTCAACCTTGCCTAGTTTTCTTGAAATATTCACCTTGATGGTAGGTGAAATATTCGCTATGTTACCTTCCTCAAATTCATTAGGTGTGGGGATGGGATTTTTGAACCAATTGAATTTTCCTGATTGTAGGAAATATATGGTTTCAATGGCATAGATGTCATGGGTTAGTGTGTTGCTAGGAACAAATACTTTTTATGGTATAAAAAATGAGTGATCGTGCATGGCATCCCATGGACATTCACATTCAATCATGGCCTCCAAAATATCTTCATCATAGTGAATTTTTTTATCAAGGGGGGATTGGTTTGAGTGAGCACATGAGGAGGGGATTCAGGCCTAACAATGTTGGTCTACAAAGAACAATATGATTCGATTGTTGATATCGTAGAACCAGATGAGGTTGAGAAAGAAAAAATATGGTGGGTCTGCACTGTTAGTTATACTACTACCGAAATGGTAGTTGCATTAGTCTCGACACTAAGAAATGATCACCAGAAAACACGAATCATGGTCCCCACGGATGATGATATAAATCATATGTGATGTTGCATGTCATCAACATTAGGTGGTGGAAGGATTTCTGCAATGACAAGTTTGTATTGGGTGAGAGGGCGTTCATGTGACCTTGTTGGTGTAGAAGGGGCAAAGGAATCCTCCTCTATAGGAAACTTGCATTGAATCCTAATATAACAGAATATTCGTAACATGGGTCGTGCTTCTGTACCATGAGAGTGACTAGTGCAAATGTCGCATGCAATGGAGGTACTTACCGAGTAAATGTTATGCGAGCTAGTACTACAAATGACATAACACGATGATGTTTGGTTGTGGTCATGAGATGGTGCATTTCTATGCTTTTTCCATATCTGGGTCCTAGTATTAGCATTGTGTGGTTCCCTTGGGTGGTTTTTCCTTAGCACTGCTCTTCTTGCTCTCAATCATGGAAGACATTGATAATTCTTCGTATGGTGAAATTGGGAGAAAATGAGACAATAGTAGAAAGTTATTTTCTCTTCGGTGGAGAGATATATATGAAAAATAGGCATTACTATGTGAATAATTTTAGTGAACCAACCCACCTATTGAAAATGGTTAAATAGGTGGCTAGGTTTATTGCACAGGGCACATGGGAAGTGAGGTTTAGAACTTTCCCTACTAGGGAATTTGTTTTCCTTTCCATATCTAGGTTGGTGATGGTGATGAGAGGGATGAAACATTCTTGTTGGCCACCTCTCTTCATAAATACACAAAATGGAGCTAGATGCTTCCATCCCTTGATTTTTGGCACTATCCATGGATTCCAAGTCTGAATTTTGTAAGTTAAAATTTTTAGCATGAACTAATGCATGAAATCTAACATAGATCAGAAATGATAGATATGAGGACAATGACGTACATGATGGTTAATTTTACATATATGAGATGTATGTTGTATGTTTCTGGATAATTTTCTTTGGGTAACATGGGGGATTGGGTACCAATGTTTAAATTCCCTTAATTTGGGGCACTAAGTGATCAAATGATCAGTTTCGTCACACAATGCACAGACTGGGACATGAGGTATAGCCTTAGTTTGCCATATTGGGGTCTACGTAGTTCGATTTTTTGGGTACAAGCATGAAATTGGTTTTTTTTATCTATAAAATGGTTTTGGATATGTTCTCTACTATCTTGATGGATGGATCCTGGGAACTGGATTGCACTAATGCGTGTAACACATCCCTATATTGAGGGATTTCTAATCAACGATGGGTATAATGCCCATAATGCTTGAATATGGCACATGCATGGTTTGTGCATAATACCTTACCTTGAAATTTTGTGACCTTTCCTCATCTGGTGGGAGTTGGGGTCACAATCATTCTTTTGGCATGTATAATAATTTTAACTCATATAACTCTAGGAAACATTTGGTAGGGTGGCCAACTATGTTTCACAGTGCACAAGGTGGATATGTCCTGGGGACTTTGGGAGTGTGCACCTTCTTTCCTTTTCTCTTTGCCTTCTTGGTGGCATCGAATAATGTCGCTATGGGGGTTTTTGAAGTTATTATGGCCTCTATAGAGGCAATAAGGATGATACCTGTAGAGGCAATTACTAAGTTGCCTGACATGGTCTGTGGAGCCAATTACCATACCTGAATTGCAAGAGCCATGTTAGGAAATTTAAAGGTTTCCATGACCTGGTGTGATATATAATTAGGTGGGGGATGCAAGAAGGGTGTTCTGGTGATGGAATATGGTAGAAATTATGATTCAATGGTGACAATATCTATGGTATGAGTATCTAGTTCTTGACTTGGTTCGGTGTTTGATGAACTCATCATGCATACTGCAGCTCATTTAGGTGTTGAAGATTCTCCTGGTAAGACAAGAGTTTCTCCCAGATAAGTTCAACGAGAGTGGCTGGTTTTAATTGATTGGGAGAAAATTATGTCTATGTGGTGACGATTCGATACACGAATCTACCAATGGTAGCATGCCATTAAGGGCAGTTATAGGTTTTTTATCATAATACGTGAGTTGGTCAATAGTAATGATTTCCCTGTCATCGAGGAACATCATTAATATAGAGTATGCTATTGCATTCATTGTGTACATGTAACTCTGTACAAGAAAGATGTTATAGTCCAGTTGTGCATCCAAGACTTCAATTTTAATAAGCACGGTCTTTCCGGTGAGATGTACTAGCATGTCTTGAAAAAACCGTACCATGGTAGATGGACTCCCATCATATGCTTTGAGAATGATGTTAGATGGTTTTAGCTTTGACGATCCTACTTTTTTACAAACTATGTTTACATTATACACATGGATGCTCCTTCATCCACAATGCAACAGTGGATGGTGATGTTCTGGACTGAAACTATGATTTAAAAAGTGACTAGAGAAGGAAGAAAAATGATTTCTTTCTTTAGGCAGAAGACCATTAAGTGGGAATATGAGGCGTTGATCATGCCTAATGAGAAATGAAAGGCTTTCTGTTGGGTTGGTAAAGATTACAGGACTTCTAATACTGACATAGCTAAGGGGGACTGAGGCAGTCATCCACTATGATGTAATTGTGAGAAACTTTCGAACTATGTGCTACACAACTTGTGGGACATTTCACCATTCTTGGAATTGGCTCAATAGATACCCTAGAGATGGATAATGGTGTTATGGGTGTTCTTGTGCTCGTTCTTGCTAGGTTGGTGTTTAGGGGTGCTTCATAATTTATCTTTCTCGTTTGCAATAATAATTCTTCTTCTGCCATGAATATGTCGCAATTTTTTTGAGCATTCCCTCTAGAATGATTTTGCTGGGATGGTTGATGTTGTTGAGTATTGACTACTCCTTGGTGAGGAAAATTTTCCTGCATAATTGCAGGGTCTTGGTTTTTCCCCCTTTGTTACCTATTGCCCTGAAATCTCTTCAACTCAAGGAGATTAGGAGAATGGTGGGTGTAATCACCATACTCCCCACATATGGCACAAGAATGATTGGTATTTATATTGGCTGTATTTTTCTGCCACTAAGACTTTTTGGTTCATTTTCAATTTTGATTTTGGTTGGGGTTACCCCCAACATATGATCGTAGAGGATGCTATTGATTGTTTCCCCCCTGTCTAGGGTTTCCCTTTGGTCTGCTCTTTTGTTCTTTTCTAGGAACGTTCGTAGAATTATGATTTTTTTTCTGGTCATCTGACAGTTTTTGATGAGTGTGGGAGGGTTGTACTAAATTGACCCCTTCTTTATTTTGCACTCTTAGTATATTTTTTTCTTGTGCAAGAAAATGAGAGTACTAGTTTCCTTGTCCCTAGCTGGCGTACGCATTTTGGGATGACTCTCTTGCATCAATTTTTGTAGATGAGTATTGATTTCCCTAAGGGAGAGTGTATGGACCTCCTTAAGGGGAAGGGTATTGGTTTTCCCTATTAGTCATGCTTTGCAAAGGTGCAGGTTGACTATGGTAGTATCTATATTGTGATACATTCTTTATGGTATCATACATTTGATTAGCGAATGAGTATGCATGATACCAATGATTGTTGTTAGGTTGAGTTTGGGCTAAGGACCCTATCAATATATCATCAATATTTGATGCGCCTAGTACTTATCTATATGTTTTTAGGCATGGGGGGTTTATAAGGATATGATAGATATATATATAAAGGGTGTATATGAGCTATAGCTACTGGGATTTATGGATGTTGTCTTCCTCGTTACATGGGGATCATTTTTCCACAAGCTGTGAAAGTTTTCAAATGGGTGGGGATTTCCATCCTTGAATCATGATGAATCAAGAGCTGGAAAAAAGTGAGGAAGGTTGTTGCTAAGGCGCTAAAGGTTCCTTGGGTCTTATGCTTGCTTTCCTTCAAGTTTTGGAATGGCTAAAGGGAGCTTAGCCAACATGGATTTCCAATTAAGGTCATGGTTGATAGGATTATTTGTTAATTTTCTTAGATATGGTAGATTCAATGATGCTAAGAAAGGTAATTATGGGTTTACTGCCATTTTTTGTACATGTATGCTCACAAGGGTCATCTGCTAAGATGCTTGAGGAATAATAACCTCGTGGGTGTTCATTGGAGGTGGTATGAGCGCTCCCTAAATGGGTAGCATTTTCGGTCCCTTTCGAGGTTATCATTGGTGACCCTTGGGGGTTTCGATCAAATTTTCCCTCATAAAGGAAGATCCTATAACCATGGCAGTGTGATGTCCTCTATGCTTGAATGGTGAAAAGCCTGACACTCCTCCTGGAAATGGGTGGAGGTTCAAGAAATGCCTAGATCGATAGGGATATGTTGGTTCCCCTATGGTGTTGATTTGATTTGTAATTTTGGAGGGGAGAATATTTTTATCAATGTAATATAATCACATACATAAAACAAAGAGAAAATGAAAGGTACTTTTTCTTTATATTAAACTATGTGATCAATTAAGAAAAAACAAGGTTTTGTTTATTTGCATATATGATAAAAATCCTATGTATACCTAATAGTTCTTACCACTCTAGAAGTAACTGGGTCATGCAAAGATATCTTCTGATGAGTACTAGGGCCAACGTCCCCAAATATTTTTCGATGCCTTCCAGCAGCTGAAGAATCAACCAAGGCAATGGAAATGAGGATCTAGTCTTGCCCGCACTGTCACCTAGAGGGAAAGGATGCCTTAAATTTTAGCCATTGAAGTACCTTTGTCCCACGTGAGGATTGGATTCTTTAGCTTCCTTGTATTTAGTTACCAGTACCGAGCACTAGATGGGTCAGGTGAGCCCCAAAGAGTATCGCACACAGTGGACCTAAGTTGAACCCCCTTTGTATGAGGTCTTTGTAATTCTCGAGAAATATTTGTCGTGAGATAATTGAAGAATTTTTAGCTCCCTAAACAGTGAAATTCTATGTTTCAAAATGTAACATGACCATGGTGGCTTATTGGATGCCTACCCCCAATGGTCCTAACATAAACTATAATTTATTTTCTAGCTCCTGTGGAGAGAATTTAGTGGGTTAAAGTTATGATTGTTTTTAGGATTCTTAATTTTGTTTGGGGTGTGAAATTTTAAAAAACTGTAAGATAAGAATAAAAGCCCTAAAAAATGGATTCCTTTTAATGCAAATATTACTGATTCTATATGTGGTTTATGTGAACAAAAAAAAGTGTGATAAGATGTGTATATGCGATGATCCTTTACTATATCCCTCTAATTACACTATGTGTTTTGATTGTTCCTTGAAAAAATTCAAATTATTTGCGGATAATGGGCCGCTTGCACTTCTCCTATTTAGATTATATATAACTAATGGGAGATGGAAGTTCAAATTTCTTTGAGAAAGCGTTCATATGCAAGCCCAGGTTCACCATGAGGTGCAAGGGAAGCAAATATTACTTGCTTTCTTTACTAACATTTGACCCTAGTCCCAAGCCTAATGAAACTGAAAAATAACTTATTTAGTACAAATATTTTTGGATAATGGGCCACTTAATATTTGACTAATTAAACAATGTGATGTGGATAAAATTCAAAAAATATAGTTTTAAAGTAAGTGTGGAATTTTGTAACCTACTCTTCTCCCTAGTTAAGCTATATGTGTTTTTGCAAATGTAAAAAATAAATAAAACACTAATATCTCTACTAATTATGTTTAGTACAATAACTAATCAACCTAAAAAATAGTAAAATGAAAAGAAGTGGTGCAGGAAATTCATTATGGGTTTCCAATCACCTGAAAATTTGAAAAAAAAAAAGAAGGATTTTTCTTTTCTGGCATACCGTACGCGTTGTTTTAACATAGGCGCGAAGCTACGTCTGTCTGAGAAAATGATGCGTAGTCAAGAAATATTTTTTTTTTTAGCTTTCTAACTGTCAAAACATGCCTAAAATGTCTTGAAAAATTCACATAGAGGTCATGCGCACCTTGTATATGGTTATGCGGAGAGGAGGTCCTACAAAACAACTGTTAAACCAACAAAATGAAACTAGTGGATTCACCAATCCCATGATAATGTTTTTTTTTCGCATTAGCATAGCAAAAGACACTTCTTTAGCAATAGGTTGTTTCATGAAGATATAAGAGATAACATTGTGGTGTTGTTAATAGAAAGACTAAAAACAAAGTATATCTAAAGGCATAGTGGAAGTAATTCATATAATAACATAAACTCAAAAAGAAACACACAAGACAATAAGCTCAAATGGAGCAAACAAAACAATACAATAATGGATAAAACTCGCATTATTGGTTGCTGGTAGTGGAAGAATATGTTGGTTCTTTATATTACTAGTGTATTCCATTATTGTTGTTAGTGTAGCCCCCTTATTGTTATTGTTGTAACCCTGTAACTCCAATATTTTTATTATTGTGCCCTTGCACTATTATTGTTAGGTTGGCTAGGATTATATTGTGATCCCATGGACTCCTATATATAGAAGGAGGTTTTGTCATCGTTATCATCCAAGAAATGTTCATTTATGTAATGTAGAGGAGGTTTCCCCCTCGAAGTGTCTTATTTCTAAGGCGTTGATCTCTCTTTTCTTCTATTTTTGGAGATGGTTTCATAACATTTTGTATCAGAGCTTTGGATTTTAGGTTTTCAGTGCTCCAAATAGGACATCATATAATTTTCGCTATAACTTGTTTTCTATGAAGGTTCAGAAGCTGAAATTTTTGTCACACGAAGCCGAAATCCTTAGGAACGTTGCGTAAAAATTTCAGATGTCGGTTCGCAATATTTGTGGATATATGATCTATGGAAGTTAGGGATTTTTCATGCTCCCAAATTTCATATTAAAGAGGTGGCCATGGGAAAATCGTCATAAATATCTCTTTGAGCATTAGATTGGAATTATGTACAAATTGCCCATAAGTACACATAATTTAATTTCCTTTCTATCAATTTTAGAGCTAAGGGAGGAAATAGTGACATGGCACACCGTACAAGTTCACTCTACTAAACCAGTCCTTAATTAGGTCATTGTGGGAGATTGGGCATAAATTTTCCTTGAATAATCCAAATCAGGTTAGGCCTGTGGCATTCAAAAGAAGATTCATAAGGATACTATAGGACCAAATTTCAGATATTTAAGATCTGAAATCATAGAGATAATTTAGTTTCAATATCGAGCTCCTCAAAAGCAAGAAAAAGGTGTGTATTTTTTTTTTTTGAATTGCAAAATCCTTGTTTGAAGAATCAGTTTGAATTGATTCCAAGGGCATATTGTAGAATAGATTTGAGTATTGGGTTTTAAATTCCCCCTAAAAAGAATTCAACTCCCATTAAGACTTCAGAAGGCTCTATTAAGACTCATGAAGATGAAGAATTGCAACATGACATATCAAAATTACACGAGAAAGTGCACCAAATTTTTCTCTCACAAAGTGCAAGAAAAAATGAAATGAAGTTTTGAAGAAATGCGTGGAAGCTAAGATGGATGGTTTGAAGGAATACATGGAAGATAAGATGGATGGTTTGAAGAATGGCATGGAAGCTAATATGGATGGCTTGAAAGCTAGCATGGAAGCCATCATGGAAGCTAAGATGGATTACATGGAGGTTAAGATCGATGAAAAAATGGAAAACATGAAGCATGATCTAAAAGAATACATGGAAGATTTGACAAAGTTGATACAAGAAATGTTTCCTAATGGCGAAAAGAGAGTAGAGGAAACTCATGATAAGAAAAAAATAAATTTTAATCATAATTTCATAAACTCTAATGTTGGATGGAAGACCCACCATATTCCAAAGATCGATATGAGGAAGTTTGATGGCAAGGATCTCATAACATGGATACTACATATGGATCAATATTTTGATCTTGATAATTTTCAATACACACAAAAGGTACGCATTGCAAGTTTATATTTAGAATAAAATACATTTGTATGGTATTGATGGCTTTGCTCCCATAAAAAAATTGTCACTTGGTCAATTTTTATGGAGGAAATGATAGCACATTATGAGGATACAAAGAGAAACAAATTTTTTAGACAATTGATAAAACTCAAACAAAAGGGTTCAGTGGTGGAGCACATTTAGGACTTCCAAAAATTGAATATAAGGGTAATTGATATTCTAGATGAGCACGAGATTGATGTCTTCATAGGGACTTTAAAGGATAACATCCAACATGAGATTCATGTTTGGGAACCTGATTCATTGAAGAAGGCATTCAGGTTGGCAAGAAAAATTGAATGTAAAATTATGGAAACAAGGAAGCCTACCACTCACATCTATAAAGATGGAAATGTTGCTACTCCTAGACTTCCATAACCTACAAGGTTGACACCACAACAATTGGAAGAAAAAAGAGCAAAAGGGCTTTGCTACAGTTGTGATAGCAAATATACTAAGGGTCATAAGTGTGCTGAGAAGAACTTATTTTACATAGATTGTGAAGAGGAAGAAGAAAATGAACAAGAAACTTCAAAAGAAGAGGATATACACTAGGAACCAACCCTAGAAGAAGAAGAAACGAGTCTGACCATATGGTGTAATGCATTTTCATGAATTACCACTCCTTAAACTCTAAATATAGAAGGACATATCAAGAAGAAAAAGGTAATAGCATTGATTGATTCTGGTAGTACCCATAATTTTATTCATTGTAAGGTAGCCAAGGAATTAAATTTTTTCCTATACCCAGCACCAGAATGTCAAGTGATTGTTGCAAATGGAGGAACTATAAATTTCTCTGGAAAATGCCATAATATCAACCTAACCATAGGGTAATATGTATTGAATATTCTAATGACTTCTATTCCAATGGGAGGCGCTGATGTTGTACTAGGATTACAATGGTTACAATCTTTGGGGATGGTCGCTTTTAATTTTCAAGAACTTTTCTTGAAATTTTTTTTGGAAGGAAAGGAAGTCGAATTACGGGGTATTGCAGGGAAAACAAGAAAGATAATAAGCTCCAATGTCATGACAAAGCTTATGAAGAAAGAACAACAAGGCGTAATTGAACAATTATGCTCACTAGAAGTTCCAACATCAAAATCATCTATTTCTCCAGATCTCCAAAAAGTCTTGGAAAATCATTCCACAGTGCTTGAAACTCCCAAAGGACTCCCACCTATTCCTAATCATGATCATGCTATTCATTTTATTCCAGAAAGTTTTCCTGCAAACATTAAGCCTTATAGATATCCTTATGTCCAAAAGAGCGAAATTGAACATATGATTGCAGAAATGTTAGAGGCTGGTATAATTCAACCTAGTCAAATTTCTTTCTCTACGCCAGTAGTATTGGTGCACAAGAAGGATGGATCATGGCGCATGTGTGCCGATTACAGGGAGCTTAATAAGATCAATTTTAAAGATAAATTTCCCATTCATTTTATTGATGAATTATTGGATGAATTACATGGAGAAATTTATTTTACCAAGTTAGATATGCATTCAAGATATCATCAAATTAGAATGAAGACTGAAGATATTCCGATTTTTTGGTCATGCCTTTTGGCCTTACCAATGCACCTTCTACATTTCAAGGGTTGATGAATTCCATTTTCAAATCCTTCCTTAGAAAATTTGTGCTAGTATTTTTTGATGATATACTAATCTACAACAAGTCTTGGAAGGATCATGTTGAACATGTTGACAAGGTGCTAAAACTATTGGAGGAGAAAAAATTATATGTAGAAACATCCAAATGTTTCTTTGGAGTACAAGAGGTGGAATATATGGGTCATATTGTATCTCAAGAGGGTGTTATACTAGACCCTAAAAATATTAAATCCAATAAGGAATGGAAAGTCCCCACAACCATAAAGAAGTTGTGAGCATTTCTCAGGTTAACAGGGTATTATCGCAAGTTTGTTAAGAATTATGGGAGAATAGAAGCACCTATAAAAACATTATTGAAGAAAGATGTGTTTTCATGGACTTCTAAAGCAACTAAGGCGTTCGAATATCTTAAAGAGGAAATGTGCCTAGCACCGGTCTTCACTACGCTAGACTTCACAAAAACCTTTATTGTGGAATGTGATGCCTCAAGAAATGGAATTGGTATTGATTTAATGCAAGAAGGAAGACCGATTTATTTTGAAAGTCGTCAAATCAAAGGAAAGTATTTACAAAAATCTATTTATGAGAAGGAAATGTTAGCAATACTACATGCACTAAAGAAATAACGAACTTACCTAATGGGAAGACACTTCAAGGTAAAAATTTATCATGATAGTCTTAATCACTTTTTGGAACAAAGACTATCTTCAGAAGGGCAAAAAAAATGGGTCACAAAGATGTTGGGTTATGAATTTTAAATCACCTACAAAAAGGGGAAGCTAAATGTTGTTTCAGATGCACTCTCAAGAAATAATGAAGAGGTGGAAGCATTTCTTTGTGCCACTTATAATATCCAACTATATTGGATAACCGAAGCAAGGGATGAATGGAAGAAGGATAAAGAAGTGTGGACACTCATTCAAAACTTGCATCAATATCCTAGTACATATGATACATTTAGTTGGAAAAATCATTCCTTATGGTACAAAGATCGCTTATATATTTGTAAGAATTCCCAACTAAAACAAAAGATTATTTTGGAATTGCACACTTCTCCTTTAGGAGGACACTTAGGATTTTTAAAAACTTACCACAGGGTGAAGAAATATTTTTTTTGGGATGGCCTTAAATTTGATATTCAAAATTTTGTGGTGGAATTTTTAGTTTGCTAGCAGAATAAAGTTGAGACAATTAAGTTCCTCGATCTTATACAACCTTTATCCATTCCAAGTCAATGTTGGGAGGGGAATTCAATGAATTTTATCACAGGTTTACCTAAGTCTAAAGGAAAGAGTGTCATCATGGTGGTAGTTGATAGACTTACCAAGTACGCACACTTTTGTGCATTATCTCATCCATTTAAAGAAAGTACAGTTTGTTATAGGTCAATTTGGGCATCATTCCCAATGACCTAGTTAACTGGACATCATCCCCAAAACCGATGAATAGGGTCTATCATTCCCTATCATTTTAGTTGCTACATGCCCTAATACAAAGAACAAGACAAATCATCCATGACTTACATTTGAAAGGTTTCCAATATTTCAAATACATGATAAATCACCTATGATCTCACCAACACAATCTCTCAAGGGGCTAAGTGCGTTGCATATGCAGGTACCTCCATTCAAAGGTGCTTTGCAAACCACTTCTCGACACTCAAGGGTGCGTTGGTCAATTGGGAGCGAAATTCTCATTGTTCTGGAATCTCCACTTGGCCAGTGCCTTCTAGAAGAGTGCATATGTGTCAAACTTCGAATCCATGTGTTCATTTGATACCTCTTAGATTGGGAACATGTCTTGAGATTGGGATTCGCCAATTTTTTATGCAGAATTATGGATTACGGATAAAACATTCTCCCCTATATGTGGTGCTCATCTATAACAACAGGTTAAATACTTTGCAACTACTTTTCTTAAAAGTAAATAGACACACAGAACAGATCAAGAAACTTACTTGGAGTCCAAGCGCTTACAATTCTCCTTCTGTGGCTCTTGTTGTAGCTTCAAATCAAGCTAGATCGCCAAAATATTTTCTGCAAGAATGAACACTAAAAAAAAAAGAGGTAGCAATACACAGATGTATATTCAAGTTATTGTTGAGATTGCAACAATATGATGAGCTTAGTGGAAAGAAGTCGCCTTCACTAAGTGGGCCCGCAAGCTATTTTTGGTGCAAAGTCTATTTTTAGACATATGGATAATGTTCTATGAGTTTCAGAATGCTATTTATGGATGGTTGGTCAAGTCAGAAAAAATAGATGGACTTCTATTTTAGACATACTGGGTGGAATCTATTTTAGATTGCCAGTATAAAAATAGATATGTCGAATATTATTAGCTCTTAATAATATTTGGACTCTAAACATTATCTTATCCTCTTGGAGCACTTCAGTTAAGTGCACAAATGTGGCACATGCAGCTGACAGAATGAATTACGCTATTCCTAGGGTTTAGTGGAGCCATTGCATGTTGACTTCAGTTAGAACTCATGTGACAGAGTTTGGTGGAGTTGATTGAGGAAGTTAGTGGAGTTGTATTCAGTTTAACTCAGTTTAACATAGTTGAGATAGTTGTATCTAGTCTAACTGATTGATACACTAGTGAGAGTGGTGTGAATTAATTATTAATTAATTCACTAATTATTAACTCATAAATCAACTAAATAATACATCAGTTAACTTCAGTGCATGGACAGTTTTAGTGGAGACCAGTGAAGAGGTAGGTGAAAGAGCAGTGTGACTATCAGTTGTGACTATATTGGTGCATGAGTTTGCACCACACATTGATGGAGATGCCAATGAGGATTGCACAGTGAATACCAGTGGGATTCGAACTTGGATCAAGCCATTATTCATCTTGGATTGCGCAGTAGAGGCACGTTAACAGGTGGAGCAGATTGGAGCATGTGTTTTGTTAGATCTGAGCTTGTGTAGTGTGTAACAATTGGAGATTGTACTGATAGCTTGTGAGGATTTTGTACAATGATTGTTACATGATCTCTATCATTATAATATACAGATAGTTGGGGGTTTTCATATTTAATCTTTCTCATAAATACTGTGTTTATATGTGTGATTGTTTATGGTTTTAATGTGCACATGTGATTGTTTATATTTCCGCAATTAATGATCAATGGTAGAAGAGGTTATGTATTATGCATGAAGCTCAAATAGTGTGTGATCAAGATAATATCGGTGAATAATTTAACATTTATTCAAATTCCTACATGGTATCGGAGCAATATTGATCATTGGAGCAATTGCAAAACATTGAAGCGGTTGAGTTTTGTGCGGGTGGAATTCGAATTTGCAGTAGTGTTTTCTTGGTGTCGAAGCTGAGATGTCTTTCAACGGATTGTGATTGGAGTATGCCTTTGAGGGCAGCTCAAATTATATTTCATGGAAGGACATGATGGAGGCGGTGTTAGATGAAAATGGGTTGAAGGAGTTCATAGATGCTGAAGTCCCAAAGCCTACTTCTAGCAATGCTGCCGTACTTGAGGCATGGCAAAAGAAGACAGCAAAGTGTCGAAGGATTCTGTTGGAGGGCGTGAAGGATCACATAGTGTCCAGCCTTCATGGTAAGGCTTCTCCATTCTTGATGTGGAAAGCCTTGATAGATTTATTCCAAAACAAGAGCGACCAGAGGAAGTTGGCGCTCAAGGACAAACTCAGAAACATAAAGATGGAGAAAGGCGACAGTATGCCGAAGTACCTCACGAAGTTCATCCAATGCAGGGATGAGCTGAGAAGTGTGGGGGTGACTGTAGATGATAAGGAATTGGTGAGCTTGTCTCTCCTTGGGCTTCCGAAGAGTTGGAATTCCTATCAGGACTCTATCAATGGTCGGAAGAAATTGCCAGGAGGGGAGCGACTTTGGTCGGATCTTGTGCAAGAGGAGATAAGGTGGAGTACCAGGGATGGATCTTCATCAAAGAACTCTGATGAAGAGAATTGTGCTTTGGCTGCCAAAGAAAAGAAAGGGAAGAGCAAGAAAGCTTCTCATTCCGGTGCGAAAGGCAAGAAGCAGGACATGTCCAGGGTGAAGTTCTTTCACTGTCACCAACACAGACATTATGCCACAAATTGTCCGCAGAAGAAGAAAAATAAGCAGGATGCTGGATCTGTAGCTGGAAAGGCCTTAGCCTCGCATTTTGAGCTGGATTTTTCACTGATCGCATGCTTGGTCTCAAGTGTAATGGGTTCAGTGTGTTTTCTGGACAGTGGTGCGTCTTTTCACATGACAGGAGATCGAGAATTTTTTACTGATCTGGATGAGAAATATCTTGGAGTGCACATCGAGATGGGCGATGATGGTAGATAGAGTGCGACCAGTATAGGTACCATTTCCTTTGAGAGGGATCCTGGTAAACCCTTCGTATTGAAGGAAGTGATGCATGTTCCAGGATTGAAGAAGAATCTTATCTCTGTGGCGATGTTAGAAGACAAGGGATATGATGTTGTATTTAGCGAAGGAAAGGCTTTCCTGCGCAGTAAGGCAATTGGTGAGACCCGGAGGATAGGGGTTCGAGTTAAGAACCTTTATCAATTGCAGGTAGATGGTTGTGCAGCAATGGAAGGCAAGGTAGAAGGAGTGGTGAGCCGGGATGATGGTGAGTTGTGGCATCGGAGATTGGGCCACCTTCACCATGGAGCTTTGAAGATACTGCAGCAGATTTCTACTGGGCTTCCTAAAGGCACTCTTGCACAGTCAGATCAGTGCAAGGGGTGTACCTTGGGGAAAATTTGTGAAAGCCACCTTTCACGAGAAGGATAGTCGCGCCACGACGATCCTTGAGAGAATTCACACAGACGTGTGTGGACCTTTCTCAGTAGCTTCGACAGCAAAGCACAGGTATTATGTGATATTTGCTGATGATTTTTCTCGTAAGTGCTGGATCTTCTTCATGCAGAAGAAGAGCGAGACATACTCAAAGTTCTGTGAGTTCAAGGCACTGGTTGAGAAAGAATCAGGGAAGCAGGTGAAGGCTCTTAGGAGCGAAAATGGTGGTTAATTCATC
Source organism: Pinus albicaulis (assembly GCA_034641835.2). Classification (NCBI taxonomy): domain Eukaryota; kingdom Viridiplantae; phylum Streptophyta; class Pinopsida; order Pinales; family Pinaceae; genus Pinus; species Pinus albicaulis. The sequence goes on along the minus strand of CM076576.1, from coordinate 629,163,095 downwards.
TCTGGTGAATTCAAGGACTTTTGCAGTGCAGAGGGAATTCGAAGAGAGCTCATAGCACCTCATAACCCACAGCAGAATGGGGTTGCTAAGCGGAAGCACAGAACGATCGTGGGTGATGCACGGGAAATGTTGCATGATCAGGGCCTTCCCATACACTTGTGGGCTGAGGCATGCAATACTGCAGTATATGTGCAGAACCGTCGTCCTCACAGGATACTTGGCATGAGTACACCCGAGGAGGCGTTTTCCGGTAAGAGGCCTGATATTTCCCATTTGAGGATTTTTGGTTCACCTGTTTACATTCATGTGACTAAGGATGCCAGGAAGAAGCTGGAGCCGACTGCAGAGGTTGGGATATTTGTGGGGTACACTGATACGCCCCACAACTATCGTGTGTATTTTCCAGACAGTCGCAAGACTGTTGTGCGACGGGATATCAAATTTCATGAGGAGAAATCCATGAAGTGTTCGCTTGAGAGGGAGCCACACTTGCATGCAGATGAGGAGCTATTAGTTCCTAAGGATGAGTCTCAGGATGTGGATCAACCACAAGATGAGGTTCATGGAGTGGAAGAGACCACTCATGTAGCACCAACCATCAGAGGGCGAAAGCGCACTACAGAAGCTGAGCGACTGGCTCAAGATGCAGAGAAGATTGTAGGACCACCTACAGCACAGCGCAGACAGAGACAGTCACCTGAATGGTACACTGGATATATGGCTCTTGTGAGAAAATGTGTCATGACAGAGCCATCCTCTTTCGAGGAAGCTATGGAGGACCCCGCATGGGTAGATGCCATGGTGGAAGAGTATGATTCGATTGTCAGAAATAATGCATGGGAGATTGTCCCAAGGCCGGAGGGGAAATCAGTGGTGGGTTCGAGATGGATCTACAAAGTGAAGCAGGCAGCTGACGGGAGTGTGGAGAAGTACAAGGCAAGATTTTTTTCCCGAGGCTTTTCACAGATTGAGGGGATCGATTATGAGGAGACCTTTGCACCTGTCGCAAGGTATTCTTCCATACGGACGATTCTTGCTCTCTCAGCGCAGATGGGGTGGCACATTCATCAGATGGATGTGAAGACTGCGTTCCTCAACGGAGTCATTGAGGAGGAGGTGTACATAGAGCATCCCGAAGGTTTCGAGATCTTCAGCAGCGAGTCGCATGTGTGCAGGCTCAAGAGAGCGTTGTATGGGTTGAAACAAGCACCTCGTGCTTGGTACACACGGATAGACAGTTATTTCATCGGACTTGGATTCTCCAAGAGTGAGGCGGATCCTAACCTGTACCAGATTGTGGTGGAGGGGAAGTTGCTGATCATTGTACTGTATGTAGATGATCTGATTTTGATGGGTGATGAGCTGTTGATACTTTCATGCAAGGAGGATCTTGCTAGAGAGTTTTAGATGAAGGACTTGGGCCTCCTTCATTATTTCCTGGGATTGGAAATTTGGCAGCGCAGTGATGGACTGTTTGTTTCTCAGGGTAAGTATGCTCGGGAGATACTGGAGAAGTTCAACATGCATGGCTGCAAGCCTGTTGATACTCCTCTTCCTGGTGGTTGGAGGAAGGAGGATGCTACTTCAGCGGAGGTAGTGGATGCCACTGTTTATCGACAGTTGGTGGGGTCACTTATGTATCTGGTCAATACACGACCCGATATATGCTATGCAGTTAACCATATTTCACAAGCTATGGTTAAGCCTACCAAGCTCTTTTGGAAGTCAGGGAAGCATGTATTGAGATATCTCAGAGGCACATCGGGATATGGATTGTGGTACAGATAGTCAGATGAGGTGAAGCTGTGTGGCTTCATGGATGCAGATTGGGCAGTGAGCCCAACGGATAGAAAGGGCACATCTGGAGGGATTTTCAGTATCGGGTCGATAGTAGTTTCTTGGTACAGTAGGAAGCAGAGATCCGTGGCACTCAGTTCAGCAGAGGACGAGTATATGGCAACGAGTTTGGCTGCATGGGAGGCTATATGGATGAGGAAGATCCTGGTCGGGTTGTTTGGTTCACACTTAGAGCCTACTATGATTTATTGTGATAATCAGAGTTGCATCAAACTCTTAGTTAATCTAGTATTTCATGATAGATCTAAAAACATTGACATCCGGTATCATCATATCAGAGATTGTGTGCAGCGAAGGATCATGTTACTTTCATACATTCCCACGGAGGATCACGATGCTGATATCTTGACGAAGGTGCTCACCAGGAGCAAATTTGAATACCACAGGGGCAGGATAGGGGTTGTAGATAATCCATATCTTGTTGAGAGGGAGTGTTGAGATTGCAACAAGATGATGAGCTTAGTGGAAAGAAGTCGCCTTCACTAAGTGGGCCCGCAGGCTATTTTTGGCGCAAAGTTTATTTTTAGACTATGTCTATTTTTAGACATATGGATCATGTTCTATGAGTTGCAGGATGCTATTTGTGGATGGTTGGTCAAGTCGGAAAAAATATATGGACTTTTATTTTTAGACATACTGGGCGGAATCTATTTTTAGATTGCCAGTCTAAAAATAGATATGTCGAATATTATTAGCTCTTAATAATATTTGGACTCTAAACATTATCTTTTCCTCTTGGAGCACTTCAGTTAAGTGCACAGATGTGGCACATGCAGCTGACATAAGGAATTGCGCTATTCCTAGGGTTTAGTGGAGCTATTTCATGTTGACTTCAGTTAGAACTCATGTGACAGAGTTTGGTGGAGTTGATTGAGGAAGTTAGTGGATTTGTATTCAGTTTAACGGAGCTAAACATAGTTGAGCTAGTTGTATCTAGTCTAACTGATTGATACACTAGTGAGAGTGGTGTGAATTAATTATTAATTAATTCACTAATTATTATCCAACCAAATCTAAAGAATACATGGAAGCAACTCTGGTGCCACGCTCAAGGAGACCAATGAAGAGGTAGGTGAAAGAGCAGTGTGACTATCAGTTGTGACTATACTGGTGCATGAGTTTGCACCACACATTGATGGAGATGCCAATGAGTATTGCGCAATGCATACTAGTGGGATTCGAACTTGGATCAAGCCATTATTCATCTTGGATTGCGCAGTAGAGGCAGGCTAACAGGTAGAGCAGATTGGAGCATGTGTTTTGTTAGATCTAAGCTTGTGTAGTGTGTAACAATTGGAGATTGTACTGAGAGCTTGTGAAGAGTTTGTACAATGATTGTTACATGATCTCTATCATTATAATATATAGATAGTTGGGGGTTTTTAGCTTTAATCTTTCCCATAAATACTGTGTTTATATGTGTGATTGTTTATGGTTTTAATGTGCGCATGCGATTGTTTATATTTCCGCAATTAATATTCAATGGTAGAAGAGGTTATGTATTATGCATGAAGCTCAAATAGTGTGTGATCAGGATAATCTCGGTGAATAATTTAACAGTTATTCAAATTTCTATAGTTATTCATTTAAACAATGAAACATGAACCATATACATCAGATAAGAATTCATAATATGAAAGATAGAAGCTTATATAGATACATATGTAGGAAAGTAAGCAGCAATATTTATTAATGGATAGAAGGGGAGGTTACAACCCAGTGATTTATTTGATGTCACCATCTCCAAAAACATCCCAGCCTCTTCACAATGCACATCTCTCTAGCAGCATGTCACTCAAATCAAATCCTCAATTGAAATTCCACCAGCATTTCTCTACTCAATTTATTCTGTACCAAGCACTAGGATCTGTGCTCAATTTATAGAGGACTTGAAAGTAGTTTTACAATCAATGACATTCTAATTATAGGAAAGACATGTTCCCAATCTCAAAGGTATCAAATGGACACATGGATTTGAAGTTTGACACATATGCACTCTTCTAGAAGGCAATGGACAAGTGGAGATTCCAGAAAAATGAGAATTTCACTCCAAACTGATCAACACATCGTTGAGTTTTGGAAAGTGCTTTGCAAAGTACCTTTGAATGGAGGTACTTGCATATTCAATGAATTTATCCCCTTGAGAGACTGTGTTGGCGAGCTCATAGGTGATTTATCATGTACTTCAAATCTTGGAAACCTTGCAGATGGAAGTCATGGATGATTTGTATTTTTTTTATTAGGGCATGTAGCAAGTAAAATGATAGGGAATGATAGACTCTATTCATCAGTTCTAGGGATGATGTCCAGTTAACTAGGTCATTGGGAATGGTGCCCAAATTGACCTATAACAATTGCCCCGTAAAGCATGAAGTCAGAATAATAATAATAACAATATTTTGAATGAGATGCTTTACACTATGATGGGCTAGAGATGAAGCGGAGTGGCGGCCTACATCAATCTTACAATAAATTACATCATGATATATCCTCTTGATCATAAATTTCTAAGGGAAGGTATTCACATGCTCGGCACATAAACTATATAATAACATGTACATAGTGCAGAAATTCGTCTACATTGGAATGTTGCCCAATACAGACATGCCCATGTTCAGATGACAATCTGTATGTAAAGTCACTGTATAGATGATGTGTAAAAAAATCCTAAAATCACAGCTCAGATGGCTGAAACTAGATTCCGAGTCTTCTTATCTCTTTCACTCAATCATTCAGGTGCAAGTCTAGCACTATGCATATATGATTTGTAGTTGAACATGGTAAGACATCATTTGATTACTAGCCAATTATGTGAGCTGTTAACAAACGTGAGAGAACCATTATTGATGTCAATGGCCCTCAAGGTAATTCAGTACATTTCTTAAGGCGTGAATAGATGATTTGATTATATATTTTAAATTTATGTGGTGTGATTTTTGAGATGTAGAGTCCAGAATCTCCATAGTGAGCAATTTTACGTCTACGTTTCAGGTCTAGAACAAGACCCATCATCATGTGAAAAATTATATCATACATTAAATACTCCAAAAATTATGTGGATTTCATTAGAAATGCTAATCTGGAACCTGGTGAAAAAATAGTAGGTTTTGATGTGGTCCATCTCTTTAAAAAGATACCCTTAGATGAAGCCATGTAAGCTGTCAGGGAAGTTGCAGATCCCTAGACTGCTAAGTTAGCGGAAATTTGTTTCCGCTCAACTTTCTTCACTTTCCAAGGAGATATTTTTAAGCAAATGTCTGGAGTAGCCATGGGTTCTCCTCTATCTCCCACAGTGGCCAATCACTTCATGGAAATTTTTTAGAAAAGGGCCCTAGACTCGTACCCTCTTAAACCTAAATTTTGGATTACATTCATGGATGACAACAGTGTTGATTGGCCTCATGGAGATGAAGAACTAAAAAAGTTCCAAAACCACCTTAATAGCTTATCGATGGATATACAGTTCACCATGGAGAACGAAGAAACCAATTTCATCCCATTCTTGGACATACTTCTCATCAGAAATAAAAATGGTTCCATTGGACATAAATTATTTAGAAAAAAGGCACACACAGATAATTATCTCCATGCAAACTCACACCATCATCCTGTTAGCCACCTATAATATTTGATTATAGCAAAAGGTGGCTAAGAATATTTGAGCCTCCAAGGAACAAATTTTATTACTAAAAATTGTTGGCTCTTGAAGACTCTTGAAGGCCTCATGCCTTTGTCCAAAAACTTCTTTGTTGTTCCCATTTTATACTCAGAAATTCTGCTGATTTCATGAGAAGAAATTGCTATAAAACCATCATTTTTCCTCTCCCCCTCTTCCAAAATTACCTTCATTTGCTCCCCTTTTCCTCCATAAAAACCCCTTTGTTTTCATGATTTCTTTTCTTCCCCTCATGAAAACCACTTTTATAAGGTTAAAGACCCATTCTTTAGCTTTACTGAAACCTCTAAAATCCATTGAAAACTCTGAAAATTTCATTAAAAACAAATTTTTATTCCTATGGACTTAAGCCTCTTGGGCTAAGTCCTAACCACTTCCCCCACATGCCCACACCCAGAAACCAGGTGCTAAGCCCCTCCTGGCACTTATCGCATCGTAAAAATTCAAAGTGTGCAGGTCTTTTGCCATCATCCAAAAGTTCCGATGCAATTAGCCTTTTTCTGTTTAAAACCCTGATCGCATTGTCATTTTCATATTAAAACGTGGGCCTATATCGGCGCTTAAAAACTTGTAAATATTTCATTCCCGATCGTTCTTTTTCTTTGGAAAGTCATGAAACCCACTTTTCCAAAGTTTAAAATTAAAAACCCAAGTCACGTGTTGAAATATTTTAATGGGTAGATTTAAAGACCGATTGCGCAGTCGCAATCGGAGAAAATACAATGGGTAGATTGAAAATACCAGGCCCGATGGCCCGATTACGATTGGCCCTTGTTTTAATACGCCCCGGCCATATCACATTTCATAAAATCCAAAGGCCCCGCAGTTGGGCGCTTGTCCGCCTTATATGTATTTTCCACCCTCGATCCATTAAACCTTTGTTTTATTCCAAAAATTTTTTAGTTTTCATATTATAAAGTGTTAGTATGAATCTTTTGTCGAAGTGTACGAAAAAAGACCACTTTAGCTATGCATAACTTATAACCCTAACATAAAATATGGCTGCCAATATCTTCAGATCTGCAGTTAGTTGATCAAGACAAGTGCTGCAAAAAACCAGATCTATGCATAAAGAGACATTAAGAAGTAAAAGTAAGGTTTTGCTCCATACATCCAATATACAAGATAAGAACAATTTTTGAAAGAATTTTTGTATTAAGGGCACCTGGGAGGAAAACAAGAAGGTGTTTCCAATTCTCCTCAATGGGATGGGTTCTTGGAAGTCCTCAGCACTCCAGATCTAGCATTTCTCTCTCTTGTTGGTGTAGAAAACCCAGACAAAGATAGAACTCAAAGGGAGCTCACACAGCAAATAATGGAAAATATGACAATGATAATGGCTCAAAGTCATACCAAGAGTTTAGATCCCGAGTGATCTAATAGGCAACAAAAGGTGAAGAATGGTAGGAAAAACCCTCCTATTTATAACAAAATATTGGGTCATTCTAGATCTTGGTGCATGATTAAAATAACATTAACCAAATCTAGATCCACCTTTGATGGAATATTTTATTATATTTGTTGGAGGGAAAAAGTATTTGACTTGGGTCAAATCCCTTTATTTGTGAATAATAAATAAATAAATGATTTATTTATCATTTTAAGGAGGTGGTTAAAAGATAATCAAATAAATCATGATTTATTTAATTATTTATGGGTGATTTAGTCATATTTAACAAGGAATATTATTTAAATAAGGTTTAAATAATTATTCCTAGAAAATAATAAGATAAATAAAGATTTATCTAATTAATTTCTTTGTTTTTGGTTAAACATGACCAGGAAAATAAAACAAATATAGGTTTGTTTAATATTTCCTTTTGGGGTTTCCTGTTTAGACCATAAACAACCTAATAAATGTGTTTTATTAAGTTATTTTACATAGTGAAAGCAATTTTACTTAGGGTAAAATTGGTCTTACATGGTGTACTTGGGTCCATCTAATGATAATAGGTTAGATGACCAAAAATGGTGTAACAGATTGCCCCCCAGCGTGCGAGTGTCAGGAGCAAATCGTATGACCGAAGTACGTTGTAAGCACTCAATCACTAGACAACAAAAGGGAAGTCAGAGAGAGAAATGCAAGGTAGATAGTGTGCTGAAGAACTAGACCCCGAGGAGACGAGACTCGCAGGTGCAACAAGTCTCTTTTTATGAGAGGGTACCTGTGCTGAAGGCGGCGGGGGAGGCATACCTATGCCCGCCGAGACAAAGTACAAAAGAATAGTGTGTCCAGTAAACAAGGGACCGAACCATAAAGTACAACCGGCATAAACATGAGCCAGATAAGAATACAATGAGGAATCCCACATACATGTTGTGCCTGGGATAACAACCAGGACTTATACAATAATATCTGAGTACATGAGATACAAATACAACCCAAATGCCCCCTGAAAATGGGGAAGGGCTCGCAAAATCTGATTGATACATGCAAATCAAAGAGGCGCTGCAAGCGGCTAAGGCTGACATCATCAAATATATGGGGTTCCATCAAAGGCTGTAATGAAGAGGTCATCTGGGGATGTGGGGGGCTACTTGCAGGGCCACCCCCTCATGAGGGCTGAGACATCTCACAGTCACCCAAGAATCACCAAGAGCTGCTGCTGCATCACTGAACCATCAAGTATATGGATCTCGATCATGCTGAAAGGAGCTGGGGCTGAGAAACAATCAAGTCAAAGGATAATGAGAGAGCCCTTTGCCTAATCTGAGGCACTGAACAAAAGTGGAAGTTGGAACCAAGGTACACTGCCCTCTAGACCGGTCTTCTGGAATGAATGAGCTGATGTCGACAGAAGGAGGTCCGCCATAGGTGAGGCAATGAGAGATCCTCAACTAAGGCACGAGAGAAAATAGTCGAGCGACTGACAGACTGATACCAATGATGATGAAGAAATGGAGGGGACTGAGTAGTGAATGGACGACTTCCCTTGTTAGAGCATAAAGGGCATGAATGACATGGCAGCGACTGACACTATATCATGAGGGATAGGGGACAGTGGGACTGAAAGCCATAATGTGCGACAGAAGAGAGGGATCAAGTAATGAAGGATGGAGGACTATAGCCGGGTACAAAGGGACTCGGGATAGACTCCATGAATGCGATGATGACTCAACTTGGATGCTCTAAACAAGGGCGAATCGATGGTGCTGCCACATAGAAAAGAGCCCATGGGGGACCCGAAAAGCATGAGTACAAAATGATATCTCATGACGAAAATCGACACGAACAAAGGCAAGTATGGAGGCAAAATGGTGCCCCAAGTACAAGTGTTGTAAGTGAGGAAATTTGATTTTGGGGGGAGGTGAAGTGACCCTTCGGGGAAAAAATGTGTCCTGGTGAAGTTTCAAAGTACGAAAACGAAAAATATGCTGCCTATCTAAAAGAAAATAAAACATGCATTTCAGAAGGGAAATGCTAAGGGTAATATTTCTTAAGATAGAGTGCATTGCGAGGATTAGGAAGGGGATTGCCTTCGAATTCCTCTAAGAGGTATGCCCCCTTACCGAGATCCTTACTGATGATGTAAGGGCCGAGCCATAATGAGTCGAACTTCCCATGACCAAGGACATCATGGGCCTGGTCATATACTAGAACAAGGTCGCATTTGTGAAAAGTACGAGGCTGGAATTTTCTGTCATACTGAGCTTTGGTGCGTTTCTTGGCTGCTTCCATGGTTTGTAATGCAACACGACGGTCTTCAGAGGCACGCTCAAGCATGATAAGTCATTGTTCTAGAGGTTGGGTGTCAGGGAGAAGTTCAACGGCCAGATGCAAGGAAGGGATTTCAAACTCGATTGTTAAGACTGCCTCCTCTCCAAAAATGAGGTGGAAAGGAGTAAACCCAGTGGCAGTTTTAACAGAAGTTCGATAGGCCCACAAAGTAGGGAAGAGCATAAGATGCCAGTTGGTTTTGTGCTTATTCACCGTCCGTTGAAGCATGGCCTTGAGGATTTTGTTGACTGCTTCAACTTGGCCATTACCTTGGGGGTAATAGGAGGAGGAATATTGGTGCTCAAAGCCCAATAGTGAGGATAGCTCACGCCATATCTCATCTTCAAAATGTCGGCCGTGGTCAGAGACCAGTTGTTTCGGAACTCCGAATTGAGCGATAATGTGATTAGAGAAAAAGAGGGCTGCGGTAGCTGCCGTGTTGTTAAATGTAGGCATAGCCTAGGCCCATTTTGTGAAATAGTCAACTGCCACGATGATATATTTATGGTTACTAGTGGATGGCGGGCGACACTCCATAAAGTCAATGGCCCATTTACAAAAGGGACCAGTTGTGACGATAGGATGGAGGGGAGCTGGGGGAGCTCGCGCCTTAGGGGCGAAATGTTGGCAGTTGGAGCAGTGTTTGACTGCCTCAACACAATCACTGAAGAGGGAAGGCCAAAAATACCCAGCGCGCATGAATTTCTGAGCAGTAGCAAGGCCGAAGAGGTGGCCACCGCAAGCGCCGCTATTGCAGGCATTGAGGACCTGTTCAGCTTCAGCGTGTGTGAGACAACGACAAAGGACAGTATCTATACTGCGGCGATAGAGATCATCACCGATAAGAAGGTAGCGGGGGGCCTGGTGTTGGATACGTCGTTGAGCGTCACGATCAAGGTGAAGGGCGAACTTTTGGGTTCGCAAGTAAGTGAGGATATCGCCGTACCAAGGATCGTCTGAAGTAATGGCGAATAAGTGCTCATCAGGAAAATCATCATTAACTGGAGGATCCTGCGTTCCAGTAGGTAATTCAGAAATGAGTTGAGCGAGGGCTAAACCTTTCTTACTTTTGGGTGTGACAAATTCGAGGTCGAATTCTTGAAGGATGATGACCCAACGGGTGTACTTCCCAGTAAGGATGCGACAACTCAATAGGAAAGCCATGGGGTTGGAATTAGTCACAACCTTGGTGGAACGCATGAGGATGTAATGACGAAGTTTTTGGAGCGAGAACACAACAGCCAGCGCTAGTTTTTCTTCGTGTGAGTAGGAAACAGGGGGTCCTACGAGGTTCTTACTGACGTAGTAGATCACATGCTCGATACCGTTGTCATATTCCTGGATAAGAACTCCAGCAACCGAATAGGTGGAAGTGGAGATGTATAGGATAAAGTCCCTATCAAAGTCGGGAGGGCGGATCAAGGGAGTGGATGTGAGAGCCTGCTTGAGGGCAACGAAAGACTCATGAGCATAGGTATCCCATACAAATGGGATGTTAGATCGGAGGAGTCTAAGGAACCCATGTGCAGTGGTGGCATAGTCAGGAACGAATCGTCGAAGAAAATTAGCTTTGCCTTGGAGACTTTGTAGCTCGCGTAAGGTATGCGGAATGGGAAGTTCAAGAATGGCTTGAACTTTCAAAGGGTCAAGAGTGATACTGTCTTTAGACACTATGAAGCCGAGGAGACGGCCGACAGGAACGCAGAAGACGCATTTCAATGGATTAAGGCGGATATTATACTTGCGACATCGGAGAAAGATGGTACGTAGATCATGAAGGTGTTGCACTCGATGCTTAGAACGTGCAGTGAGGTCGTCCAAATAAGCAAGGATAATATGAGCTAAGTCGTGGAAACAATAAGACATGGCCCGTTGAAAAGTGGTGCCGGCGTTTTTAAGGCCGAATGGCATGACCCAGTAAGCGAAAGTTCCCCATGGACTGATGAACATGGTTTTAAGTTGATCAGCAGGACGGATAACGATTTGGTTGTATTCGGAGAAACTGTCCATGAGGGATAGAACCTCATGCCCCGCACACTCATCAATGATTTGGTCAATAAATGGTGTGGGGAAGTTGTCTTTGGGACAAGCTTTGTTCATTCGCGAAAGTCTGTGCAGACACGGATGGTGCCTTGTTTCTTGAGAACGGGAACTGGGTTGGACACCCAAGTGGTATATTCAATGGGATAAATGAAACCCGCCTGCTTGAGCTTATCGATTTCAGCTTTGATAGCATCACGTCTGGAAGGATTAATGGGTCTCAACTTTTGACGGACTGGGTTGGCGTCGGGCCATGTGTCGATATGATTTTCGACAATGGTGGGATCGAGTCCGAGCATTTCAGAGTAGGACCAGGCAAAAATATCGCGGAATTCTTTGAAAAGGTTAGTGTAAGCTTCAATTTCTTCCAGGGTGCATTGGGTGCCCAAGGTGATATATTCTTCGATTCCTGGTTTGACCGAAATGTCAATTTTAATGGTAGGAGAGATATTGGCCATGTTTCCTTCTTCGAAAGCATCAGGTGTAGGGATGGGATTTTTGAACCAATCGACTGCATTAGGAATGAAGTCTTTACTTTCCACAGCATATTGGTCATGGGACTGTTGTGGGAGGAAGTATGCGCGATGGTGCATATCATCCCATAGAAAGTCAGGGTTGGTCACGGCTTCCATAATGTCTTCATCGGACTAGAAGATTGGAAGACTGGAGGAAGGAGGAGCACCCAATGATGTAGGAATGCCTGACTGGTCCTCTTGTGGAGAAGGGCTCATATGCGCAACGTCAGCAGAGCCAAGGTCTACTGGGGTGGCGCCGAGACTGTTCGCAGGTAGGAGGTTAGGTGAATCATCTCTCGAGGAGGACGATAGGTAGAAGATGGTGGTGGAAGGCTCCATCGTGTTGACCACGGGAGGAGGAATGTGAATGGGAGTAGGAAGATCCTCTGGTCCTACCGAAGTAGAACTCGAAAACAAGTGGGAACGGAGCTTGTCATGTGGAGCCTTGAATTGGCGGTACGTTTCTAGGGAGGAGCGATACTCATCAAGGCGGGGACATAGGTGGGTGTAATGGCCATGGAAATCGCACAAAGCACAAGGGTGATTTGTGCGCAAGGTTTTGAGTTTCGGGATAGAATCCGGGATAGTGATGTAGACTTCAGGGATATCAGATTCAGGAAACATCTCGTTGATAAGGATCTTGAGGTGCGGAAATTTAGGACACGTATGGGTGGCGTGTCCAAAAATATCGCACAAAGCGCACTGGATAGCGCGCTTTGGCGGTCGACGAGGGGTAGGGTTCGTCGGGGCGGCTTGGTCTTGATTGGTTGCCCCCTTGCGAGCTTTGCCTTTCTTTCCTGGAGCTGTCACCATAGGGGTAGGGTCCTGGAGAGGTGCGGGGGGCATGGTGGCAACAGAGGAAGCGAGGGGGACCGATTGAACCGGTGTCAAAGCAAGATAGGGTTTGGGGTGACCAGGTGGGGTAGCGGCCGGAGGGTCAAGGTACCAGATGGGAATGCCTAGGGTCAGGTTAGGGAGGGAGAGGGTGGCCATGACAGGGACCATATAGACTCCGGGAGGGGGAGCCAGGAAAGGTATCTGACCAGCGGGATAGTGACCAGAAGGGACGGCTCCGAGATGGTTGAGGCCTCGGGGGGCCGACCCAGGAGGGTAGAGGGGTTCATGGATACCAGCTGTAGGAGAAGGGCCAGAAGGAGGAGGGCCGGCTAGCTGAGACAAATGACTAGGAGCGGGTTGCAATGGGCGAGGTTGAGTCTGAGGTTGCTGACTAGCCGAAGGGGTTTGCTTAAGGGCAGCACGAGACGATTGCATCATGCAAACATTCGATAAGCTGGGATCAAAGATATGAGGAGGAGGGAGACCAGGGAAAGTTCCAAGCAAGGAGGAGTCTTTGTAGATGCCAGGAGAGACACTGGTCAAGGAATCGACAATTTGCTTATTGGCTATAGAAGAGATGGTCATCTCCGGGGAGGTCTGAGACAGTGGCTCATGATAAGTCAATTGGTCGATGGTGACTATCTTTCCATTGTGAGGAAAAGAAATCTTGCGAAAAACCATGGATGGGACAGCAGACATGGCATAGGTGTAGCTTCGCCCCAATAGAATGTTTTAGTCTAGAGGGGCGTCGACGACTTCGAAGTCAACGCAAACAGTCTTACCTGCAAGGGTGATAGGACAATTACGAAAAAGGCCAATGGGCTGGGAGGCGTGGCCGTCCCACGCTCGAAGGGTGATCATGGAAGGGGCCAACTCAGGAGATCCGAGTTGCTTCCAAACCGAAGCGTACATCACACAGGTGGATGCCCCCTCATCAATTATACATCGAGAAACGTTGGCATTCCGGATTTTGACTGGGATTTGGAAGGCGACGGAAGCAGGAAGAGGAGGATGTTCTGATTGATGGGCATCGAAAAAAATCATTTGGTCATCGGCAGGATCTACAGCGCCCACGGCAGATAGCAGAGCCTTCTTTTGGGAAGGGCACGACTGGAGGAGTTCCAATGTGGAAATGGCAGCAGGAGATTGCGCCAGATCGTCTACTATGCTATACGAATGAGCAGCTCGACCAGAAGCAGCATTTTGACGTAATGGTCCCTTAGGAATCTTGGTATGAACCTCGAATTTGGGTGGAGGGATATGTAAGGGACTATTGGATGTCGAAAGAGGCTCTGTAGAACCTGAAGAAGGGGACTTGAGGGCAGAATGAGCGGAAGGCTTGGGGTACTGGCGAGACCGAGTTTGAAGGTGAAGGTCGATGGTTGGGGATGGATCAGAGTTCATCAGGAGGATCTGGTAATTGGAGGAACCAGAAGGGGAAGGTTGAGTGGCGACCTGTCCGTTAGGTGGTTGGGCAGCCACGAATCCTTGCTGAGGGAAAGGATCAGTAAACACAGCTGGTTGAGTAGTAGTCACATTAGGGGGAGCATGAGGGGAGGCATGTTGTCCTCGCAATGTGGCTTGAGACTCCCACATCTACCGCATCTGTGGTAAGAGGTGACAGGGGGAGAACCAGAAGCAGAACCCAATGAATCAGAAGAGGAGTCGGAGTGCGAACTCGGGGGAGGACTAGCTCGACGACGGCGGGAAGGAGCAGGTCGACCGACGGGAAACTGAGGGTGAAGGCCAAGAAGTCTCTGGGATGTGCGCTTTGGAGGCGCAATGGTGACAACACAAACACGGCACGAGGGGAAGAAGAACGATCGACAAAGGCAAGGAGGTGCAAAATCAAGTGATCACAATGTCAAAACAAGGGCAGAAAGGTGCAGTGTCAATTGATTTTAAAGTCTTTGCCTGGCGGTGTAAACCAGGCTCTTCTTCACTTAGGGTGAGTGTGTGGCGTGCGTTAATTTTAATTTTTAAACCCTTTTCATTTTGAGAGCAAGAGAAAAAGTGTGTTGCGTAACTGAAAATAATGCTGCAAAAAACAGTATATAATGCTGAAATAACAGAAAATTAACAGCTACTAGTGCATCAATCTAACCCAAGAAGGTGGGTCTCTCAAAACTATTCCAAAAGAGGGAAAAAATCTAGTCAAAACACACAAAAAAGAGGCCAATAGATCTAGGGTCGAAAGGGACAGAGATCTAAAGGAGAAAACTGCTGAAAAGAGGGGCAGATCACAGCCAAGAGGTAGAGGCAAGGTGGCTGGAAAAAAGGGGAAAATCAGCAAAAAGCAGAAGGGGAAAGGAGGAGGCCCTAAAGGTAGATCCAAAAAAATCTTCAGGAGGTGATTTGAAAGGGAGAAGAGCTGATTAAAAGGGGTCTGAAAAGGAGGTATCAGATCTGGAAAAGGGGGGGCTAAAACTCTGAAAAAACAGACCTGAAACAGATAAAAGCTCTTCCACCAAAAGTGGAGGGTATTGAAACCCTAGCGGGCTATGTTCCCACTTAGATGAGCAAGACAGATCAGAAACAGGTCGAAACAGGCTGAGACAGAGGCTAGAAAACCCTAACAGAAGCTTCAGAAAAACCCAGAAAAATTGTAGAAAAACAACAGAAAAATTGGCAGGTCACAGGTTCTGACCTGTTTTCTGTGCAGGTTGCAGAAAATGGGCTGAAAAGTGTGACCTGGAGGTCCAGGTTGCAGTTTCTGGGCTGAAAAGTGCGGCCTGAAGTTTCGGGTGTCCCGGCGGCAGATTTCTAGAAAAGTTGTCGTCTCAGTTGCGGTTGATGTCTATCACCTGCGCAATAGGGCCAGAAACACGCGGAAGTTAGAAATTTTAATGTTTTAGGGTTTTATAGGTGAAAAACCACATGAAAATAGGAAAAACAAAAAGCTAAAAAGAAACCCTAGGGTTTGAAGTAGCTGGATGTGCAGGAATATGAAAAACGACAGTGGTCGTAATTGAAAACCCGTGTGGAGTCGCCAATTGTTAGTATGAATCTTTTGTCGAAGTGTATTAAAAAAGACCACTTTAGCTATGCATAACTTATAGCTCTAACATCGAATATGGCTGCCAATATCTTCAGATCTGCAGTTAGTTGATCAAGACAAGTGCTGCAAAAAACCAGATCTATGCATAAAGAGACATTAAGCAGTAAAAGTAAGGTTTTGCTCCATACATCCAATAGACAAGACAAGAACAATTTTTGAAAGAATTTTTGTATTAAGGGCACCTGAGAGGAAAACAAGAAGGTGTTTCCAATTCTCCTCAATGGGATGGGTTCTTGGAAGTCCTCAGCACTTCAGATCTAGCATTTCTCTCTCTTGTTGGTGTAGAAAACCCAGACAAAGATAGAACTCAAAGGGAGCTCACACAACAAATAATGGAAAATATGAAAATGATAATGGCTCAAAGTCAGACCAAGAGTTTAGATCCAGAGTGATCTCATAGGCAAAAAAAGGTGAAGAATGGTAAGCAAAAACCCTCCTATTTATAACAAAATATTGGGTCATTCTAGATCTTGGTGCATGATTAAAATAACATTAACCAAATCTAGATCCACCTTTTATGGAATATTTTATTATATTTGTTGGAGGGAAAAAGTATTTGACTTGGATCAAATCCCTTTATTTGTGAATAATAAATAAATAAATGATTTATTTATCATTTTAAGGAGGTGGTGAAAAGATAATCAAATAAATAATGATTTATTTAATTATTTATGGGTGATTTAGTCATATTTAACAATGAATATTATTTAAATAAGGTTTAAATAATTATTCCTAGAAAATAATAAGATAAAAAAAGATTTATCTAATTAATTTCTTTGTTTTGGGTTAAACATGACCAGGAAAATCAAACAAATATAGGTTTGTTTAATATTTCCTTTTGGGGTTTCCTGTTTAGACCATAAACAACCTAATAAATGTGTTTTATTATGTTATTTTACATAGTGAAAGCAATTTTACTTAGGGTAAAATTGGTCTTACATGGTGTACTTGGGTCCATCTAATGATAGTAGGTTAGATGACCAAAAAATGGTGTAACATAAAGGTTTTCTCCACTTTTTTGCTCTAAACAAATCCCAGTTGTTGATCGAAATCCGATCAAGTGGCCAGTGCTTCATCGCATCGAAGCTTTCCATCGCATCGCAACTTTTCCATCGCATGCATTTGTTACCCCCGCCGATCGGCCATACCCCGATTCAATTCCCACCATTGATCTGAGTTTTAGATCAACAGTCCGCATAGAATCGCATCGCAAATTTTCCATCGCATGCATTTGTTACCCTCGCCGATCGCCCATACCCCGATTCAATTCCCATCGTTGATCTGAGTTTCAGATCAATGGTCTGTGCAGAACGCATCGCATGTTTCAATTGCTCCATCTGCTCACCACCCCCGATTGCAATCCTCCAATGGAATCCGAACCGTCCACGTGTCTGGATCGGACGGTCCAAAATCAATCTCCTTTATTCTTCTCCCACTCTCCTTTGACCTCCTCTGCGCAGATCTGCATCATTGGATGCTTTCATCCAACGGCCATGCTTCTCCCCGATGTATCCAACGCAGTTTAACCTAATTTCGTAGGATTTGATAACATTTTGTTTGTTTTGTAGGTTCCGAAGGATTTTCCCATATTATAAATGGAAAGAAAGCCAAATACCCCAATCTTTCAGCCTTTGGTTATCAAAGGGAAAATGACTAAAAAAGGGTTCCACTCCACATTTTATCAACGTTCCATGGGCGCCAATACTATAAAGGCCCTGTGTGGCCCTGCACATCGACAAACACTATTTTATTCAAAGCACAGCTAAAGAGTATAAGTTTTGAAGAACAGAGCACAACAGAGAAGAAGATTAAAGACAAATCTCGGAAATTATGGCTAAGAATAATTATCAAAAGCCTATTCCCTGGATTAAAACACAATTAAAGGGACATCATAAATGTTTAGCAGATAGAAAGCCCTCCACCGCCACATTTGAGGCGAATTGATTCCTCAGCTACCATAAGAGCCACCTGTTGCCTCAAAGAATTCAAACAGAGGATGAACTTATTACAAAATCAGATATTTTGCCTCAGCGCAGCCAGGGAGTTACTTCTGCAAGGAAATAAATGCAGAAATATCTGCAAAGTTGCTCCAAACATTATGCAGAGCCTAAAAGTCAAATAAATCTCCCACCAAGCTTTGATATTAATTGTAAAACAGTTAATAAAGAGAACCACGTGTAAACTTCTTCATCGAGCCCCTCAAAAGGCCAAGAAGTCTTGAATCTGTATTAATTGCCTTAAGAGATTTTTTATCAGATCTCACCTCCTCATCCTTCTTTAAATACTTCTGTAGAAGATGAGAAACCATTGGTTGTTTGGTTGTTGTTTGATCACAAGTTGTAATATTGAAACTCTCTGAAATAAATACATAGTCCATTGAAGTTGAAGAACAAATTGATGTCTTGGAGGTCTCGATGATGTTGTTGCATGCTTGTTCCTGAGAAGGCTCTATCATTGCATCCATGAGCTTGGCTGTTGGTGAAGTTTTCAGAACTGTTTTATGTTTTCCCCTATTTTCATTATGTTCCATAATTTATTACTACAATAGGTTGAAATTTTTAGGCTAAGAAATGACTCTTGGAAGCACCTTAGACCTTTTCATCTTTCACTGTTTCATGTTTTCTTCTGCTAAAGTATTTTAGAGTCTTTAATCTCTCTCTTTAATCTTCATGCTTGTTTATTTCCTTAATAGTTTGAAATGTTGGTTTCAGCATGATTTATGGTTCTCCTTCTTTTCCGCTACCACTTAAAATCGTTATTGAAGTCTCCCTTTAAGTTCTTTGCTTACAAAGAATCAAAGAGGTTTGTTTTGATCTTGCTCTTGTTTTCACTTAATTAAACAGCTGGCTTAAAGGTGTTATAATTATGATCACAGATGTATTAGGTGTTCCCTCTTCTGTGACTGCAATTATCAGTGAATCTTTTATGTTTTCTAAGTCATTTAAAATAAAATCTTTGAGGAAATAGGGTGTTCCCCGAATCTTAGATTTCATTTTGAAATTTTTCTTGAAGTCATTATTTGCTTAAATAATGTTTGTAGAATTTATGTTTAGCCATCTCTATCAAATATTTCTTTATTGCTCAAGTTATGTTTTCAAGTTCCCTTCGTTGAGAATCAAATTTCTCTTTCCAAATCATTGATGTTCATCTCATTCCAAAACCAAAGGATCCTACGGCCAAGTTATTTTTGCCCTCTAATATCCCATATCCATTGATGAGTATGTTATGACCTCTTCTTGACTCCATTTCCCAATGAACTGTATATTTCCCTCGTCCTATACATTTTCCTAGGCCTTTGTTCGGTGCCTCATTCCACCCTTCAACCAAATAAACAAATAAACACCCGCACTTAATAACTAGTCTAAAACCAATACCTTCCAAAGCACACAAGATAAACCTTTGCAAATGTACCCTTGAGAGATCCTCTCTGAGAACAGGAGGACTAGATCCTGGAACTCTAAATATTGGTTCTGATGTTGCCTTGTCTTTTGATTTTCCAAACTATCAAAACACGGGACACCAACATAATGGCGATCACGGTGGGACGCTGAGTAAAATCTTTAAAAATTAAACACTCACTATCTAGCATAACATAATTAACCTTCTTCAAGCACTACCAAGCATAATGTTAATCATGATAGGACCTTTTGAATGAAAAAATAAGTAACCCTGAGGATTCTCATAAAGCCTTGTCAAACCTTGAAGATTTCAGTTACCAAGCCATAAGAGTAAACTATGTACGTTTTGACACCCCAGCTAAGTGTTAAATCAGACTTCGAACACTCTCTTAACCTATAAGACCAAAATAACTCATAAAAACCCAAAAAAAAATTCCGGTTTGGCTTCATAATAAACTTGGTGGTGGAACACTAAACATTTTACCTCCTTAGGAGCTAAAAATCTTCCACCTGGCGACTCCACACTCCGAGACTCCACAAATCCAAAAGACCTAATGACTCCACTGGTAGAAGACTCTAAACTAGTTGAATAGACATACTGACCTCTTTCTTGATTTATAAAATGATTCCAAGGATACAACGAAGGTATGCCCCAATGAGCAGGGAGCATATCCCTGGATTCCCACACAAAATGCCTGAAGTAGATTGGTTAGAAAACTTACCTACCTTTCAGGGCGAAAATCTTGATAACCCCTTGCTACATCTCATCAAGTTTCATACACATGTGTGGAAGTTTAAGGTTCAATGGAACGAAGACTGCCTAATGAAAATGTTCATGGCAACATTAGAAGGAAAAGCTAGGGAATGGTATGAATGCTTGAGATCTAGTAGTTTGTTTTCTTTAAGAGACCTTGAATATGTGTTCTATGAGAACTATAGAGAAAACACTACATCATTATCATTAGGTGAAATATATTATGATCCATCACAAAACATCACCCAACACATTATAGATAATGAGGAAGCTCTGGAAAAAATGCATCCTGAAGATCTTTTAATAGCCATTCATGAGTTTAATCTCTTTTTGAAAGATTATAAGAATATTGATAGTCAGGAGCAGCCCCTTCTTTTTCTAAATAAAGAACAAACTCAACCGTTACAAGACCTAGACAATGAGCAATATATAAATGATGATCAAGATTTTATAAAATAAGGTGAACAAGATTACAAAGAAAGAAATGAAAAAGGTTTTCAGCAAATTCCTGATTTTCTACCTATATCTTGTATCATGCTATTAAGAGAACTTCATGACCAGATTGCAAAAACTAATAGTGAGTAGTGCCTTGAGGAAAACATAAGCCATCTTGGACTCACAAAATCTGAAATGAGACAAGAGACAACACAACCAGAGTCTCTGCCTCTATGTTATGACTCATTTCAGATTATCAAAGAAAAATGGCTTCCTGACAATATACTTGAAACAACTCATGAACTTTACAGTAAAAGTGAATGCCATGAAAATCATGAGGTGTTGTTTGAAATTGAGATAGATCAGGAAAAGGAAGAGAATTCTCAAAATTCGCCTACAAGCACAAGTAATCATTCCCTAGAAGAGGCTCAAGAAGACATCTAGCCTCAAAACCAGTTAACACAAGAGGGAAAGGACTGTTGTTCTTCTTTCCAAAGCAAAGAGAAAATTGCTTCTCTTTTTACAGAGGAAGAAACTAATCAGATATTAAAAAAGTAGCCAACCCTCAATTATTTATTAGAAAAAAACACTTCTTCTCATTTATCTACTAAATCTTGTTGTCTTGAAACATAAAATAAACTTGTAGAAAAGCTCAAAGAGGAACAAAATGATAACCCAATATGTTTGATTGGTGAAATTGTGTATACTAATGATGATGAGCTCCAAACAGAAACTAATCATGCAGGGAAACCAACAGTCGATTGGTGTCATGAAATTCATTATCATCATCTTGAAAGCAGCCATCAACCCATCCAATTCATCAGAAATAGATTTCACATAATTGGGGGTCAACAATCTACTAGTTGTAATGTTGAGGTTGAAAAGAAAGAGAAATTTCTTGAGCAGGATGAAGTTAAGGAGCTTCCTCCTAAAAATATTGAAGTAATAAGAGATACCCCTACCCAAGAACATGATGATCTCTTCACAAAGCACAGTCCATGGAATCAGAGCATACCAGAACTACAAGAGGACAACCCTGTAATATATGATGAATCCTCTAGTTCAGATAATAATGAAGATAAGGAAGTTTTTCTTTCTCATAAGAATATTTTCCTTAATCCAGTGGAGAAAAAAGAGATGATCCTGGTTGAAACACATCTTCCAAACACTCTTAACCAAGCACTATTTCAAGATCCCTATGCTCACTTCTTGAAGGAATTTGAAGGAGGGATCAAGGTCATTAGGAGCAGTGTATTACCGAAATCAAGAAGATTATTTAGCACTACTGCTAAAAAACAAAAGGAATGTGAGTGGCCCTATTTGTCCAGCTTGCCCAAGGAGATGAAAAAGGACCAATCGTGGAAATCATTTACTGGATTGGTTGTACTGGAAAAGAGAGTTCATCAGCTAAACATGTAAATACTTCAAGATTAGATTAGGTTAGATAGGAATGTCAATAAAGCTCAGTTTTGAGCAGTTAGTTAGTTGTTGATTTCTGTCTTGAAAGAAAAAATAAAAATCCAAAAAACAATAAAAAGGAGAAAAGAGGGCAGATTGTAAAATAAGAATGGTATAGCCCCATACCACAAAAGAGAAACAAATCTGAAAGTGTGCAAGCTTAAATGCCACTCCTGAAAAAACACACTTCTAATTAGTCATACAGCCTAATCTTGACTAATTAGCTTTAAATTTTCTGCTGATAGGATAGTGAATTCGATTTTCCAAAATGTTTAATATTGGCTTATCAGTAGATAGTTTATGATATAAATCAAAGGTTCAAACATGCTCAAAATCTGAACCTAAAATTTCAAAGAGATAATGACTCAAATCTGTTTTGTTTTCTGAGTCAAAAAAGGATAAAAATCTGGTTCTAATTAGCTCAAAATCTGAACCAGATGGAAAAGGATAAACAACTCAAATAAAGTCAAAACAAAGCTGTAAAAAGATGAAGGAAGTGCTTTGAATTTTTCGATCTTAAGCCTTCATCATTTTGTTTTAATTTTCTACAAACAAAAATCTATGTGCAGCTTGTTTTTTATGCCATAGAACATCATCAAGTTAGACTGTTTAATCCTAACTTGAATGCTTTTTAAATTTATGTTTTAGAAATTAGAGAATGAAAAACTGTTGGACAGTTTAATCCCAACAAACGGTAGATTAGGTAGAGAATCATCTGAAATCAACTGTTTAATCTGAGTTCAGGGAGAAATAAGGAGTAGAAATAGATTAGATTTCCTGCTTTCAAAAGAATAAAATGTTGTGAAAGATTTTGCCAATCCAAGTGCACTCTAATGAAGAAAAAATGTTAGATCAGTAGGATTGGGTGGGTAAAAAGCTTGTTGATGAGAGATTCATTGTTTTCCATCGTTGTTAGCATTTCCAGAGCAAAAGAAGATCATTCAATCAAAGAAATACAACCCAATGGATGAGGCAACTGATCAACATCTCAGAGAATGCAAGTCTGAAATTCTTGATGCCTTCAAGAAGGCATCATCCCCAAGTGGAGCCACTATTAGCCACCTATAATATTTGATTATAGAAAAAGGTGGCTAAGAATTTTTGAGCCTCCAAGAAACAAATTTTATTACTAAAAATTGTTGGCTCTTGAAGAATCTTGAAGGCCTCATGCCTTTGTCCAAAAACTTCTTTGTTGTTCCCATTTTATACTCAGAAATGCTGCTAATTTCATGAGAAGAAACTGTTGTAAAACCATCATTTTTCCTCTCCCCCTCTTCCAAACTTACCTTCATTTGCTCCCCTTTTTCTTCATAAAAACCCCTTTGTTTTCATGATTTATTTTCTTCCCCTCATGAAAACCACTTTTATAAGGTTAAAGACCCATTCTTTAGCTTTACCAAAACCTCTAAAATCCATTGAAAACTCTAAAAATTTCATAAAAAACAAAGTTTTATTCCTATGGACTTAAGCCCCTTGTGCTAAGTCCTAACCACTTCCCCCACATGCCCACACCTGGAAACTAGGTGCTAAGCCCCTCTCGGCGCTTATCACATCACACAAATTCAAAGTGCGCAAGTCTTTTGCCATCATCCAAAAGTTCTGATGCGATTAGCCTTTTTGTGTTTAAAACCCCGATCACATTTTCATTTTCATATTAAAATGTGGGCCCGTCTTGGCACTTAAAAACTTGTAAGTATTTCATTCCCGATCGTTATTTTTCTTTGTAAAGTCATGAAACCCACTTTTCCAAAGTTTAAACTTAAAAACCCAAGTCACGTGTTGAAATATTTTAATGGGTATATTGAAAGACCGATTGCGCAATCACATTCAGAGAAAATACAATGGGTAGATTGAAAAGACGAGGCCCGATGGCCCGATTACGATTGGCCCTTGTTTTAATATGCCCCAACCATATCACATTTCATAAAATCCAAAGGCACCCCAGTCGGGCGCTTGTCTGCATTATATGTATTTTCTACCCTAGATCCATTAAACCTTTGTTTTATTCCAAAAATGTTTGAGTTTTCATATTATAAAGGTTTTCTCCGCCGATCTACTCTAAACAAATCCCAGCCATTGATCGAAAGCTGATCAAGCGGCCAGTGCTTCATCACATTGGAGCTTTCCATCGCATGCATTTGTTACCCTCGCCAATCGGCCATACCCCGATTCAATTCCCACCATTGATCTGAGTTTTAGATCAACGGTCTGTGAAGAATCGCATCGCAACTTTTCCATCACATGCATTTGTTACCCCCGCCGATCGGCTATACCCCGATTTAATTCCCACCATTGATCTGAGTTTTAGATCAACGGTCCACGCAGAATCGCATCACATGTTTCAAATCGCTCCATCCACTCGCCACCCCCGATTGCGATCCTCCGATGGAATCCGTACCGTCCAAGTGTCCAGATCGGACGGTCCAAAATCACTCTCCTTTATTCTTCTCCCGCTCTCCTTTGACCTCCTCTACGTATATCTCCACCATTGGATGCTTTCATCCAACGGCCATGCTTCTTCCTGATGTATCTAATGCAATTTAACCTAATTTCGTAGGATTTCATAACATTTTTCTTGTTTTGCAGGTTCCGAAGGTTTTTTTCGATATTATAAAAGGAAAGAAAGCCAAAGACCCCGATCTTTCAGCCTTTGGTTATCAAAGGGAAAATGACTAAAAAAATGTTCCGCTCCACGTTTTATCAACGTTCCATGGGTGCCGATACTATAAAGGCCCTCCGTGGCCCTGCACATCGACAAGACACTGTTTTATTCAAAGCACAGTTAAAGAGTATAAGTTTTGAAGAACAGAGCGCAGCAGAGAAGAAGATTAAAGACAGATCTGGGAAATTACGGCTAAGAATAATTATCAAAAGCCTATTCCCTGGATTAAAACACAATTAAAGGGACATCATAAGTGTTTAGAAGACAGAAAGCCCTCCACCACCACATTTGCGGTGAATTGATTCCTCAGCTACCATAAGAGCCACCTGTTGCCTCAAAGCATTCAAACAGAGGCTGAACTTATTACAGAATCAGATATTTTTCCTCAGCGCAGCCAAGGAGTTACTTCTGCAAGGAAATAAATGCAAAAATATCTTCAGATTTACTCCAAACATTATGCAGAGCCTCAAAGTCAAATAAAGCTCCCACCGAGCTTTGATATTAATTGTAAAATAGTTAACACAGAGAACCACCTGTAAACTTCTTCATCAAGCCCCTCAAAAGGCCAAGAAGTCTTGAATCTATATTAATTTCCTTAAGAGATCTTTTATCATATCTCCCCTCATCATCCTTCTATAAATACTTCTATAGAAGATGAGAAACCGTTGGTTGTTGGTTGTTGTTTGATCACAAGTTGTAATACTGAAACTTTTTTAAATAAATACATAGTTTGTTGAAGTTGAAGAACAAATTGAAGTTTTGGAAGCCTTGATGATATTGTTGCATGCTTGTTACTATGAAGGCTCTATCATTGGATCCATGAGCTTGGCTTTTGGTGAAGTATTCTGAACTATTTAATGTTTTTCCCCTGTTTTCATTATGTTCCGTAACTTCTTACTATAGTAGGATAGAAAGTATTAGGCTAAGAAATGACTCCTAGAAGCACCTTAGACCTGTTCATCGTTCACTGTTTCATGTTTTCTTCTGCTGAAGTATTTTAGAGTCTTTAATCTCTCTCTTTAATCTTCATGCTTGTTTATTTCCTTAATAGTTCAAACAGTTGGTTTCAGCATGATTTATAGTTCTCCCTGCTTGTCTGCTGCCACTTAAAAACTATTATTGAAGTCTCCCTTTGAAGTTATTTGCTTACAGTGAATCAAAGAGGTCTGTTTTGATCTTGCCCTTTGTTTTCACTTAAACAGTTTGCTTAAAGGTCGTTATAATTATGATCATAAATGTTCTTAGGTGTTCCCTCTTCTATGACTGCAATTATCAGTGAATCTTTTATGTTTTCTAAGTCATTTAAAATAAACTCTTTGAGGAAATAGGGTGTTCCCCGAATCTTAGATTTCATTTTGAAAGTTGTCTTGAAGTCATTATTTGCTTAAAGAATGTTTTTAGAATTTATGGTGAGCCCTGGCTATCAAATATTTCTTTATTGTTCAAGTTTTTTTTTCAAGTTTCCCTTCGTTGAGAATAAAAACTTCTCTTTCCAAATCATTGATGTCCATCTCATTCCAAAAAAAAAGGATCCTGCGGCCAAGTTTGATTTTCCCTTTGATATCCCATATCCATTGATGAGTATCTTATGACCTCTTTTTGACTCCATTTCCCAATGAACCAGATATTTATTTGTCCTATATATCTTTCCTAGGCCTTTCATGTTTTGTTGTATCATTCTAGCCCAACCAAACAAAAAAATAAACACCTGCACTTAATAACTAGTCTAAAACCAATACTCAAAGCACACAAGATAAACATTTGCAAACAAACATTTGAGAGATCCCTCTCTGAGAACAGGAGGACTACATCCTGGAACTCTAAATATTGGTTCTGATGTTGCCTTGTCTTTTGATTTTCCAAAATATCAAAACACGGGACACCAACACATCTAGCACAGAAGATGGGGGTACTTGTGAATCTTTTCACTCGAGCCTTTACAATTTCCGATGACAATCACATAGAAGAGGAGATTGCATACTTAAAAAAAGGCATTCACTAATATGGGTTATAGAAACAAAGACATCATTAAAGCCATACAAAGGGCGAGATCCGGAAGCAAAAGAAAACCTCGTGATGAAACCCTAAGAACTAAAGCTTACCTCCCTTACATCCAAGGGGTCACCGATAAGCTTGCCAAAGTTCTTAGTAAAATAACATCGAAACCTCATTTAAGGCGCTCAGGACAATCAAGCATGTGATGAAATCTGTCAAAGACAACACTGATCTGTTGCAGCAAAAAATTGTTTACCGTATTAATTAATCATGGAGTAAATGTTATATAGGAGAAACTAGAAGATATTTCAAGATAAGGCTCAGAGAACATGGTGCTGACAATAGGATTGGGAGAACCAAAACCTCAGCACTGGCAGATCACTCGAATAAAACTCTCCACCACATCTTCCTAGAAGATGCTAAAGTAATAACCAATGAAAATCACTATTTTAAAAGAAAAATACGAGAAGCCCTTGAAATCATCAAGCATCCAGAAAACCTCATAGGGATGGAGGTTTAGAAGTTGGCAGAAACTGGGTCCCCTTATTTTCCCACTCCTTAAAAACTTGTCCATTTTCATGGTGTCAACCTTGCCGTACTTTCTCGTCACCTCCCTAGGCTTCCCTTCCTATTAAAGCTTAGAATGTTCTATAGACTCTTTTCTATCCTGTTTAAAACCCTTATCACTCTTATACCCTCCTCCCCCCTTCTTTTCCTTCTTCTTTCCCTTCCCTCTCCATTAGTAACCCTTCCTTCGCTTGATATTAATACTCTAATAACCTTTACTTGTCCTCCTCTTGCTTAGGAATTTAATTCTTTATACTATTTTAAATTACTAAAAATTTGATGACAAGTAGCATGAATTAACCCCTTCCTAGGTTTTTAGTGTAAGACCCCCTATATTATAATCTATAACCTTCCACTTACTTCGCCCCCTTAAAACCTTTTCATCCTTATTATTAATAAGAAGGAACTTTTACAAAAAAGATTTTAATTTAGTACCATTAGTATTAGTTATCTTAACTAATACTAGTTTTATTAAATTAGAATTTGTCCCTAAAATTAAAAATGATAATCATTGAACCTTGATATGTGTGACATACTTTAATTAATCAATATTATAACTAAAAATGAAATAAAATTAAAATAATATTAATCTTTGAATACAAGCATAATAAATTAACTATAGTAGTTCTTTAATTTAATTAATTTATATTGCTCTAACCATAACAATACATTATTAAAACCTTTAACATTCCTTAGGTTAGGTCAATCAATCGTTAATATATATTACTATAATATAGGTGAAGCAATAATAAAAATTGATATACATTGCAATGAACATTAAACTGAAATCTTTAATTTAAATTTAATTCTTTAAAATTAAAAATTCTAATTATTAGATGGTTGGTCGGCTGACATCCCTGCACTCTTAAGTTATATATATGAGATCTTTCCTCCTCTCTTTTCTACGGGATTTTTCCTGATGATGGGTCTTGTTCTAGACCACAAACGTAGACATAAAAATGCTCACTGTGGAGATTCCGAACTCAACATCTCAAAACTCATACCACAAAAATTTAAAATCTATAATTGGTACCCTGTATGGAAGGGAAACCTGGACAGAGATACGTAATATCGAGAAAACAAGGGTTAAAATTCAGAAAAGAGAGGCAGATCTATTTTTCCTAAAGCATTTCCACGATCTAGATCTCACACCAACCTTCGCATTGGTAAAACACAGACTTCGTAACTAGCACATGCTTAGAGCTTTCGAAAGACTTAGTAAATTCCTCATTCATCATGAAATTAGGAGAAATAGATACAATCTGGATAAACTGGAAACAACAGCTTTCAAGATCCACCTGAAACTTGCTGAGAGCATCTGAGATGACCTGTGGACTGTAATCGATGCATCCGTGGCACTTAAGGCAAGTAAGGAAGGAAATGAAGCTTGGTTTAAACAAGAAAAGAATCTAAATAAAATGCAAGCAATGAAACAAGGTGCAATGAGGTGGGTGAATGCTGAAATCGCAGAAAAAGAAGACACCATTAACACAGCCCGCAACAGGCCTTCCATCACTCTCGCAACACCTTCCTCTGAGCTCTATCTATCCTCCCCTCGCAACACGCAAAACGTTTTAATCCACGGCTTGGACTCAAACCATAGCACACCATTAAACACTAACCATATGTCTGATCCACTCAGCTATGTTACCTCCCCACGCAAGATAAACACACCACTCCACCAAACAGGGTTACCAACCACTACTTTCCATAGCTTGACTGCAACCCGCACTCACACATCGCTCTCCACCTGCAATACTCTGTCCACTCCCTTCCATGACATAGCCACCACACGCAGCAGACCTTGCAACACAGGCTCTGCATCTTCCATGTTTCTCTTCAACACTGCCCCCGACAGCAACATGCAGTGCATCATCACAGGTCTGAAGGTAACACAGAGTGAAGGAGGCGTAGACTTGATTTATGAACTCCATCACACAACAATTCAGAAAACGATAGACAGTGCTGTGGTAACAGAAAGAGATGAAGTGGAGCACATAAATCCACATATGTCCGCTCCAATGGACCATATAAACAACACTTCGCATGTTCATACATGGGTAATAACCCAATTTGAAGATGAAGATAGTAACATCACCTTAACAATGAAACTCGATAACACTAACACAGCCACTGACCCATGTGTTGTGTCTCAATCTAGTCTCCTAAACTGAGTTCATTTAATTGTCAACCAGGATTTGTAAACTGCTGAAGTGAAATGTACCATATGTACCTAGGTGCTTGTTTCCTAGTGCGTTGTGTGTTGTGTTTTGTGATGTTTTGGTCTTTTATGTTGATTTATGATGTTTTTGATCTTTTGAAGTTTTATGTTTATAATGAAAATGCCTAGAAAACTAATGAAAAGAAATTGGTGGTCAAGAACACAGTTGAGCCTAATGTATGGAATGGAAAATGTAATCAAAAACACTGAAGCAACATCTAAACTATGACTGAATAGAAACAAGAGCTTGATGATGACTTCTTAAACAAATGACACAAACTAGACTTTGAGAAATGATCACTAAATATGCAAGTTTTCTAACTAGACAGTTAGACATTAATCATGATGCAACATTCTATTCTAAGTTCATCTATTCCATGACTAATTCCTAGTTCTATTCTGCAATTTCAATTGAAGGTCAGAGTCTATACTCCAAGAGTTATTGGTTTCTTTTCAGGGTAGTTCTGTTGAGGAAGAGCTCTGTTTATGGTGATGGATTTGCAGAGATATTTCAGACCTTGAAATGATGTTATCTTATGTTCCTAAGGTTATGGATCACTGATGGTTTTCAGAAAAAAAAGATATTTGTAAATAATGAGGGCTGTCTTATGAGTCCTATCAACTAAAGTGATTTACTGTGCAAAGGGTGACAATGTGACTATGAGATGTAAGTGCAATGAATTGATTTAATCATGAGCTTAAGATGCTTCTAAACTAGAACAATGTTAAACCATAAGCCATCATCAAACTTTGAAACGAAGTAGCTGGACATGAATTAAATGCAAAATGAAACTCCGGAGCGTTCTAATTAACATGCATTATTCTATGAAGTTACACAATCTGTTTGTTCATCATTAGTGATATTTTGGAAAAGTTCCTTCTTGTGGAAGAGGTAGAACAATTCTGACTGTGGACTTGTATGCAATTGAAAGCAAATGAACAGAAAGCAAATGAAAAACTAAATTATCACATCACAGTCATATCTTGAACTTCTTAAGGATGTCTTGGAAGAATTTCTTCTTGTGGAAGAGTGATTAGGACAAGTGCAACTGTGATAGTGAAGACTAAAAACTACAACTAATTCCTACAATACTATAGCTATTCATCATTCATTGTTATGATCTGTTGGAAGAATGTCTTCTTGTGAAAGAACTGGAATGAATATAACTACAGTATCTAGTTAAAACAAATACAACTCCTATCCTACATTACCATAGTCATTAAACATTCATCATTTTAATTTATTGGAAAAATGTCTTCTTGTGGAAGAACTGGAACGAATATGACTACAGTAGCTAGTTAAAAACAAATACAAATTTAACTCCTATCTACAATACCATAGTCATTTAAACATTCATCATTTTAGTATGTTGGAAGAGTGTCTTCTTATGGAAGAACTAGAATGAGTACGACTACAGTATATAAAACAAAACAACTACTAATTCAATATGCAGAACGTAAAGACAGCTAGGAAAAACTTATCTAGTTTACGCAAAAAGAAATCCGTTCAAGGGGCAGGGGCCCTCTACCACTTGACGGCATTCAACTCCAAATTAAATCACGCCTTCAAGATAATTTTTTCTGCTCCATTAACGATGCAATAGTTTGAACATAATGCTCTGTGTCTTCAAAGACGTAACACAGAGTTTTCACAAAATCTAGCAGCAAATCTAACACAAAATTTCTAACTAAGCTCTCAGCCTACTCAAGAGTTTATAAAGTAAATGCAAGTAACAATAATTACAATAATTTAGGAATGATGTCTTTCCTTATCCAAATCATCTTAGGAGTCTTTGAGGTGGCTGCGTGAAGGAGAAAAGACACCTGGACTGTGACAGTCCTAGTAGGAGTCTTCCTTCACAAATGTGTTCACACGTGAATAACCGTACCCAGAATTCATTTCCTCTTCCATGACGAGCAACACACCATGTAGGCACGACGTGGATCATGCCCATATGCGTTTTTCCTCAAGAGGCCACCTGGAACATACTCAAACATAAAGGTAGCTGCAGAATCGCCGGTTAGCTACGGAATGCCTGCATTCTGCAGCTAGTTCCGGTCAAAATGCTTAACAATGGCAGCAATCACAAAATTCAACAAGTCAGTCATGTAAACCATTCTAGAAGTAATTTTAACTATTTTTATTGATCAATTGGGTTTAAAATGGAAATGGACAAGGGAAAAATGAGGTTAAATGAGGTGAAGGAAAGCACAAATTTGAGGCTCAACATACCCCCACTGCTGTCTCTTTGCATGTCCTCATGCAAATTATCCTATGAATTCTGAGGCTTCTGCAAGGACATATAATCCCCTTCTTCTCCTTTGTCTGAATGCTAGAGGCCTTCTGGGTTTCCTGATCACAAGTTTGAACCTGAGGTTTGTGAGTGCTCTGATCAACTTTTTGTTCCTTGTCTTCATCTTCTCATTGGTCCTCTCCACTTTGTCTATATGCAGGATAAGGTTGAGTTCATGTCAGTCTTGAGCTTGATTTGATCTTTGAGAATTTCATTCTCATTTTTGATGTGTCTATTCAACAATTCCAACTCATACCTATCCCTCCTCAATATATCAATTTCAGTTAGTGGAGGACTGGGGGTTCTCTCTTCTCTTTCTGAAGCTGTTCCCTCTAAAGTTTCCACATAATCATAGATTTCCTGTTGAGCAGGATCAATCTCAGGGGTGCCTTCATAAAAATCTTCATCATCATACTCTTCCATGGATGTTTCTTCATCTTCAATATTGATTACCCCTGTTTGTTTGATTGATGTTTTCTTCAGATTTCCTTTTAATCTGTGGCTTCTCCTAAGTTGAGAGGACCCCTCTCCTTTCTCTATAACAGATTCCTTGATTATCTTCTTTTCCTTTAGTTGGCTCTTGATTCGAGTCAACTTCTCCAAAATGACTTCCTCACTGCTTTCTTGAACTGGTTTGTCATTTTTACCTTTTGGAGTCCTCCATTTCCTACTTCTTTTTGTGGGCTATGGTTCAGGTGATAGTTCTTTTGCTTCTTCAAAATGATTTCTTATTAAGAAATCATCCCATGTATCATTTGTTTTAGATAGATGATGCTCAATTAAAATTTTGACCAACCCATGATGATACAGGGTTGTCTCTAAAAAATGAACTCTTCTCTGAACACAGGAAGCCATTTTCTTCAGACTTTGATACAAGAAATATGGTAAATTCAAATCTTCTCCTAGAAAATGCAACATTAGTCTAATATGGTAGACATAAAATGTCCCATATCTACCCTCACATGTAACAAACTTTTGTAAAAGAAGTAGTATGTTTCTCCATTTGCTTTTTAAGGCTGTACTGGGAATTCCTTTCTTGAACACACTAACATCCATATTTGGTGATTTTAAAATTTGTTTCCATGAGTCATTGTGGAATTCCCTATTTTTAAACCATCTTTCTCCAGTTCTGGACAATCCTGTAGCCTCTGCTATAAAAACTTCAGTAACAGTAAACTTGACATCCCCTATTTCAACTTCAGTACCTTGGAATGATCTGGCAAATGTTTTGGTGACTTCCTTATGGAAACCATTAAATTTTTCCCAGAATTGAATCCATCCTATTTGTTGTAACATCTCCTTGCATTGTGGGTAACCTTCTAAATATTTTGATCCCACAGGCTCAGTCCTTACGATGAAACCCATGATGTTTTTCAATATCAAATTAACACTCTACCCACAAAACAATGTCTTTTAATTTCGGATTAAAATGGATTCAAGCTCTAAATGAAAATGGCTTCAATTTTGGAAGGACATACCTTTGATTTATAATAGCAACAGTCTTCAAAATCTCTGGTTTGTATGCCTCTGTTTGATAATGAAGAATGCCTTCGAAACCTCGGACTGATGTACTTCTGTTGAACTTTGTAGAGATATGAAAGCAATTTCAATTTTCGAGCTAATATGTCTCTGATAGACAGTGGTAGATGGTTTCAAGTTTCTTTTTGTGCAATACCTCCGTCCTTGATAATAGAAAGACTTCAAACTCAATCACTGAAAAACACTTCTGTTTCTAGTAACAACAGACTTCAAACTCAACCTCTGTCTCTGATAGCAAATGGTATGCTTCAAATTCAACACTACAACATCTCTGTCTCGGGTAGCAACAGACTTCAAACTTCAATCACTACCACACCTCTGTCTTTGGTAGCAAAGTCTTCAATTTTAGCACCTCTGTCTTCTGGTAGCAACAGGCTTTAAACTCTATACGGCCACAATTCTGTGTTGACAGTGAAAATGCTCCAAACTTCGTTCTCAGTGATATGCTATCTATTCATTGAGTTCTCACACCGTTATGCTTCCAATTTACCTCTTATGTTCTGCTCCTGATGATAATAATGCTTCTGCCTTCGGAATGGAATACTGGCTACGGAATGACGTTATGGAAAATGGTCATGGCATAGAGTGGTGGAGTGAGGTGGAGGATTGTATTAATGATTTGAGGAGACGGCGGAGGATTTACGACGGCAGGAAAATCTTCATCATTAAATAACTTGGTTAAGAGTCGTGGGAATTTCAAATGCTTTGGCCGTTTCACCGCTCAAATGCTATCGGATAGAAAATTTGAATTGGAAGATTTAATACAAAGTCTGTAGAGGGTTTTGTTTGGTGTTTGATCAATAAAATAATTAAAACAACCTTTCAAATAATCCACAACTAAACTATGCTAAATTTTTATGAATTGCCATCGTAATTTAAATTTGTTACCTCTGCCCTTTATTTGATGTTTGTGTAGCCTTTGTCTTCTCTGCTCATCTTTGGAGGAATCTTTCACAATTTTCTTGATATTTTTGATTCATGAATTCACTGGATCACTTTGTTGTAATTCTGATGTCTGCTGGTTGATGCCTTCAGGTTTTATAGCTGCGAAAAGACTGTCGGGCTGCAGAAAAGGTGATCAGCTGCAGAATGTCCACTGAGCTGCAGAATGTTCCTGTAGAATAATTTAATCATGAAAATGAAATGTTTCTGGAAGATGGGTGAAATGTTTATGAAAATGGATGAAAATGGATGATGGATTATGAAGTGGATAATGGAATAAAATGGATTCAGTTCATGGAATGAAGGAACATAAGGGTTGTACTGCAATTCATGGCATATTTTTATTCACTTGCAGCAAGATATCAAATTCTATGTTTTGACATGAAAATGAAGTGAATGGAAGATGGAGTGAAATGAATGAGATGTGGAATGGAGTTAAATGTGAATGATGGATGAGATGAAGTATGGATGGATAGTGAATGGAGTGAGATGAAATGAATCATAAGTACTATGGCACTGAACTTATGATTTTTATAACAGCTGCTTAGAAACAAAAAATGGGAAAAGTTAGAGTGTCAGAGAGACTCTGATTTTCACCCTATCTTTTCTGTATAAACATGCCAATCAGTGATTGGTTTTCATGTTTATACTTTTATTTTTATTTATTTATTTATTTATTTATTTTATTTTTTTTCAAGATAAATGCTTCAGAAAATTTAATCAAGTTGATGAAGAAGAGAGACTCTTCTTCATTAACTTCACATCATTGTCTCCTTGGAACTTCTTGACAAACTCTTCTCTTGAGAGTGGCTTGTGGTATAGCTTCAGTCTATGGCCATTCACAAGAAAAGTGACCTCCTCTTCATCTATAGTTCTGATTTTTACTGCCCCATTATCAAAAAATCGAACAATTTCATATGGCCCAAGCCAATGTGTCTGAAATTTCCCTTGAAAATCCTTGAATTTGGAATCGAACAAGAGAGCCCAATCACCCTCTTTAAATTTCTTCTCTTTGATGTACTTGTCATGCCATCTAGCCCTTTGCTGTTGGACTAGACTTGTTTTCTGAACTTCATCTTGTCTGATCTCATCCAATTCATTAATTTGCTCCAGCCTATGCTTTTGTGCCTCCGTTAGATCAAGTCCTAGCTGAACTGCCATCTTGAATGTTTGGATTTGGAACTCTATAGGAAACAAAACTTGCTTTCCATAAACAAGCTCATAAGGGGTATGGCCTGTTGTGTTTCTCCATGTAGTTCTATAGGCCCACAAGGCTTCAGGAAGCCTATCTACCCAATCTCTTCTATGTAGATGAACAGTCTTTGTTAGGATTCCTTCAATGACTTTATTAGTGGATTCCACCTGACCATTTGCTTGTGGATGATAAGGAGTAGATGTTCTATGTCTGATTTTGTACTTCTCCATCATTTGCTCCACTAGCCTTGATGTAAATTGAGCTCCTTGATCTGTAACAATTTCCCTTGGGACACCAAAATGAGTAAAATATCCTCAAAAAGAAAAGTAACTACAGATGATTCATTAGCAACAAGTAATGGTTTAGCTTTTACCCACTTAGTAACATAATCAGTGCAAACTAATATGTATTTCTTTTGTCTTGATGGAGGACTAATAGGTCCTACAAAATCCAAAGCCCATTTTTCAAAAGGTTCAATGTGTACCGGAGGTTGTAATGGCATCTCACCTGAAGGAGAAGGTTTCCCTACCCTTTGGCAACTGTCACACCTTTTGACATACTCCTTAGCATCTTTAAACAAGGATGGCCAATAATATCCTAAATTAAGGATCTTATAGGCTGTCCTCTTATCTGCAAAGTGTCCACCACAAGGTTCATCATGACATGCCTTGAGAATCTCATGCATCTCATCTTCACGAACACACCTTCTAATGATCAAATCTGGACCTGTCTTGTACAACTCATTAGCAACCCATGAATATTTTGCACTATCACAAATGATTTTTCTTTTATCCCTTGCATTCATAATTGAAGGAATTTTTCCTGAAACTAAATAATTAGCAATATCAGCAAACCATGGAGTTTGAGTAGAGATTGCAAAAAGATATTCATCGGGAAATTGATCTTCAACCGGAGTGTCATCTTTGATATTTTGGAGTCTAGATAGGAAATCAGCCACTGTGTTTTGTTTTCCAGGCCTATCTAAAATAGTAATGTTGAATTCTTGTAAGAGTAACAACCATCTTATCACTCTGCCATTAGTGATTGTTTTGTTCATTAAATATCTAATTGCAGAATGATCAGTGTGAACAAAAGTTTCATAGCCTGTTATATAGTGTCTAAATTTGTTTATGGCATGAACAACAGCTAAAAACTCTTTTTTCAGTTACAGTATAGTTTAACTCTGCAGGAGTCAAATTTTTACTGGTATAATAGATGGCATAGGGAATCAAATCTTTCTGTCCCAATACTGCTCCTAGAGTTGTATCGGAAGCATATGTCGAGATATGAAAAGGTAACTTCCAGTTAGGTCCCCTTAATATAGGTGCTTCAGAAATTTTGGTTTTCAGGGTTTCAAAAGCTAACTGGCAATCAGAAGTCCACTTAAATTCACAATCTTTGGTGAGTAATTTAAAGAGAGGAGATGCTATTTTGGTGAAGTTTTCTATAAATCTCCGATAGTACCCCGTAAATCCTAGAAAACTTCTTACATCTCTTTGACAACTTGGAATGGATAGGTTAGAAATAACTTCAACTTTCGCTTCATCAACTCTAATCCCATCCCCTGAAATGTGGTGCCCTAAAACAATACCTTCAGTGAATATCATAAAACATTTTTCATGACTAAGAGAAAGGTTTGCTTCTTGACATCTTTTTAAGACCTTTTCCAAGTTTTCTAAAGCCTCTTCAAATGTATCCCCATAAACTGTAAAATCATCCATGTACACCTCTACACAGTCATGTATCAGATCAGAAAAAATTCCTAATACTGCCCTTTGGAATGTTGCAGGTGCATTGCACAATCCAAATGGCAATACTCGGTAGGCATAGGTACCCAAAGGACAAGTAAATGTGGTTTTATCTTGGTCTTCAAGTGCTACTTGGATTTGAGTGTAACCACTAAATCCATCCAGGAATGAAAAGTACTTTTTACCTGCTAATGTATCTAATACTTGATCTATGAAAGGTAAGGGAAAATGGTCTTTAAGAGTAGCTTTATTCAATTCTCGGTAGTCAACACACACCCTCCATTTTCCATTTTTCTTAGGTACAATTACTAAAGGGGAAACCCACTGACTATCTGAAATAGGATAAATGAAGTTAACATTTAACAATTTTTGTAATTCTTCCTTGACAATTTCCCTAAGATTTGGATTCATCCGTCTTTGAGGCTGTCTGATTGGTTTGAAATTTGTCTCTATATAGATGTGATGAGTACAAGTCTTGGGACTTATCCCTTTCATGTCAGTGTATTCCCATGCATATGCAGAAGAATGTCTCTGTAATACTTTGACTAGTTCTTCTTGTTGAGATTTTTCCAGGTTTTTGTTTATATTCAAGGTTTTTCCTGGAAAAAATTCACTTGTAGAACTGCCAAATTTGTCCATAGAATGCATAGACATCTGTATAGATGACAAGAACTCAATATTGGATCTCTCTTGAAATGATTCTTGTTTG
Source organism: Pinus albicaulis (assembly GCA_034641835.2). Lineage (NCBI taxonomy): Eukaryota > Viridiplantae > Streptophyta > Pinopsida > Pinales > Pinaceae > Pinus > Pinus albicaulis. The sequence goes on along the minus strand of CM076576.1, from coordinate 629,125,477 downwards.
TGCTCTGGAGAAGATTCAAAATTTTCTAGAGTATTCAGAATTTGATTATCTTCACTAATTTCTGAAATTGTGAAGAGTGGTTGCAAATATTCTTCATCCTCTATCCATTGAGTGTCATCTAGATCTGTAATTGTCCTAGCCGGAGGATATAAAGTGAATTTCTTTGTTGAACTTCCATCAGAAATATACATATCACCGGACCTACAACTAATAAAAGCATCAGCTGTAGCCAACCAAGGTCTTCCTAGTATAACATGATGGCCTCCTAGATTATTCTTGGGTGTTAAGATCATGAAATCCACAGGGTACTCCCAAGAGTCTAGGGACACTGGAATGTCTTCTATTACCCCATCTGGTCTGATCACAGATCTATCTGCCAATTGTAATAGTGTGGGTGTAAAGAGAAGATTAGGAAGTTTCAGTTTGTCCATGATTTGTCTACTCATGATATTTATTGCTGCTCCTAAGTCAATGAGTGTGATTTGAATTTCAATTCCATTGATGTGAATTTTGACAACTGGATTTCCTGGGTCAAGGTACTTTGGAATAGTAGTCTTACCCATCATAATGTCTGCTATTTGTCCTACCAGTTGAATTTTCTTGGTTTCTCTTATTCTTTTCTTTGTTGTCTTCATACTCAACTCCTTTATTGCTTTGGCTAAAATTGGGATTTCCTTGATGGCTTGCAATAATGGAATTTTAATGCAAACATTTCTCAATTCATCCAAGAAATCATAATTAGGCACCATTATTTGTTTTTCTACACCTTTGTCAATTTGTAATATTTCCGGAAAGGGAGGTATAGAAGTAGATGTGGATGGTTGCTCTAATACTGGAGTTGGGCTTATTGGATCTTTTTGTTGCAGTTTTTCAATGTTTTGGCCTTGAAAGGATGTTTCTTCCTCAAGACTTTTATTAACCCGTAGGGAGTCTTCCTCAGAATTATCTTGTTCTTGTATGATCACAGAAGGTTTTCTCTTCTCAAGTATCCTTCCAGACCTAAGTTGAACATCACTAAGGTCAGAGGAGTAATTAAGTAAGTTGGAAATTGTTGTCCTTCTATCATATATGTATTCTGAGGATTCTTATTATTGGGGTTTGGTATGGGCTGAGCTGGTAATTGATTGGATTTTTGAGGGAATGGTAATGGAAGTGGTTGATTTTGATGAGGTTGGTTCAAATGATGTTGTTGAGAATTTTGTTGAAAATTTTGTTGAAGATTTTGAGGAAAATTTTTTTGAGGATTTTGAGGATAAAATTGTGGATATGGTGGATAGGATGGTGGATACTGATAATATGGAGAGTATCTTCCATAGGGACCTTGTGATCCTTGTGCCCAAGCTTGAGATTGATTTTGAAATTGGGGCCAAGGTTGCTGCCAAGAATTCCAAGGTGGATGTTGATTATACATTTGATCATGGAATCCTTGTGTCTGAGATCCCTGCCAAGGTCTTCTAGATACAAAGTTAAGAGATTCTGTGGAGTCTGTAGGAGTTTCTTCCTGAAAAATAGCCTTGAGACCAGGAAGAGAAGGACAATTCTTGGTCTCATGTTTCTCAGAACAAATAACACAGGTTTCTACAACTTTTACATCTAAAGGACACTCTCTCAAGGCATGTTTCTTCCTACATTTGGGACAAAAGATTGCCAAGGTATCAGATTCAGCCTTTTGCTTGTTTTGTATCTTGAGGGTGTCTATTTGTTCACTAAGACTCCCTAAGATGTCAGATTTAAAATCATCAAGCATGTGTTCTATTTCTGATCTACTTACTGTCCCAGAAGCAGATTTACTTGCTCTTGCAAGAGCAGGATCTCTTGGACCTTTGACAGTTTTGGATTTCCCTCTGGAAAGGTTGATACATAACTCAGATATTTCAGGTAATGTGAGTTGTGATATATCCCCTTTTCCCATCATGTTAAGGATATCCAACCATTCATCCCTAATGGTTTTTAACAAAAGAGCTTTTAAAGTGTCTTGATCTAGGTTTTCCATTTGTGCCCTTTTTATGTTGTATTTAAATCTTTCCAACAAATCTTCTAAGTTTTCATCTTCTTTTCGTAACATCTTGAACACTTCTTCCTTATGATTAACCGGCATACAATAATCCAAGTATCTCTCTAGAAATGCTTGTTTCATGTCTTCCCATGTCTTAATGGAACTACTGTTTAAGCTCATAAACCACTTCAATGCTGCTCCTTTCAGAGTTGAAGGAAATAATTTCAATTTTTGAGCATCTTGAAGATAGTCATAAGTCCTACACAACACTTCAAATTCGAATAAGAAAGTTTCAGGATCCTCAGTTTTAAGTCCATAGAAGTTCGGAAGGACAGAAGGTGAAATGTTTTTCATGGTTGTATTGGTTTCTTCATCAAGTATAGGGAACCCAAAAGAGCTTCCTATTCTACCTCTTCCTCCATCTGCACCTCTAACTCCTCCTCCTCTTCCTCCTTCTCCCCTACCTCTACCTCTATCTCCTCCAAACAATGTGTGTTCTCCATTAACAACTCCTCCTCCTCCTTCCTCTGCCATGGTTGACTCTCCCGTGGAAGTAGAAAGGTTTGTATCCTCAATAAATTTTTTTGGATCCTCTTCTATGGCAGGTTCAATAGATGAAGTGGAAGGTTTCTCTAATGGAATAGGTGACCTTAGATCTTCTAGAAGTCCAGGATCAGTAAAGGATGGAAGATGGGTTTGAGTTGAAGGTGTACTAGCTCTGGATCTAGATGAAACAAGTGGTGTTCTAGATGTCAAACTTCTGCCTCTGCTGCTTATAAATCTTCCCTTTGAATCTCTCTCCCTACGCATAAAATTGTTTTTGGATGCTAAGAAACAAAGGTTACCTAGTTTTCACTTCCCCGGCAATGGCGCCAAAATGTTGTGTCTCAATCTAGTCTCCTAAACTGAGTTCATTTAATTGTCAACCAGGATTTGTAAACTGCTGAAGTGAAGTGTACCATATGTACCTAGGTGCTTGTTTCCTAGTGCGTTGTGTGTAGTGTTTTGTGATGTTTTGGTCTTTTATGTTGATTTATGATGTTTTTGGTCTTTTGAAGTTTTATGTTTATAATGAAAATGCCTAGAAAACTAATGAAAAGAAATTGGTGGTCAAGAACACAGTTGAGCCTAATGTATGGAATGGCAAATGTAATCAAAAACACTGAAGCAACATCTAAACTATGACTGAATAGAAACAAGAGCTTAATGATGACAAATGACACAAACTAGACTTTGAGAAATGATTACTAAATATGCAAGTTTTCTAGCTAGATAGTTAGACACTAATCATGATGCAACATTCTATTCTAAGCTCATCTATTCCATGACTAATTCCTAGTTCTATTCTGCAATTTCAATTGAATGTCACAGAGCCTATACTCAAAGAGTTATTGGTTTCTTTTCAAGGTAGTTCTGTTGAGGAAGAGTTCTGTTTATGGTGAGGAATTTGCAGAGATATTTCAGTCCTTGTAATGATGTTATCTTCTGTTCCTAAGGTTATGGATCACTGGTGGTTTTCAGAACAAAAAGATATTTGTAAATAATGAGGGCTGTCTTATGAGTCCTATCAACTAAAGTGATTTACTTTGCAAAGGATGACAATGTGACTATGAGATGTAAGTGCAATGAATTGATTTAAACATGAGCTTAAGATGCTTCGAAACTAGAACAATAATAAACCATAAGCCATCATCAAACTTTGAAACGAAGTAGCTGGACATGAATTAAATGCAAAATGAAACTCCGGAGCGTTCTAATTAACATGCATTATTCTATGAGGTTACACAATCTGTTTGTTCATCATTAGTGATATTTTGGAAAAGTTCCTTCTTGTGGAATAGGTAGAACAATTCTGACTGTGAACTTGTATGCAGTTGAAAGCAAATGAACTGAAAGCAATTAAAAAAACTAAATTATCACATCACGGTCATATCTTGAACTTCTTAAGGATGTCTTGGAAGAATTTCTTCTTGTGGAAGAGTGATTAGGACAAGTGCAACTGTGATAGTGAAGACTAAAAACTACAACTAATTCCTATGATACTATAGCTATTCATCATTCATTGTTATGATCTATTGGAAGAATGTCTTCTTGTGAAAGAACTGGAATGAATATAACTACAGTATTTAGTTAAAAACAAATACAACTCCTATCCTACAGTACCATAGTCATTAAACATTCATCATTTTAATTTATTGGAAAAATGTCTTCTTGTGGAAGAACTGGAACGAATATGACTACAGTAGCTAGTTAAAAACAAATACAAATTTAACTCCTATCTACAATACCATAGTCATTTAAACATTCATCATTTTAGTCTGTTGGAAGAGTGTCTTCTTATGGAAGAACTAGAATGAGTACGACTACAGTATATAAAACAAAACAACTAATAATTCAATATGCAGAACGTAAAGATAGCTAGGAAAAACTTATCTAGTTTACGCAAAAGAAATCCGTTCAAGGGGCAGGGGCCCTCTACCACTTGACGGCATTCAACTCCAAATTAAATCACGCCTTCAAGATAATTTTGTCTGCTCCATTAACGATGAAATAGTTTGAACATAATGCTCTGTGTCTTCAAAGACGTAACACAGAGTTTACACAAAATCTAGCAGCAAATCTAACACAAATTTTCTAACTAAGCTCTCGGCCTACTCAAGAGTTTATAAAGTAAATGCAAGTAACAATAATTACAATAATTTAGGAATGATGTCTTCCTTATCCAAATCATTTTAGGAGTCTTTGAGGTGGCTGCGTGAAGGAGAAAAGACACCTGGACTGTGACAGTCCTAGTAGGAGTCTTCCTTCACAAATGTGTTCACACGTGCATAACCGTACCCAGAATTCATTTCTTCTTCCATGACGAGCAACACACCATGTAGGCATGACGTGGATCATGCCCATATGCGTTTTTCCTCCAGAGGCCACCTGGAACATACTCAAACATAACGGTAGCTGCAGAATCGCCGGTTAGCTACTACGGAATGCCCGCATTCTCACATTTTAGAGTGCCAAAATGCTTAACAATGGCAACAATCACAAAATTCAACAAGTCAGTCATGTAAACCATTCTAGAAGTAATTTTAACTATTTGTATTGATCAATTGGGTTTAAAATGGAAATGGACAAGGGAAAAATGAGGTAAAATGAGGTGAAGGAAAGCACAAATTTGAGGCTCAACACCATGGATGGTGAAAGATGATATTGCAGCCAACGTAATGTGGATTAAAGGAGGCATAGACCAGTTATACAAACTCTAGCACACACCATCTTAGAAAATGATGGAAAATGTTGTGGTAGTGGAAAACGCTAAGGTAGAACACATGTAGCCACATCTGTATGCCCCGATGAACCATAGAAACAACACACCACAGGTTCAGCCGTGGGTAATAACCTAATCTGAAGGCGAACATGGTAACACCACCTTAATAATGAAACCTGATAACATAGCCACAACTACTAACCCATGGTTGTGGAAAGGTAGTAATATAAAAAATAACGTGGTAACCCAAGCCTCTACGTGATTACTCACTTTCGCTCAACCATATTTCGCCCAACAATGAAACAACCACGAACACAATATTAAAGAAAATTTATATAATAATAACATAAACCATGGATTTTTCAAAAATGGCAGCAATAATAAAAGATTTGTTAACATCTCATCTCATGAACTTAAAATTGAAGAAACAGAGGTCTTGGAAAAAGGGTTGAACTTTGCCTTAGCCACGGGTCGAATTTTGAATGAAGAGATAGTATGCAGCATTAAAGATGGTATCAAGAATTTTGGAGACAATGATAAAGATTTAATAAGGCAAGAATGTGCCATCATACTCAAAAAAGAAAGACCCCCCAAAATTAATTTAAATAAAGAACATTTGAAGGCCATTAAAAAACTTAGGCAGAATGACAACATCGTAATTATTAAAGCTGATAAAGGAGGGGCGATGGTGGTTATGGACAAGGAAGAGTATATTAACCAGATGAGAGACCACCTCTACAATAGTGGTAGTTATAAGAAACTCATAGAAAACCCTATTTCTAAGGTTATAAGAACTATCAAGAAAGCCATCAAAGAGTCTAACCTGGATGATAAAATTAAAAAGCGCCTCTCACTAGATAGTGAAATAACCCCCCAGATCTATGGAGCACAAAAAATTCGCAAAGATGGAGTCCCCCTAAGACCCATTGTTAACACTATTGGGGCTCCTACTTATGAATTAGTGAAATACATAGCTAACACCTTAGCACCTCTAGTAGGAAAAACTAGCTCATACATCAAAGACTCCAAACATTATGTGGATTTTGTTATCACTCAGGTTTTCCTAGAAGTTGTGTAAGAGGAAAGTATACCCGAGGTAACCACAAACCAATCTTTTAGATGCAGAATCTAGCCAATCTGCATCCAGAGAGGGCTCTCTCTTTATGATTTATCTTTGTTTTTGAATGATTTTAGGCTAGTTATAGATGCAAAGTTTGTTTTGGGAAAGTGGTGGAATCCACAAACTAAGGGCAAGGTTGAGGGCTTTCAGTCCATTGGGCTATGGAGTCTAAGGATGGCTTTACTGGATTTCTTTTCTGAACACAAGATGGTATTACAGTGCAAGATAGCTAGACAGAGAACAATCCTTAAAATTTAAAGTGGATGGATGGTCTTGAAGGGATGAAAGGCAACTAAGAATCTTTCACCATATTCAAGAGGTAGAAGAGAAATGATTACAAGCAAAGAGCAATGAAGGATTCTTTGTTACAGTAATCAACAATATTGAATCAGCAAAACATGAGCAATTAAGAATTCATGCTTATAACTAATCCATAAGAAAACATCGAGAATAATCACATTTGAAAACAGAGTACAATTAAGCAAATTCTGTTTCAATCCTTTATGTAAACTATTCAGAAACGGATATGATGATAGCATAAACTAATATAAAATTTAAACACAAGGGTTGGAAAACTTATTGAACTAAAGTCCAACACATGAATCCTGCAACAAGTCCAGTGCTTCAAAACGTCATCCAGTAAGCCACAAGTAAATTTGTCCAAAAGCTTTTTATTCCGAAAACCTCAATGTTACAGCAGAGTAATAGAATCCACCCCAAATGCTTTCTTTGGGGATTTATTTATACAAAAATAATCCTAACAATATTACTCTATCCTAGCCAATAATTCAGGCTGACTTAAAGCGTATTTACAACAAACAAGAGACACATGGTCTCGAAAATAGAATAATGAGTAACGGCTGATGTGCTGTTCCTTTCTTCATGGACGTGCTAAGGATAAGTGCTCAAAATAGGGCTCTGTGCTGTCCTTTGCGTATTCCTTTGACTTGTTGAATACTCTTTCTTCTCACGGATACTCTTTGACCTTTCATCTGATACTCTTTCATCTGCATTTCTGTTTTTTACCATTTACTCAATAGTAAAGACAAACTTTTATCCTGAAAACATTTTTTTACAAAATTTCCAGCATTTCCTTCCACCACTGATCATCTGGTATCATTGTTCTTCTGAGCTTCCTTAAAGTTTCATCGGCTTCAGTAAGTTTATAAAAAGTGGGCTCGTTTGGAAATAGATATTTTAATTCATGCTCCAGATGAAATAGATTCCTCACTTTTTCATAAATACTCTTCCCAGTTGGTACTGCAGGTTCTGATGAGCTAGTAGAACCTATATTAGTAGAACCTATAGCTGTATGTTTAGCATGAATTTTGATTCTTTTCTCATAAGTTTCCAAGTCCACTATTTGATCCTCTGTGAGCATGGGACTTGGCATTTCACTGTCGAGCAGAGCTTGAAACTTTTCTCTGAAAACGTTGATGTCGACCAAAATATCAGTACACTTTCTTTCTAGATTTTGCATGAAAGTTCTCTTTGTGAAAATTTTCTTTGCTTCCAAAACTACACCTGTTCTGTCATCAATTCCTAGCAATGCTAGCTGTTGTTTTGTTCTGGAATTCAAAAACTGAATGAGCTGCTGGGCTAGCTCTGGCTTGCCTCTTAATTCATGTCTAGTTTTGTTTATTTCTTCTTGGGCTATCTTGACTAACTCATTCTGCTCAAAAATAGCTTGAATGGAAGGCCAAATATCTCTTATTAAATTAATGATGTTGTCCCAAAGAATATCATTTATTTCATTCAGAGGCTTTTCCAGTGTAAGATCCTTTTGCAAAGTCTCAACCAATTTTTCCAACCTTTTTATTTCTCTGAGGTTGTCAGCAGCTGTCTTTTTGGATGTGTCATATTTTCCCTCCAATTTTGTTAATTGTAATTTTGTTTCTTGGAGTTCTGTGACCTTTAGCTGCAAACTCTCCATCTGTTTAATCAAATCATCAGAATTCAAATTAGAAATATTCACCTGAGATGATTGTTCCTGTTGTCCTGTAGTACTTGTTGCTGAAGCCTGTTTGAGAATTTCCTGTTCCTGCAATGCCTTTTCCAGCTCCTTCTCGGTTTCATTTAGTCGCTCTGTCAAATTTAAGAGCAACTCCATCATTTCTTCTTGTGAATTCCCTTTTATTACTTCCTGTGTCTGGGGGTGCCTTGAGGCTGGTATTTTCAACTGTTTTCTCAGTGCAGCTATATCATCCTCTTTCTTTTTTATCAGTGCCTCAATACCTTTAGTGTCTTTGGGATTGTGCCCCAAACCAATGATGATCTCTTCTAGAGACTTTATTCTATTGTCCTTGGCCTGTGAGGAGGCCCTTTCAATTTTCAATGTTGCAGCAGTATTATTCAAGGAATCTTGTAGTGTTAAAGTTGCCATGGCTTTGTTGGTGAGAGTGGAATAAACCATTTCCCCTGTTTGCCTATGAAGCTCTATCTGATCCAAGGGATGGATATCCTTTGCTAACACTTCAAAATTTGTTCTGATGTAATCTGTTGCTGAAGTTGGCTTTGGCACCTTAGCTTTGAAGTGGCTCATTTGCATTTTACCTTGTGAAAGATCAAAAGCTGACATCAACCTTTGCTGATTGTGAGGAGCCATCTTCATATACTGATCGTAGACCTTCATTTTTAATGGTTCATTCCTTGTTTTGATATCAATGAAGGTTTTCTTTATGTCTCCAGTATCTGTCTTGGGCGGTCTGAAAGAAGATACTTCATTGCTCAGTTGCTTTTGTATCCCTTTCTGGCTTATATTTGTTTCACTTGCTGTACCTGTTTGCTGACTATCTTTCCTGCCATCATCAAATATTTCATCTATGATCTCTACATCTGGAGGTAGATCAGATTTATGTTTTTTAGCTTGATAGACTTGTGGGGCTCCTTTTGAAGGTGTGGTATCTGGAGCTGACCTCTTTTTCCCTATTTCCACATTCAGTGGAGTTTGCATCTCCGGAGCTTGGATTTGCTTTGCTGGTGTTTGAGAAGCTTTAGATTGTTCTGGTGTTTTGGAACTCTGTGATTTTTCTGCCATGACCAGGGTTTCAATGACCTGAACTATAGGTTCTTTTCCTTTACCTTTAGGCTCTGCTGCTACTGATGGGCTGTCTTCCTGTATAGCTTGTTGTAGAGTGGCCGTTGAAGATGTGCCAATATAGGGTACCTGCATTTGATCATATGTTTCTAGGTCAAATTTCTTCTCAGCATCTTTCATAAGTTTATTCAATTTGTCAGCTCCACTTCCCTCTTCAACAAGTGTTCCTTTAACCCATTCATCTTGATTTGCATACCGTTCTATGTCAGGAATTCTGTGATGTATATAAGGAGATGACTTATTTTTTAACCTTCTTTCACAAATGAAACCAAAGGGGTCATAAGGGACCCAACGGAAAGATGTCTGGAATTTTTTCTCTAATATAAGTTCGGCATCTCTTTCAGCTTCCCTAGAATTGCAAATGAAAGGACCTAATTGGCTTTTGATCCTTAACTGTGCTTTCTTCTTTACATTGCAGAAATGGATTACATCTGAGTTATTCATCTGTCTAAAGTATTCCAAAGCAAAAATTCTCATTGGTACATATCTGGGTAACTTGAATGGATGTAATTCACATCCATAAATCTTGATGACTGTATGGTTTTGGTACAAGTACCAATCCCCAACTTTGTAACTCTTTGACAATTGCAGGGTCTTTCTAATCTCAGTACTAAGCCTGGGGGGAGAAACTCCTGTTAACAAGGTTGTAGCAGGATGTACAAACTGATCAATGAATTCCGAATAAGAGTAGGGAGAATCAGAGGACAAATGAATGATGGGGGACCAAAAAATAACAGACCTGGGATTACCTTTAGCATCAAGTTTCTGAACAGGGAAAGGGAATTTGTCTGAGTGATAGAAAATTATGAGGTGATAGATAACCGAGGAGTACTTGAAAACCTTTTCATCATCTAGCCTTAAAAATTGATCATGGATTTTGTTGGCAATGAAGGAAGCATAGTCATACTTAATCTCAGGAGGCTTCCCAGGGGTAAAGATAGATAGCAAAGCCAGAGTTATCTCGTCAACATACTCACTGGTATTGAATCCTAAGACAAAGGATATTACATTCACAATAAGCCTTCCCAATTGATTGAAAAAACAAAAACCATAGGGGGGAGTCCCTTTTGGCTGATGCTCAGGTAACATGAAGTACTGACACATTGCTTTCAATTTCTCCGGAGTTAACAGTCTGGTTTTCTCAATTAGCCCTTCCATGGATAGAGGTGCTAATTCTTGTTCTGGCTCAAATTGTAACATAGCATTGATAGCCTGAGGTGTTATAGGGAACAAAACACTTTGATCAGGAGCTAATACAGCTCTTTGTATGGGATCATAATATGCATGACAATAATGAATGATTTCAGGGAAAACGTGAACTGTAGGAATGAAATACCTTGGGAGATTGGATTCCCACAACCCTATAAGATCTTGCCCCTTCGAGTATTCGTCTCTGCAGCGACAGAAACTCAAACGGGGACTTTCATCGAAATGCAGGTCTTTTATTTGGAAATCTTCATCTATGAGAGGCAAGTAGTCTAAATCTCGGTGAGGAGCATTCAAAGGAGTGACATTTAGAGCAGTGGGGGCCTCCATTTTGGTTCTTGTGGATTCAAAATGAAGGTTTCAGTTTTTCTTGCAGACCGGACGGGATATCTGACAAAAGAGGAAATTGGAACAAATTGCAGGTTTGGGAAGCAAATTTACAGGTTTCAACTCTTCAATGAGGACTCAGAGAGGACTTTCAAACACTTTTTCAGAGAAAAACACAAGAAACCAAGCTTAACTTGCAGTCGGGGCGCGTAATGATAAATACCTGTTTTTGGATGGAAACTGGTTCTTTAACAGGTAATGGACAATGGCAGGGACGTTCTTCAACACGGGCGCAGCGGAATTTCTGAGTAATTTGGTGTATTTGCAGCGAATTTTGAAATTTGCAGCGGGAGCTTAGTCTCTTTCGAAAACCAAAATAACTGAAAAAACGCGAAAAATGGCTTAAAAACAAGTCAAAAGGGTTTTTGTCGTTTTCGAGGTGATGATGTCATTTGACGTACGGGGTGACGTAAGGGAGTGGGGCCGGCGGTATTTGATAAGCGGTAAGCGGTGAGCCCGCACCGCTTATGGAGGAAGGCGGTAAAAATCGCAATGGCAGCGATTCCACAGGATGCTTGCCATGTGGAATGCTGAATAGTCAAACCCGCCCACTCCCCGCTGGCTAAAAAACTCACACGCGATGGGCAGCGGGATTGATCGGGACCGTTGATCAACGGAGGAATGATCTGACGGCTGGAGGAAAGGGAAACTTGTGCGGTTTCGAAAGAGGGCCCGTCGGGGTTTAAACAAGTTTTGACATGTAATCTAATCACCCCGGGGAGAAGCTAATAGGCGGGAATGGTTGTTAATTAGTCCAAATGACTAATTAACCCCGTGAATTTATAAAATGAATTGCGGCGGGTTTTGGCCATGTGGAATGCTGAGTATGGTGGCGCAGGATTCCGTCGTAGTTTATTCTTGTTTTTGGTGTTAAACACATATGTTACGTGTCTAACGCTTTTCTATATATATTTTATTATACGATGAATAAATTAATATAATTAATTCATCATAGGGGCGGAATCTATATATAAGGTTATAGTTTTACCAAAGGGCTTTATAAAGCGGGGTATTTATTTTAAATGTGCGGGACTATATATACTTTGGTAAAACATTATAATAAGAGGGTTTTGGGGATATTTATTAGACAAGGGAGTTATATACATAGGAAAAAGGGATTTCACTAGGGATTTAATATAATAGAGTTAGGTGTTAATATGAAAAAGGACAAGGAAAATCAAAACACCTTTGTACATCTAAGAAAGTGAAAACTTATGAAGTAAATTGCACATTTTTATCTTCAACACTTTAAACTTAGAATAACAAGTTGTTTTGAGGAATTTTATGGAATGTTGCATCAGTTTCCTAAGTAAAATAGGATTTTACTTAGGAAAAGTTAAAAATGGAAGATAATCAATGATGGATTATTTCAAGTGCTTAGGTCTTTTGATCATTAGGCCGAGGGTCCGGTCCCTCCAGAAGTCAAGGAAATGCCTTGAGCCCCTTTGATCTCCAATTACCTTAGTACTTTTTTGGGGGAAATTAGTAAAACTCTTGAGGGGGAAAATGATGAGGGAGGTTAATGAATTTGACTTTGCTTGCTGTGATTTTCCAATGTATTTCTTGCTTTAGTACTTGTGATGAAAGTAAAGGATCAACCAACATATAACAGCACCATTCATCAGATAACACTTTGTAGCACCATCTACCTACCCTATCTACTTAACACTACCATTTTGTCTTCTTTATTAGGGTGCATTTAGACTTGCAAACCCTTTTCAATCTTTTTCTTTTTACATGATGAATCTATCTATTTCTACCCTTATTACATCCAAGGGCTCAGATTAAACTGTTGAGCACCTTTATTCACTCTACCTAGCTACTTATCTGCCAAGATTAAACTGTTTGGCTAGATATTTATTCTCTAATCTAAAACATGAAATTGAAATATGACTAAGCCAAGTTTAAACAGTTTGACTTATTCATGAATTGTGGCAAAAGTTTCACAAGCTGCACACAATTATTTTATTACAATAGATGAAAAAAGTAGTGGCATTTAGACTTGCACACTTTCCTTGGCCTATTTTTTGCTTGGGGTTCATTTCTTTCTTTTTTTTTTGACCATTTTTATTCTTTTACCCTTTGATTTTTTTTTTAGGGTATACCCTCTTTACATTTTTTAAATTTTTTGATTTTTTGGTTTTTCAAGAATATGGAACACCTTTGCTCAAGTAAGAAGGTTTGAACATATTCCATACTTTCATCAAGACAATCATGAAAGATGAAACCTATTGATATAGGAGGCTAACACTGGCTCCACTTGGGGATGGCTTTTCCTTGTGGAAAGTCAAGAACAGTAGATCAGATGCCTCAGAATGTCTTCAAACTGACAGTAAGGAATTTTCCTTCTTCTGGTAGCTTTATTTACATATGATAGTAAAACTTTTTGGAACTTAGGGCCTTCACTTCGGGCTTCAATTCCAAGAAGTCACCATCCAATCCAAACTGCAGAAACAAAAATAAAACAAGCAAAAAATATATTATGTACAAGTTAGGAACATTTAAACATTCTAGTAAATTGGATCAAAATAATGCTTAAGCATTCGACCATTGACTGGTCCTTCTTCAACTTCTGAATTGTCCAAGTCCTTCAAAAAATAAGTATCGTTTTCCTGCAAGGCATGAATGATATAAGGCCCTTTCCACAAGAAATCAAACTTCCCATGTTTCCCTTTTTCTTCTCTTCTAGAATCCCATCTTAGGACCTTGTCTCCTAACTGAAAATCCTCTGCTTTAGTTCTTTTATCAAACATTTTCTTTAGCTTTTCCTGTAAGACTTGTGATCTTTGGTATACCTCTTCTCTGGTTTGTTGTAAGTGGATTTTTTGATTAATTCTTCTTTGAATGTCATTTGGCTCCACTTGAGCCTCCTGAAGTAATTTCATGACAGGGATTCCTAAAGATGAAGGGAATCTTGCTTCCAGACCATAAATTAACTCATATGGACTAGTCCCAATGGATTTCTTGGTTGTGAGTCTGTCTGCCCATAATGCATAGGTCAGTTTCTTGTGCCAGTTCTTTTTATTTTCTTCCAACAATTTCTTAATGATATTGATCAAACTCTTATTGGAGGATTCTGCTAGTCCATTACCTTGGGGGTAATAGGATGTTGAATGGCCTAAAGTAATATGATATTTATGGCAGAAATTTATCATTTTCTTTGATTTAAATGCAGCAGCGTTGTCTGTTATAATCTTTTCTGGACATCCAAATCTTGAAAGTATGTTGGTTTCAAGAAACCCTATGATTACAGAATCATTGGACTGCCTACATGGGATGGCTTCAATCCATTTGGTGAAATAGTCTGTAGCAGTTAAAATCCATCTATGTTGTCCTGAAGAAGGGGGGTGTATCTCTCCAATAAAATCTAAACCCCATTGTTGAAAGGGTCTTTCTGTGGAAACTGGTTTTAAAGGCAAAGGTAACAACTTTCTTTTACCCTCAAATATCTGACATTTGTGACAGCTTGTTACAAATTTCTTTACATCAGAAAATAATGTTGGCCAGTAAAAACCAGCCCTTAAGATTTTGTCTGCAGTAGATTTCCAGTAGAGATGTCTTCCACAATCCCCTGCATGAAATTCATTAAGCACTTTATCAGCTTCATCTTTTAAGAGACAATTCAATAAAATTCCTTCATGATTCTTCCAAAATAAAGTGCTATCTAAAATACAATATTTCAAAGATGTCATCTTTAAAAATCTTTGCTTAGTTCTGGACAACCCTGGAGGAGCTTGCAGGTTTAATAAAACATGAATTATATCAGAATACCAGGGTGAATCTAAAAAAGCTTGACTGATCTGAGGAGTCGCCATCTCCTGATCGTTATCCAGTTCATTGATATCTAAGGCTTGGCAATTGGTTTCTGTCATGAGTTGTGCTAAGCCTTGGCCTTTTATCAGTTTGGTTGGCTTGATTTCAATATCATATTCCAAAATGGTAGCTACCCACTTACCTCGTTTACCTTCAATGCCATCTTGAGTCAAAATATCTTTAACTACTGCATTGGGCACATATGCTATCACATGAGAATATAATATGTAAACTCTAAAATCTTTGATTGCTTTTACCAATGCAAAAGCCTGTTTTTCCATAATATTGTACTTTAGAGGTGCATCCCTCAGTGCTTTACTAAAAAATTCTATTGGCTTTTCACACTCTTGGTCATCTTTTTGAAGTAAAACAGCTGCAACAGTATGTTCAGAAGCAAATGAAAAAATAATAAAGTCTCTATCAAATTTAGGACTGGTCAGAACTGGTGTCCTTGTTAAAGCCAATTTAATTTCCTCGAATGATTGTTTGGCTTCTACAGTCCAGTCAATGCTTGAATCTTTCCTCAACATGTTAGTCAGTAATCTAAGTAACTCTGCTAGACTAGAAACAAATCTTCTCAAGAAGTTGATTTTTCCTATAAATGCTTGCAATTCTTTTATGTTTCTGGGGTGGGGTATTTGCAAAATTGCTTGAATTCTTTCAGGATCAATCCTAATGCCATCTTTAGAAATGATATGTCCTAAAAGCTTTCCTTCTTCCAAACCAAACAATGACTTCTTAGGTTTTAAAGAAATTCCATATTTTCTGCACTTTATAAATACTTGCCTTAGGTGATCTAAATGTTCTTGATCTGTTTTAGAGAAAACAGTCAAATCATCTAAGTAAATAACCAGAAAATCATGTATCTCTTTAGCAAAAGCAATGTCCATCTCTCTTTGAAAGGTAGCTCCTGCATTCTTGAGTCCAAATGGAATTTTGACATATTTAAACGTACCCCATGGTGTGGTAAATGCTGTTTTATCCTGATCATCAGGATGAACCAGAATCTGGTTGTATCCTGAAAATCCATCTAGTAGTGATATTCTCGAAGATCCCACTACCCTTTGCAAAATGTGATCCATTTTCGGTAGAGGATAGTTGTCTTTTAAAGAAACTTTATTCAAATTCCTTAAATCAACACACAGTCTGATTTCTCCTGTCTTTTTTCTGGTTGGTACTAGGTTAGAAACCCATTCTGAAAATCTGATAGGGGCTATAATCCCTGCTTCATACATTCTTTTGATTTCCTTTTCAATTGAGGGTAGTAAAACAGGATTAATTCTCCTAAGTTTTTGTTTAAAAGGTTTATGGTCTGGTTTCAAAGGTATAGTATGTTGAATGATGGATGTATCATAAGATTTGAGGTCTTCATAACTCCAGGCAAAAACATCCTGGAATTCTTTTAATAGTTCAACATATTTCACCTTTTGTTCTTTTGGGAGAGATTTGGACAACTTAACAATTTTAGGATGTTCAGGTGTTCCTAAGTTGCATTCCTCCATATCGGCTTTAACAGGTTCCATTTTAGGTCTGAATGGAATATTGTTTGAGTCAAATAGATCTTCCAAAGGTGTTAATCCTTTGGGTAATTGATTATCTTTTAAATTGATGATTTCTGTCTCATCTATGATCTCATCAAATTCCATTTGTTTCAAATTTTGCATGTCTTTTTCAGTGAATGTGGTTGGATGCAGCATATGAACTGCATTTTCTCTTGAAATTTCCATTTTTTGTTCTTTTTCTTGATCAAATTTATCAGCAGTCATGTCTTCATCTAGATTACAGTTAGAAAACTCATTCTGAAGTGTCAAAAAACTATTGATTTGATGGTTATTCACAAATACTTGCCAATTCAAAACATTGTCGGGTATTGCAGGCCTGTGTCTTATCTCAGCTGAAAACCGATGATTAGGATCAAAAGGCAACTTACATGTACTAGCAAACATTGCTAAACTGTGAGCATGCAAGTTTTGTTTCCTGGGAATCTTGGCAAGTTGGGCTTGTAGAAATGTGTTGAGAATCTCTACAACTGTCTCTCGGTATTGTTTCAGTCTCATGTCTTTTGTTGCACATTCTCCTTTAATCTGTTGGATAATTAGTTCAGAGTCACCTATGATTGATACCCTAATGCCTCCTAACTTCTTGACATGTTTAAGCCCCAATAAAAGAGCTTCATACTCTGCCATGTTGTTAGTGCATTTGAAATTTAACCTATAAGCATGACCCTCTGCATGATTGTTCTCTACATCGTGTAACCAAATTCCAGCTCCTGCACCTAGTCTGTTTACTGAGCCATCAAACTCTAAATGCCATAGAATTTCATGTTCGTAATCTTCATCAATTGTTTTAATAGATTTTCTGACAAGAGCTAGTTGTTTAGTTGTTTCAGGTTTTTCTTGGTCATCTGGTGTTTCTTTGTTTTCAGATATTTCTTCAATTTTGACAGTGGTTTTGTTTATGATTTCCATTTCAGGAGCTTCTATTTCAGTAGGAAGATCTGACTCAGCATTGTATAAAATAAAAGAATCCATGTCAGAATGTACAGAATAAACAGGGAAGTTTTCAGGCTTCTCTTGGCTACTCACTAAGTACTTCATCAAAGTTTCTATATATAATCTTTTAGGCTGACCAAATACTGAAATAGTTGCATAAGACATGTCTAATTGAATAGATCCTCCAAGTTTAGCACCCCAAGACCTAGACAATAACATACCATATTTGGGTGGAATATCAGCAACTACTATGTCCATTAAAACAGATTTAGCAGGGTATTGGACCAAAGTGACACACAGATCTTTAATTAAACCTAAACATTTTACCTGACTGGAATCAAATGAAAACAAATCTTTGTATGGTCTAGTAATATCTAGATTCAATCTTTCCATTACTGCTTTTGGCATCAAATTGTGAGATGCTCCATAATCAAGTATTGCATTATGGAGTATCTTGTCATGAACATTCAGGCTTACATAAAATGGAGGAGTTCCCCCACTTTCTGGTTTGCCATTAACCTCAGGGCCAAAAAGAAGTTTGGGTTGATCATCAAGAATATTTACTGAATCATCCAATCCAGTAGTGTTAATGTTTAAAGACTTGGAAATCTGATTCCTATAGACATCATGTTTAGCCAATTCTGATAAAGGAACAGCTATCTTGAGTTTGCCTATTTGAGCTTCTAGATTAAAGGGTTTTTCTGTTTGAGCTTTAGCGTTTTGCACAGTTGGATTTTCTCGGTTTACTGGATCTTCAATGTTTTTCTCTTTTTCATGAATGAAGTTTTTCTTTGAAGATGTTTCAGGACTAACTTCTACTGTTTCTTCTACAGTTCCTACTTGAGGAGATGTATTGGATTGCTGTTTGTCAATTGGTTGGTTGTCAGAGACATCTTCAATTATTGGATTTGAAAAACGAGGAGTTATCCTAGGCAAAATTTGTATTTGGGGAATGTTTTGTACAGGGGAAGTATTTTGTACAGGGGGAATGTTTTGTTTTCCTTTGACATTTTGTTTTGTGGTTTTCTGTTTATTTTTCTCTGGTACATCTATCCGTCTACTTCTCAAGTTGTACCGCTTATGAACCTCGTAGATTGCTGTGTCATAGCCTTCTTTGAAATCAAAAGTCTCACCTGAATGAGTGTGGAATGTTTCAAGGATATGATTCTCTTGATCATCCTGAGATAGGAAGATTTCTGGTTCATCTTTGTCCTCATTAACATTGTTTATTTCTACATCTTCTGTAGGTCCTTCTGAGGTTGAACCTTCAACAAAGTTTTCTTGGAAAGGTGGTCTAATGTTTTGATCAGGGACATTCTTTCCAATATTTTGGTTCAGATTCCTCCTAAAGTTTGGGTTTCTTGCAACATTCTCGTTATCAGTAGCAGACTTTCTTTCAATGGTTTCCACTCTATCACCTAATCTTTCCATACCTTTAATGATTACATCCAGCTTCTTTTCAAAAGCTGAAGGTTCTTCCTTCATAGGCATTCTTCTCTCTGCCCTTTCTCTGGCTCGTTTTTCTCTCAGATTTGCTTCTACGCTCACCACTATGCTCTGCATTTCCTCTAGTGTTTGTGGAGCTCTTTCCCTAAGAGAATAAGCTATTTCAGAGTCAAAACCGTCTGGAAATTTGACCAACACGTTATTAGGTGGGGGTATTAGATTCAGAGGAACTGCATGATATGATTCATTAAATCTTATGATGTAATCTGGTACGGTTTCATTTGGTCTTCTTCTTAATTTTTCAAATTCTGATAAGATCTGGAGAGGATCTTTCTTTTTCTCCCATCTGTTCAAAAATGCCCTATACAAAGCTTCTAGGTCAGCAATACCGTTCGGGGTGAGAGCCCTAAACCAAGTTCTAACTTCTCCAGTAAGACTTTGTACAAAAATTCTCATACGGATATCATCAGTATCAATCTCATAAAACTCAAAGTAATATGTCATCCTTTTGGTGTGTTGTTGAGCTGTGTAGGTGCCTGATCCGTCAAAAGGTGTGATCTTACTTTGGTAGTCTGGTGGTAAAGCTGGAGGGTTGGCTGGTAATATTAAAGGGGCATATCGATTGGCCATTGGAAGATAAAGTGAAGTAACAAGAGTAGCCGGTCTAGTAGGAGGAGATGGAGGTCTGACAGGTGGAGATGGAGGTCTGACAGGTGTTTGAAAAGTGGCTGAGTTCGGAGATGCTTCAGTTATTACAGAAATGTTTGAGCTTTCTTCAAAGGCTTGCTCAGATTGAATGGAGTTATGAAATTCTCTGTCAAGATGATGCAAAACAAATCTATATTGCAATTCTTCAATGAACCAAGGATCTGGAATCAACCTAGATAATTCAGTCTCAGAAAAATTTACAAACAAAGATGTTTCAAATCTCGCATCAAAAGGAACGTCATCAATATAAATAATTTTCACAGGACAAGATGCAGATCTAGAAAGTGGTCTAGAACTACCTGTACTTTCCTGACTTCCTCTTTCAGAACTTTCTTGACTTCCTTGTCTTCTAAGAATCCTAGGGATCAGATTTGGATTTTCAAAAATTGGTGGTGGATTTGGGTCAGGGTTTGACCTAGTGTGTCGAATCCTTTCTGAAGCCAATTTTCTTAGAATATGTGTTTTTGAATTTTGGGTTTTACTTGAAAAATAAATACAACTTCTACAAATTCTTTAAGAAATAATGATATGTGATTAAGATTTCCTCAAAGATCTGTTTAAACTAGAGATTCTGATTGAAAAATTTGAAACTAAGATTCAACTTATAAGCTAAATCAGAGATAGACTGAAACAACATTTATTTACTTTTGCAATTGCATAGCAAAAGCAATTTCAGAGGCTTCCTGGCTGATATTCAGACTCTGTCTGTAGATTATAAATCAAACAATAGTATCAATAAAATGATTCAGATCCCCAGCGGAGTCGCCACTTTGCTTGTAGTCATTTCTCTTCTTTCTCTTGAATATGGTGAAAGATTCTTAGCTGCCTTTCATCCCTTCAAGACCATCCATCCACTTTAAATTTTAAGGATTGTTCGCTGTCTAGCTATCTTGCCCTGTAATACCATCTTGTGTTTAGAAAAGAAATCCAGTAAAGCCATCCTTAGACTCCATAGCCCAATGGACTGAAAGCCCTCAACCTTGCCCTTAGTTTGTGGATTCCACCATTTTCCCAAAACAAACTTTGAATCTATAACTAGCCTAAAATCATTAGAAAACAAAGATAAATCATAAAGAGAGAGCCCTCTCTAGATGCAGATTGGCTAGATTCTGCATCTAAAAGGTTGGTTTGTGGTTACCTCGGGTATACTTTCCTCTTACACAACTTCTAGGAAAACCTGAGTGATAACAGATTTCATTAGAAATGCTAATCTAGAACCTGGTGACAAAATAGTAAGTTTTGATGAAGTCCAACTCTTTAGAAAGATACCCTTATATGAAGCCATGGAAGCTGTCAGGGAAGTTGCAGATCCCCAGACTGCTAAGTTAGGGGAAATCTGTTTGCGCTCAACTTTCTTCACTTTCCAAGGAGAGATTTTTGAGAAAACGTCTGGAGTAGCCATGGGTTCTCCTCTATCTCCCATAGTGGCCAATATCTTCATGGACAAATTTGAGAAAAGGGCCCTAGACTTGTACCCTCTTAAACCTAAATTCTAGATTAGATTCATGGATGGCACCAGTGTTGATTGGCCTCATGAAGATGAAGAACTAAAAAAGTTCCAAAACCACCTTAACAGCTTATCCAAGGATACACAGTTCACCATGGAGAATGAAGAAAACAACTGTATCCCATTCTTGGAAATACTTATCATCATAAATAAAGATGGTTCCATTGTACATAAAGTATTTAGAAAAAAGGCACACACAGATAATTATCTCCATGCAAACTCACACCATCATCTGGAACAGAAGATGGGGGTACTTGTGACTCTTTTCACTCGAGCCTTTAGAATTTCCGATGACAATCACATAAAAGAGGAGATTGCATACTTAAAAAATGCATTCACTAATATGGGTTACAGAAACAAGAACATCATTAAATCCACAGAAAGAGCCAGATTCGGAAGCAAAAGAAAACCACGTGATGAAACCCTAAGAACTAAAGCTTACATCCCTTACATCCAAGGTGTCACCAATAACCTTGCCAAATTTCTTGGTAAAAATAACATTGAAACCTCATTTAAGCCACTCAGGACAATCAAGCATGCGATGAAATCTGTCAAAGACAACCCTGATCCACTCCAGAAAAAAGGTGTTTACCGTATTAATTGCTCATGCGGTAAATGTTATATATGAGAAACTGGAAGATATTTCAAGATCAGGCTCAAAGAACATGGTGATGACATTAGGATTGGGAGAACCAAAACCTCAGCACTGGCAGATCACTCGAATAAAACTCTCCACCACATCTGCCTAGAAGATGCTAATGTAATAACCAATGAAAATCACTCTTATAAAAGAAAGATACAAGAAGCCCTTGAAATCATCAAGCATCCAGAAAACCTCAATAGGGATGGAGGTTTAGTAGTCAGCAGAAACTGGGTCCCCTTATTTTCCCACTCTTGAAAAACTTGTCCTTTTTCATGGCATCAACCTTGTCGTACTTTCTCGTCACCTCCCTTGGCTTCCCTTCCTATTAAATATTAGAATGTTCTATAGACTCTTTCCTTTCCTGTTTAAAACCTTTACCACTCTTATACCCTCCTCCCCCCTTCTTTGCCTTCTTCTTTCCCTTCCCTCTCCATTAGCAGCCCTTCCTTCACTTGATATTAATACTCTAATAACCTTTACTTGTCCTCCTCTTGCTTAGGAATTTAATTCTTTATACTATTTTAGATTACTAAAACTTTGATGACAAGTAGCATGAATTAACCCCTTCCTAGGTTTTTAGTGTTAGACCCCCTATATTCTAATCTATAACCTTCCACTTACATCGCCCCCTTAAAACCTTTTCATCCTTATTATTAATAAGAAGGAACTTTTACAAAAAAGATTTTAATTTAGTACCATTAGTATTAGTTATCTTAACTAATACTAGTTTTATTAAATTAGAATTTGTCCCTAAAATTAAAAATGATAACCATTGAACCTTGATATGTGTAACATACTTTAATTAATCAATATTATAAGTAAAAATTAAATAAAATTAAAATAATATTAATCTTTAAATACAAGCATAATAAATTAACTATAGTATTTCTTTAATTTAATTAATTGATATTGGTCTAACCATAACAATACATTATTAAAGCCTTTAACATTTCTTAGGTTAATTCAATCAACCGTTAGTATATATTACTAGAATAAAGGTGAAGCATTAATAAAAATTGATATACGTTGCAATGAACATTAAACTGAAATCTTTAATTTAAATTTAATTCCTTAAAATTAAAAATTCTAATTATTAGATGGTTCTTCGGCTGGCATCCCTGCACTCTTAATTTATATATATGAGATCTTTCCTCCTCTCTTTTCTACAGGATTTATCCTGATGATGGGTCTTGTTCTAGACCCGAAATGTAGACGTAAAAATGCTCACTGTGGAGATTCCGAACTCAACATCTCAAAACTCACACCACAGAAATTTAAAATCTATAATTGGTACCCTTTATGGAAGGGAAACCTGGACAGAGATACGTAATCTCGAGAAAACAAGGGTTAAAATTCAGAAAAGAGAGGCAGATCTATTTTTCCTAAAGTAGCGCCGTGATCTAGATCTCACACCAACCTTTGCATTGGTAAAACACAGACTTCGTAACCAGCACATGCTCAGAGCTTTCGAAAGACTTAGTAAATTCCTCATTCATCATGAAATTAGGAGAACTAGATACAATCTGGATAAACTGGAAACAACAGCTTTCAAGATCCACCTGAAACTTGCTGAGAGAATCTGAGATGACCTATGGAATGTAATCGATGCATCTGAAGCACTTAAGGCAAGTAAGGAAGGAAATGAAGCCTGGTTTAAACAAGAAAAGAAGCTAAATAAAATTCGAGCAATGAAACAAGGTGCTATGAGGTGGGTGAATGCTGAAATCGAAGAAGAAGAAGACACCATTAACACAGCCTGCAACAGGCCTTCCAGCACTCTCGCAACACCTTCCCCTGAGCTCTATCTATCCTCCCCCCACAACACGTAGAATGTTCCAATCCATGGCTTCGACTCAGACCACAACACACCATTAAACACTGACCATACGTCTGACCCACTCAACTATGTTACCTCCCCATGTAGGATAAACACACAACTCCACCAAACAGGGTTACCGACTACTACTTTCCACAGCTTGACCGCAACCCGCACTCACACATCGCCCTCCACCTGCAATACTCTGTCCGCTCCCCTCCATGACATAGCCACCACACACAGTAGACCTTGCAACACAAGCTCTGTTTCTTCCCTGTTCCGCTTCAACACTGCCCCCACAACAACATGCAATGCATCATCACAGGTCTGAAGGTAACACAAAGTGAAGGAGGCATAGACTTGTTTTACAAACTCTAGCACACAAAATTTCAGAAAATGACAGACAGTGTTGTGGTAATAGAAAGAGCTGAAGTGGAGCACATACATCCACATCTGTCCGCTCCAATGGACCACAGAAACAACACTTCACATGTTCAGCCGTGGGTAATAACCCAATCCGAAGACGAAGACAGTAACATCACCTTAACAATGAAACTCGATAACACTAACACAACCACTGACCCATGGATGGTGAAAGATGATATTGCAGCCAATGTAATGTGGAGTGAAGGAGGTGTAGACTAGTTATACGAACTCTAGCACACACCATCCCAGAAAACAATGGACAGTGTTGTGGTAGCAGAAAAGGTTGAGGTAGAACACATGCAACTGCATCTGTACGCCACGATGAACCACAAAAACAACACACCACAGGTTCTGCCGCGGGTAATAACCCAATCTGAAGGCGAACACGGTAACACCACCTTAATAACAAAACCCGATAACACAGCCACAACTACTGACCCACGGTTGTGGAAAGGTAGTAATATAAAAACTAACGTGGTAACCCAAGACTCTACGCGATTACTCACTTTCGCTCAACCATCTTTCGCCCAAAAATGGAACAACCACGAACACAATATTAAATACAACTTATATAGTAATAACATAAACCATGGATTTAACAAAAACAACAGAAATAATAAAATATTTGTTAACATCTCATCTCATGAACTTAAAATTGAAGAAACGGAGGTCTTGGAAAAAGGGTTGAATTTTGCTTTAGCCCTGGGTCGAATTCCGAATGAAGAGATAGTATGCAGCATTGAAGATGGTATCAATAATTTTAGAGACAATGATAAATATTTAATAAGCCAAGAATGTGCCATCATACTTAAAAAATCAAGACACCCCAAAAGCAATTTAAATAAAGAACATCTGAAGGCCATTAAAAACCTTAGGCATAATGACAACATCGCAATTCTTAAAGTTGATAAAGGAGGGGCGACGATGGTTATGGATAAGGAAGAGTATATTAATAAGATGAGAGACCACCTCTACAATAGTGGTAGTTATAAGAAACTCACAGAAAACCCTATTTCTAAGGTTATCATAACTGTCAAGAAAGCCATCAAAGAGTCTAACCTGGATGATAAAATAAAAAAGCGCCTATCACCAGATAGTGAAATAACCCCCTGAATCTATGGAGCACCAAAAGTTCACAAAGCTGGAGTCCCCCTAAGACCCATCATTAACACTATTGGGGCTCCTACTTATGAATTAGAGAAATATGTAGCTAACACCTTAGCACCTCTAGTAGGAAAAACTAGCTCATACATTAAAGACTCCAAACATTATGTGGATTTCATTAGAAATGCTAATCTGGAACCTGGTGAAAAAATAGTAAGTTTTGATGTGGTCCAGCTCTTTACAAAGATACCTTTAGATGAAGCCATGGAAGCTGTCAGGGAAGTTGCAGATCCCCAGACTGCTAAGTTAGCGTAAATTTGTTTGCGCTCAACTTTCTTCACTTTCCAAGGAGAGATTTTTGAGAAAACGTCTGGAGTAGCCATGGATTCTCCTCTATCTCCCATAGTGGCCAATATCTTCATGGAAAAATTTGAGAAAAGGGCCCTAGACTTGTACCCTCTTAAACCTAAATTCTGGATTAGATTCATGGATGACACCAGTGTTGATTGGCCTCATGGAGATGAAGAACTAAAAAAGTTTCAAAACCACCTTAACAGCTTATCCAAGGATATACAGTTCACCATGGAGAATGAAGAAAACAAATGTATCCCATTATTGGACATACTTCTCATCAGAAATAAAGATGGTTCCATTGTACATAAAGTATTTAGAAAAAAGGCACACACAGATAATTATCTCCATGCAAACTCACACCATCATCTGGCATAGAAGATGGGGGTACTTGTGACTCTTTTCACTCGAGCCTTTAGAATTTCCGATGACAATTACATAGAAGAGTAGATTGCATACTTAAAAAAAAGCATTCACTAAAATGGGTTACAGAAATAACGACATCATTAAAGCCATACAAAGAGCTAGCTCTAGAAGAAAAATAAAACCTCGTTCTGAAACCCTAGGAACTAAAGCTTACCTCCCTTACATCCAAGGGGTCACCAATAAGCTTGCAGTTCTCGGTAAAAATAACATTGAAACCTCATTTAAGCCACTCAGGACAATCAAGCATGCGATGAAATCTGTCAAAGAAAACCCTAATCCGCTCTAGCGAAAAGGTGTTTACCGTATTAATTTCTCATGCGTTAAATGTTATATAGGAGAAACTGGAAGATATTTCAAGATTAGGCTCAAAGAACATGGTGCTGGCATTAGGATTGGGAGAACCAAAACCTCAGCACTGGCAGATCACTCGAATAAAACTCTCCACCACATCTGCCTAGAAGATGCTAAAGTAATAACCAATGAAAATCACTATTATAAAAGAAAAATACGAGAATCCTTGAGATCATCAAGCATCCAGAAAACCTCAATAGGGATGGAGGTTTAGAAGTCAGCATAAACTGGGTCCCCTTATTTTCCCACTCTTGAAAAACTTTTCCTTTTTCATGGTGTCAACCTTGTCGTACTTTCTCGTCACCTCCCTCAGCTTCCCTTCCTATTAAATCTTATAACGTTCTATAGACTCTTTCCTTTCTTGTTTAAAACCCTTACCACTCTTATACCCTCCTCCCCCCTTCTTTTCCTTCTTCTTTCCCTTCCCTCTCCATTAGTAACCCTTCCTTCACTTGACATTAATACTCTAATAACCTTTACTTGTCCTCCTCTTGCTTAGGAATTTAATTCTTTATACTATTTTAAATTACTAAAACTTTGATGACAAGTAGCATGAATTAACCCCTTCCTAGGTTTTTAGTGTTAGACCCCCTATATTCTAATCTATAACCTTCCACTTACACCACCCCCTTAAAACCTTTTCATCCTTATTATTAATAAGAAGGAACTTTTACAAAAAAGATTTTAATTTAGTACCATTAGTATTAGTTATCTTAACTAATACTAGTTTTATTAAATTAGAATTTTTCCCTAAAATTAAAAATGATAACCATTGAACCTTGATATGTGTGGCATACTTTAATTAATCAATATTGTAAGTAAAAAATAAATAATATTAAAATAATATTAATCTTTAAATACAAGCATAATAAATTAACTATAGTAGTTCTTTAATTTAATTAATTTATATTGGTCTAACCATAACAATACATTATTAAAACCTTTAACATTCCTTAGGTTAGGCCAATCAACTGTTAATATATATTACTAGAATATAGGCAAAGAAATAATAAAAATTGATATACGTTGCAATGAACATTAAACTGAAAATTTTAATTTTAATTTAATTCTTTAAAATTAAAAATTCTAATTATTAGATGGTTGGTCGGCTGGCATCCCTACACTCTTAAGTTATATATATGAGATCTTTCCTCCTCTCTTTTCTATAGGATTTGTCCTGATGATGAGTTTTGTTCTAGACCCGAAACGTAGACGTAAAGATGATTTGATGTCGAACGAAAAACAAAATATTCTAGTCAAAAGTTCGGAAGCGAGGATCTTGTCGATGTTGTAACAATCCTCATGGTACTGGAATATGATGTTTCTAAGTGAACTTCCTAGATAATGATTTTTCGTTGACACGAAGCCACCTTCTTACGAAACAGGAGTTACTAATTTCGGAGACAAAGGTATGACTTGATATAGCAATTTTCATGGATGAATGTCATGAGAATGAAGGTTTATGAGTATTGCAGAGGGATGAGTATTCATTGGATGACTTATCTTGAACATATCGGTGACACTGAGATGAGTTGGAAGCATTGACCCAAAACCAACTTGAAGATATGATGAACCATAGGTATGAATGAACCGTCAAGAATATCACCCAACCTAAATAGTCACAGTGATGGTGTGAAGTGTCATGTTCAAGAGCGACCTTCTACTGTAAAAAGTTCTGTTAACTTTCCCAAATTTTCCACGGTCATTTTTTGACCAGTACCTTTTTATTTTTTAACAAGCTTGAGGAGGATAACATATGCTTGATCTATAATTCAACCCTTCAGGTGAATAATGTATCGCTATTTAATAATTTAACGAGTCTGTCGATGAATAAAACTCAATTCTTGCCATGATCGACAAGTCTGTCGCTATTTTATTTTTTAACAAGCTTAACGACAGTTATAGCCCAGTCCTTTTTCATATTTAGAGAGTTTGAAAAAGAGGACGAAAGAAACCTCCATAAATATTTTTTTGTAAAGTTTTCACTTAGATCCGAAAAAGTGTAAAATAATATTTGAGAGAACCTCTTTAGTCATGTTTGAACAAGGTATTCCTTTCTCATAAATAACCTATCTCAGTCCAGAAAAGGGTTAAACTTACACTGAGTAGATATCAATTCATTTAATTTTACGAGCTCGAAAAGACAAGTGCTTGACAATATTTTCACATTATCGAAGTCTGAAAAGAGCTAAAAGAAGACTCTATGGGTTCCTTTTTCGTTGTTATCAAAGCTCGAAAAAGAGATAAAATTTTTCTTCAAATCTTTTTTCATTTTTAACAAAGCTCAAAAAATAAGGATAAAAAGTATGCTTTGTGGTCAAATCATTTTTGAAATAAATCTGCACGACTAATCTGTTCAGCAGTTGTAAAACTTGTTCAGAATAGCATCAAATGGATTAAAAAGACTTATTTCATGATAAAAACATAATAAAACCATAGTCATAGCGATAAATATGATTTTCAAACAATTAAATGACTATTAAAAATAGTTTTACTATTCATTTTTACCATTTGAATTTTGGAGCTCTGAACCTGTTTTTCCCCTGAACTTCAACTGTTGATTATGTGCAATTAGTAAGAATGGTTTGAATGCCCCTGTAAGAGCACATGTCGAATGCCTCCTATAAGAGAATATGCCCCCAAGCTTCATTTCATTCACCTAAGTATATTATTGGTTACTAATAGCTGGATGGAATGAAGGTTCTTTATAGGGGAGGATTTGTTTCATTTTTTAACAAGCTTGACACAGGAAAGGAACTATGCTCATCGCTTGTTTTATTTTTTAATGAGGCTGACACTGTAAAATAACTATCCTCAAAGGAACTTGTTTCATTTTTAAACGAGGTTAACACAAGAAAAAATAACTATCCTCATAGGCACTTGTTTAATTTTTTAACGAGGTTGACACAAGAAAAAAGAATTATCCTCATAGGCACTTGTTTCATTTTTAAATGAGGTTGACACAAGAAAAAATAACTACCGTCATAGGCACTTGTTTACCAGTAGCAGATTCCTTATGCTAATACTCAAAGGTAAGTTGCTCAAGCAATTCCATCATACCCTGGCTATGCTCAACCTGACCTTAATCGATAGTTGCCTTTTGTCGTAACTTTAGAGTTACCATATTTAAATTAGTTAACCAATGATCCAATCAAATATGCTCCTTGGTGGCCAGTGATACCTCAAAAATTACCTCAGATATTCCTAAGTTCAATGGAAACCCTGGGGAAGAATCGTCGACTCATGTTATGACTTATCATTTGTGGTGTTCATCAAACTCCCTAAATGATGACTCTATTCGATTACGTCTTTTCCAGCGTAAGCTCAGTGGTCCAGCTGCAAAATCGTATATTGAATTACCTAGAGCTTATTTTGATAATTTCACTACCCTAGCTACTGTTTTTTTGACTCACTTCCAGTTACCCATACGATATGAAACTGGAAAGGAACTCTTGAACAATTTTAAACAGACTAATGCTACTCACATTTCTGATCATATTCATGAGTGGCGTCGTCGTCGTAGAATTTTTAAGACATTTGTTCTTGATCAGATCCTTGCTAAGTGGTTCATTAAGTCCATATTACCATATATAACTGAGGATGTGGCTAAGGGTGGCATTGTCACTGAAGAGAAATTCATTGCTCGTGCCCAATATTTAGACTTGATATATACCCAATTTGGAACGCTTTATGAAAAAAATCCAAATACGTTGCGATCTAATTTTACTATTACTCCACAATTAAATAACTCTCATGTAAAAGAAAGTTTGATTATTACTACAAGCACACATCATACTATTGCATATGATCCTGCATCTTCTTCCGAAATCAATGCAATGTCATTTAACAAAGGAAAAACTGACAAGAAACCCGGAAGTAAGAAAAAAGGGAAATCTAAGAAAAAACAAACTTCTAACCCACGGGAAAAATCATCTGATCAATCATCTGGACCTAGGAAACCTTTTTATCCATGCATAATCTGTAATGAGGAACACTTTGTTCGGGATTCTCCTCACCGTGCCAAAGTCTCAAAAATCATTAAGAATTCCCATGTGTCAGTTGTGTTGACAGATCCATCTCCAAATCTGGACACAAATTTGGTTGCTACGGATCCATCTTCTACTTCCCAAGTAATTATGTTATCTGTCACAAAACCTTCAACAAATATTTTGATGTCAATGCGTAATAAATATTATGGTAGTCATGCAACTAATCAACTTACTACCTCTCTTACAAATCCGTCTACGGAATCGGTACCGCCTACTTCTATTCCTGAATTGACAATTAAGCCACCAAAGGGAGTTGTTCAAAAATCGACATATAATCCTTGAGCAAGAGCTGCTAAAAATTATAATATAGTTGAATATTTGGCTCAATCCCATTCAGCTATGTCTACTCTTGAGGTATTACAAATTTTCCCTCCCATAAACAAGCTTTATTGTCTGCTATTGGTGGAATTGATCCGACTGACTCTAATCTTGTTGTCTTTAATCATAAGGGCTATGTGCCGCAACTACTAGCAGAATTGGCATTCTCCATACAAGTAAATGTTCTCAATCACCTTTTTCATCGTACTATTATTGATGAGGGAGCATCTACATGCATTATGTCTCTAAATTATTGGAAGCCACTTGGCTCACCGCACTTATCTCAATCATCAACGACGTTGAAGGCTTTCGATGGATGTACATATAAAACTTGTGGTATTATTAATAACCTACATGTTGAACTAGGGGGAAGAATAGTGAATGTTGATGTCAAGGTTGTTGACGGACCCCTTGAATATAATATTCTACTTGGAAGGCCATAGGTTTAAGCTATGACTGCAATTTTTTCTACATATTTAAGAATGATTTCCTTTCCATATAAAGGTTCCATTACAGTCATCAATAAGCTACCCTTCTTTGCCTTTGATTCGCAGGTAACTGGAAGTGTTCTATTTGTTCAAGAAGTGGAAGATCACATCGAGCATCAGCAAGAAGTTCTCCAACTCTTAAAGGATAACTTGAATTTGGCACAAAATCGAATGAAACAACAGGCAGATCAACATCGCAGCGAGAGAAGTTTTGATGTAGGAAATTGGGTAATTTTACGGCTATAACCATACAAACAAATGTCCCTCAAGCAAGCTAGGAAGGATAATAAATTATCGCCAAAGTAATATGGTCCTTACAAGGTGTTGCAAAATATTGGCACTATGGCGTACAAATTGGAGCTTCCTGCTTCTTCACGAGTGCATCCAGTTTTCCATGTTTCATACTTAAAGAAGGTTATAGGTGAAAATCTTCCAGTTCAAACAATATTGCCAGAACTTGATGAGGAAGTAAAAATCATATTGGAACCTGAAGCGGTCACGGAAACAAGAACTCAACAGCTATGAAATCGATCAATTTTAGAGTATCTCATCAAGTGGAAGAACTTACCCACTGAAGATTCTACATGGGAGGATGAGAATTTTATACAAAAGCACCCAGAGCTACTCAAGCGTTGAGGACAACATTTTTTTGAAGGAGAGGGGCATGTTAGGTCATTATATTACTATTATAGTCCCTTATTGCTGTTAGTGTAACCCCCTTATTGTTATTATTGTACCCTTGTAACCCCCATTTTGTTATTATTGTGCCCTTAAATTATTATTGTTAGGTCGGCTAGGATTACATTGTAGCCCACTAGAGTTACATTATAGCCCCATGGACTCCTATATATAGAAAGGAGGTTTCTTAAATTGTACCATCCAATAATTGTTCATTTATGTAATTTATTGGAGGTTGCCCCCTCGAAGTGGCTTATTTCTAAGGCGTTGATATCCCTTTTCTTATATTTTTGGAGCTGGTTACACAACAGTATTTGTACGTAGAAAATATTTCCTTGGCAGTTGTTCAATATGTCCAAATATTTCACCACTATATCCTGTTCCGAAAGACAACTGTCGTTTTAGATTGCAGCCCCATGACTTATATCTTATCACGTCAGCTGATGGGGGGGAAATATTCAAAATGGATTGTAATTTTGCAGGAATTTGATTTGGAATTCATCAAATCCAAGTCAAAGAAGTCTTAAGTTTTGGTTGACCTTTTTTGTAACCTTCCCTCTAATAGTATTGCTACTATGTCAGAACCATCAATTCCTAAGGAGCCTCTATTTTTGATCGGATCATCTTATCCTTAGTACAGAGATTTCATAATTTATCTCCAAACTCAAACTTTTCATCTCGATACCTCTCGCTCTGAACAACGACGTATTCGATACCAAGCCAAATATTATCTAATCTTTGGTGATACACTTTATCGTTGTGGTGTCGATACAATTTTAAGGAGGTGCCTCGCTCATGAGGTGGCTGAAAAAGTTTTAAATGATTTTCATGTTGGGGCTTTTGGTGGACACTTGTCTGGATATGCTACCTTGCAGAAGATACTCTGCGATGGTTACTTTTGGCCTACAATATTTCACGACTGCATCCTCATGGTTAGAAGTTGTCATGCATGCCAGATGTTTGATCGTAAAATCTACAAACCACCAGAGCTAGTGCATCTTGTTGTATCTATGGGACCATTTTCAAAATGGGGTATTGACTTCATGACCTGTAACCCTCGTTCGTCCGTGGAACATGGTTATATTATTGTCACAGTAGACTAATTTACCAAATGGGCCGAAGCGATGCCTACATTCAACAACACAAGACATACAACTGCATTGTTTTTCTTTAATCATGTTATTGCATGGTTTGGGGTCCCACAGGCTATAGTTACAGATCATGGGAAGCAGTTTCTCAACCACATGATGACTGAATTGACTACCAAGTTAGGATTGTCACATGATAGTTCTACTCCTTATTATCCATAATCAAATGGAAAATTTGAGGCTATCAACAAGATTCTTAAACGTATGCTTCAACGAATGATAAGGGTTCATAAAAGAAACTAGCATTTGATCCTGTATTTGGCTTTGTGGGCGTACCAAACCTCGGTGAGAAATGCTACTGGAATTACTCCTTTTCAATTGGTGTATGGTCTGGAAGCTATCTTGCCAATCCAATGTGAAATACCATCGTTAAAACTCGCAATTGACTTGTTACCTGACACCTCAAAAGAAGAAGTGCATCTTTTTAACCTCATCCATCTTGATGAAATGTGACGTGAAGCCCAATTGGCTAACGAAGCACATAAGAGACGTATAAAAGTGTAATATGACAAAAATGTCCAGCCTCACATTTTCTCAGAGGGCGACTTGGTCCTTCTTTATGACCAAGAAGCTGATGTAATAGGTACAGGGAAATTTGAGCCATTATGGCATGGCCCCTATATTGTCAAAAACGCTCTTGCTAAGGGTTCCTATGAGTTAGTAGATTAAGATGGAATTCCATTGGCGCAACCCAGAAATGGGTTGTATCTAAAACATTACTATGCTTAATCATGAGCGTAGTAATTTTTTGTATTATATCTATATATATATATATATATATATATATATATATGTTGTTGATTTTCATTTACTATCTTAGTTTGTTTTCAGATTTTTCTTGACGTTAGTAATCCACTTTACATTTCATCGCAGATGTCTGAATATTTGGAACCATTTGTTGGATATGCTGATGGTGCTAGTCGTAGTATGCAGCGTGGGCCATTTTCTCTCTGAATGGCGAGTTAGTGATTTTACAAGGGATTTGTATTGGTAGATCGAAAAAAAATATCGTTGAGTATAGAGTTTTGATTGAACTTCTCTCTGATGGCATTTATTTTGGTATTAACAAAATTATATTAAAGTTAGACTCACAACTCATGGTATTACAAATTTATAATGTTTATACTATTAGAAATCCAACACTGCATCGTTTGTTCCTAAGAATTCGACTTTTGGAAAGACACTTTGATTTTATTCAATATCAACACATTTCCATAAATTTGAACACATTGATTGATTCTTTGGCTATTCAAGTTTTATACAAACATGTGAAACACATGTAAATAAAACATTCACATAATTGGATAGGATTACACAATAAAAATAGGAAAACGCTGAAGTCAAATAGATAGATATTTATAGGTTTTTACAAAAATTTGTGCCTAAGACAATTTGCTCATCTAACCTCAAAATGTATGCAACATGTCAAAATTAAACTAGTGGTGCTCATGGTAATCCGGAATCCCGAAGGTCAACCCCTCTATATGTTGTTTAAGCTTAGTCATATTCTCAGCCATGTCTAGATCCCGAAGGACTGCTCTCCTGATAGTCCTCTCTACTGGCCCATCTGCTCCATGCTCTAGTTCCTCCACTGGTTGAACTCGACAAACATCTGCATTACATAAAAACTTTAATTTAATCTTGGGAAAATGTCAAAAATAAAAAAAACATTGTATAAACCTTAGGAAAATAAAAAAACATGGTCAAAACATTCCTACCTATTTCACCCCACTAAGTGCTTTCTGGTAAAGCTAAATCTGGACCTCCTTGGAAATCAACGCCTACGTATGCATACTCATCGATGGCGACAACCTGTCACCTGAACCAGGCGAAGAACGTAGTCGAGAATACAATGTTCAATTGGCCTGCATGCGTACCCATTAGTTCTACCCATCTCTACATCCTCAGATCTCTAGGATTAGACATAGTCGGTGTCACATGTTGTGGCTGCATCAGTGGAATCCGCTCTAAGGAAATGAAATGAGGATCGAACCATAACTAAAATTTTTATTCCTTCCTCCCTTTGCTTTGTTCAATTGTTCTTTTATCTGAGAAAGTACATATTCAAACCAGTTGAAGGCTGTTGGCTCCATGCACTCTAGCACATACTGCATATATGATCTATTCACTACATATAATGTAACGGTGCCATCAAGTTTTGTGATCATGAAAAGAATGGTTCTCAAAGGAAAATCTCTAACATCCCGGATGCTTATCTTCCCATATTTTCTTAGCTCTTCCCTTGGATAGCAAGGATGCAAAACATAATATTTCACAGTCTCTCCTCCAAAAGGAGACCCTGAAAGGGAAATGGGCAAGCCTCTACTCGACAAACTTGTGAGAAAATATAATTCCTCCATTGTTATAGGAACCACTTTGTTCTTAATATGAAATGTCTCAATAGCTGGATCCCATGCTTGAACTAGGAACCCTAACAAACAGAAATACTTTAACAAGCCATAATCTCCTAGGGCTCTTACCATACCCAGATCATTTGGGGCAACCATATTATGTTCTTCATGATCTCTTTCTCTCCATGTAATTGTCATTATAGTCCAATGAAATCCTGAAACATAACCATAAGAATCATTAGACACCATTCAATGCAAAAAATTAGACAAATTTCGGACATAGTACAAGAATAAAAAATGATGATTGCGCCCAACGCAGTCTTGAACAAGAGATAGTGTGTTGAATATGCAGCTAGCCTTCATTTTAGCTGCTACACAATGCACTTTTCGATGCTCAAGGGTGCATTTCCCCTTTTGGAAGAAAAATTTACCCTAAGGGGCTCAAAACCCTAAAAATTTGCAATGAAAGGAAATGAAATGATTACTAAAAGAAAGAGAAGGTTCATGGCACTAACCTGGATCAAACGGTAATGAAAACCTTCCACAGAATCGATCACAATCAGCTACTAAAGTTTGGGGGAAAAAATAGGTTCAGAGCTCCAAAATAAAAATTGTAACTATTGAATGGTCAAAATGAATAGTAAAACTCTTTTTAATAGTCATTTAATTGTTTTCAGATCATATTTATTTCTATGACTTGGTTTTATTATGTTTTTATCATGAAAAAGGTATTTTTAATCCATTTGATGTTGTTCTGAATAGGTTTTACAACTAATGAATAGATTAGTCATGCAAATTTATTTTAAGAATTATTTGACCACAAAGCATACTTTTTATCCTTATTTTTCGAGCTTTGTTAAAAATGAAAAAGGATTTGAAGCACACTTTTATCTCTTTTTCAAGCTTCAATAACATCGAAAAAGGAACCCTTGGAGTCTTCTTTTAGCTCTTTTCAGACTGCGATAATGTGAAAAGATTGCCGAGAAATTGTCTTTTCGAGCTCGTAAAAGTAAATGAATTGATATCTACTCAGTATAATTTTAACCCTTTTCCAGATTGAGATAGATTATTTACAAAAAGGAATACCTTGGTCAAACATGAGTAAAGAGGTTCTCTCAGATATTATTTTACACTTTTTCGGATCTGAGCGACAACTTCACGAAAAAAGTACTTATGGATTTTTCTTTTCGTCCTCTTTTTCAAACTCTCCAAGTATGAAAAAGGATCGAGCTGTCACTATCGTTAGGCTCGTTAAAACATAAAATAGAGATGGGCTTGTCGATCATGGAAAGAAGCGAGTTTCATTCATCACTATACTCATTAAATTATTAAATAGCAATACACTTTTTGCCCGAAAGGTTGAAATATAGATCAAGTATATGTTATCCTCCTCAAGCTTGTTAAAAATAAAGAGGTACTAGTCAGCAAATGACTAGGGAGAATTTGGGAAAGTGAACATAACTTTTTACGGTAGCAGGTCACTCTTGAACATGACACTTCACTCCATCACCGTGACTATTTGGGTTGGGTAATATTCTTGACGATTCATTCATACCTATGGTTCATCATACCTTCACTTTGGTTTTGGGTCAATGCTGCCAACTCATCTCAATGTCGCTGATATGTTCAAGAGAATTCATCGAGTGAATACTCATCCTTCTGCAATACTCATAAACCTTCATTCTCATGATAGTCATCCCTGAACATTGCTATATCAATTCATACCTTTTTCTCTGAAATTAGTAACTTGCATTTCTCAATAAGGTGGCTTCCTGTTGATGAAAAATCATTATCCAAGAATTTCACTTGGAAAAATCATATTCTAGTACCATGAGGCTTGTTACAGCATCGACAAGATCCTCGCTCCTGGACTTTTGACCGAAATATTTTGTTTGGCGTTCAACATCAAATCATCTATTCACACCTTACAAAATGTACTGCAGTACCTTGAGGGCCATTGATATCAATGGTGGTTCTATCGCAATTATTAACAACTCACATCATTGGTTGGTAATCAAACAATATCTTACCATGTTTGACTACAAATCATATATTCACATGGCTTGACTTGTACCTGAATAATCGAGTGAACGAGATAAGAAGACCCCAAATCTAGTTTCAGCCATCCAGGTTGTGATTTCAGGATTTTTGTACACATCATCCAAACATGGGCCTATATTTGTAGGCATTTCTATATTGTGTAACATTCCAATGTAGACGACTTTCTGCACTATGTAGATGTTATTATATATTTTATGTGTTGAGAATGGGAATTCCTTCCCTTAGCAATTTATGATCAAGAGGATATATCATGATGTAATGTATTGTAAGATTGATGCAGGTCACCACTCCGCTTTATCTCCAGCCCATCACAGTGTAAATCATCTCATTCAAAATATTTTTATTATTATTATTTTGACTTCATGCTTTAAGGGGAAATTGTTATAGGTAAATTTGGGCACCATTCCCAATGACCTGGTTAACTGTACATATTCCCAAAAACTGATGAATAGGGTATATCATTCCCTATCATTTCAGTTGCTACATGCCCTAAGACAAAGACAAGACAAATCATCCATGACTTCCTTTTGTAAGGTTTACAAGATTTGAAGTACATGATAAATCACCTATAAGCTCACCAACATAGTCTCTCAAGGGGCTCAGTGTGTTGCGTATGTAGGTACGTCCATTCAAAGGTTCTTGGCAAAGCACTTCCCGACACTCAAGGGTGCGTTGGTCAATTGGGAGTGAAATTCTCATTGTTCCGGAATCTCCACTTGGCCAGTGCCTTCTAGAAGAGTGCATATGTGTCAAAATTCAAATCCATGTGTCCATTTGATACCTCTAAGATTGGGAACATGTCTTTCATATTATTATAAATTCATTGATTGTAAAACTAATTTTATCTCCTCTATAAATTAAGCATAGATACTAGTGCTTGGTAAGGAAGAATTTGAGTAGATAAGTTCTGGTGGAATTTCAATTGAGGAATTGATTTGAGTGATATGTTGCTAGAGAGATTTTCATTGTGATGAGGCCGGGATGATGCTGGAGATGGTGACATCAAATCAATCACTAGTTTTAACCTCACCTTCTATCCATTAATAAATATTGTTGTTTACTTCCCCACATATGTATCTGTATAAGCTTCTATCTTCCATGTTATGAATTCTTATATGATGTATATGGTTAATGTTTTATTGATTTAACTGAATAAATTGAATAGGCATCTGTCTATTGCTATCTCTTTTCTCTTTAGTGTTTATTCTTGCAGGAAATATTTTGGTGATCTAGCTTGGATTTGAAGCTACAGCAAGAGTGACAGAAGGAGAATTGAAAGTGCTTGGACTCCAAGTAAGTTTCTTGATCTTTTCTGTGTGTCTATTTACTGTTAGGAAAAGTATCTGAAAAGTTTTTAACCTGTTGTTCTAAATGCAATGCACGAAATTTAGGGAAGAATGTTTTATCTGTAATTCATAATTCCGCATAACACAGTTGCTAATACATTTATGGAAATAATTAAAAAGCTACATGGAAACCCAAAGATTATTGTAAGCGACATAGATCTCATTTTAACTGGAAATTTTTGGATGAAATTATTTTCTTGTTTGGGTACTCAACTAGCTCATAGCTCATATTATCATCCTCAATCTCATGGTCAAACAGAGATAGTGAATAAATGTTTTGAAGGATATCTTCGATGTTTTGTATCTGATAAAAAAACACAATGGGTCAAGTGGTTACCTCTCGATGAATGGTGGTATAACACTTCCTTCCATACTACAGCAAAATGACCCCATTTATGGAACTTTATGGATATCACCCACCGTCCATCACATAATATTTACGAGAAAATTCTAAGGTTCAAGAAATTCAAGATCACATCGAGCATCAAAAAGAAGTTCTACAACTCTTAAAGGATAACCTAAATTTGGCACAAAACAGAATGAAATAACATGCAGATCAACATTGTAGCGAGATAAGCTTTGATGTAGGAGACTTGGTATATTTACGGCTACAACCATATAGAAAAATGTCCCTCAAGCAAGCTAATAAGGATAATAAATTATCGCCAAAGTACTATGGTCCTTCCAAGGTGTTGCAAAAGATTGGTACTATGGCATACAAATTGGAGCTTCCTGCTTCGTCATGAGTGCATCCAATTTTCCATGTTTTATGATTAAAGAAAATTATAGTTGAAAAACTTCCAGTTCAAACAATATTGCTAGAACTTGATGAGGAAGAAAAAATGATATTGGAACCTGGAGTAGTCACAAAAACAAGAACTCGACAGCTACGAAATCGATCAATTTTATAGTATCTCATCAAGTGGAATAACTTACCCACTGAAGATTCTACATGGGAGGATGATAATTTTATACAGAAGCACTCAGAGCTACTCAAGCATTGAGGACAACATTTTTTTGAAGGAGAGGGCATGTTGGGTCTCTATATTACTAGTGTTGTCCCTTATTGTTGTTAGTGTAGGCCCTTTATTGTTATTTTTGTAACCTTGTAACCCTAATATTTTTTTTATTGTGCCCTTACATTATTATTGTTAGGTCGGCTAGGATTATAGTGTGACCCCATGGAATCCTATATATAGAAGGAGGTTTTGTCATTTGTATCATCCGAGAATTTTTCATTTATGTAATATAAAGTAGGTTTCCCCCTCGATGTGACTTATTTCTAAGGCGTTGATCTCTCTTTTCTTATATTTTTGGAGCTGGTTTTGTTGGAAATTTGGTTCAACACTCCCCGTGTGTTTCGCGACATGGTCTAACCACCTCTCATGTATCCTAATTCTGTCCATTGTAGCAGAGACAACCTGTGGGTTTTGATCTAACGACATTCGTGATTCCAAAAATTGGTATCAGAGCGATAGGTCTCGAGTTCGAAACTCACTCGGCTCACGTTGGGGGGGAGATTGTTGGACATTTGGTTCAATTCTCCCCATGTGTTTCGTGACATGGACTAACCGCCTCTTATGGATCCTAACTTTGGTGATTGTAGCGGAGACAGCCTGCGGGTTTTGGTCTAATGACAATCGTGATTCCAATAGGTTTCATAACAGAATATAATTCTAACACACTTGCATTGAGTCCTTTGAGCTATGCAGCTAAAATATTATCCGCAAGGGGGTCCCTTTCCTGAATGTGAAGACCCTCCAATGGAAGTGTCCTCTTCTTCACTAGGATATTGGATTTATTAGAAGCAATATGGCCAACATGTTAGTGTATTTTATCCTCTTGCTTCAACAACTGAAAGCTAGTGTTTCTATGGTAGAAATTTGGAAAACATAAAAATGCCTCATACTTTTCTCTTCCCATATCTTTTTTATATAGATGCTTTTGAAATCCTCTTCCCTCTCTTGGCCCAAGAGTTATAGTTACTCAAGAGTAGGACAAGAGATTCCTTTGAGCGTTGCATATATTTATGGTGACATCAAGTTGGTTATCCTTGACTATCATTGATAGAGAATCAACTCCCCAAGTGTTGGAAGTGGTCCCTGGTAGTGAATTTTGACCATCCATAAGACCACATGGCTACCGAAGGAATATGCATGTTTCCGCACAAAGCTACTTTTTTTTTGGTACACATTCCTCCAATTTCTCACTGAACCTTAGGAATTTTAAATTTTTGTCCTTCATAATGTTTTTCTAATTGGAAATATTTATTTGTGATTGTTTCTTGACATTTTGTAATGTATTTTTCTTATACAATTTTCTGGTGTTAACAAGCTCTAATAGCATGACAAAATTTATGAATAAAGAACAATGGGGTGTAATTGAAAAATTATTCTCAGTAGAGGTTCAAACATCAAAAGCATTTATTTATCACTAGTAAAAAATGATGAAATTAATTACTAGGTGACTAAAAATGTTAGTCACCGCAATTATTTCAAGTGAATTACTAATAAATTTAAGCAATTTTATGTGACCAAACTAAAAATGACTAACTTAAATGACTAATTTAGTCTTGGAATAAAATATATGACTAGATAATAAGTGAATAAACTAAAAGAAACTAACTTAAACGACTAATTTAGTCTAG
Source organism: Pinus albicaulis (assembly GCA_034641835.2). Taxonomy (NCBI): domain Eukaryota; kingdom Viridiplantae; phylum Streptophyta; class Pinopsida; order Pinales; family Pinaceae; genus Pinus; species Pinus albicaulis. The sequence continues at coordinate 629,084,240 of CM076576.1, read as the reverse complement.
GGATAGAATATTTGACTAGATAATAAGTGACTGAAGTAAAAGAGACTAACTTAAATGACTAATTTAGTCTAGGATTAAAATATATGACTAGATAATAAGTGAAAAAATTAATAATTATGAATGTAAATGACTATTATAGTCCAAGAATAAAAATATGGCCAAATAACAAGTACAAAAAGTATATGAATTAGTCATTTATGTCAGTAATTTTTAATTGTGTCACTCCAAATATGGAAAATTGTAATTTTCGTACCGAAGTGTTACATTTCACTATAGGTGTCTCTGAATCCATTTGCAGTGTTAAAATTTAGAGACAAAGGGGTCTCTGAATTTACAATGTTAAAATTATGAATACCCTTTTGTCTCTAAAGTTTAACAATGCAGATGGATTCATCTACAACTAGCCTAGATCCATGTTACTCTGGATCTATCATGTGCCGAGAGGGATAAAATCTCTCG